>JANJGN010000599.1:0-367500 GCA_026770705.1 Isurus oxyrinchus | reverse complement strand
CATCGCGATGGAGTGCAGGTCTGTGCGCATCTCCGCGTTCTGTTGGACCAGGGTCTCCATGGCATCTGCCATCCTTCCCATGGGGACCTCCATACACGCATATGTGGGCACCATCAGAGAGCAGGTGGACACACTCCTCCAACTCGCGTGCCACTGTTTTGAAGGTTTCCGACAGCTCTACGTGATGTTCCATCACTTTCTGCTGACTCTGCATGATGAGTTGGAAGGCCAAATCCAGGTGTTCATCATCTGTCTCGGACCTCACAGACGCCTCTTCCCGAGCTGAACCTGCCTCCTGCTGCGGTGACCACCAGATTATGAACCCGAGCCTGCTCTAGACCTAGGTCCCACCAAGGTGTGTGTCTCTGCGCTGGTGGAGGGTGTGGGTGAACGCTGTGATGGGACTTCCAGGCTGCTTATGTCCAGCTCTTCACTAGAGGAGGTGTCCTCTTGACTGGAGATGAGGATTGGATGGAGCTGAGGGACTGGCTGGCTGAGGGAGTCGGTTGCTAGGCACAGCTCCCGGAGAGCCAAAGTAGAGATAATTTGTGCATGCAGCAGAGTCAAAAGCAGGAGAGAGAGCACTCACAGTTGCTTTGTGAGAGGGATGATGTAGGGTAGGATCCTGATCTGGGTATTCGCCACTGACCTCGCCATCACCACAGACAGGGTCCATGTCCTCACCAGTCAGTTCGATGACACACTCCTCATAGTGAGTGGGGGGGGTGGGCCTAATGTCGGCCACCCCACCCCCCCCCCGGTCTGGGACCTTTGCCTGCTGTTGTTAGCCTACTTGTCCTGCATGAAAACAGACGGAGAGAATGTGAGCAAGATGCATGGCACTGCGTGGAATGTTTGCGTGGTGAGTGGAGCCATGGACGGGATGTGTATGTGAGCTCGAGAGGGTATGTGTCTGATGGAGCTGTGAGAGTGTGAGAGAGTCAGTGCTGTTGTTCTTTGACGTGTGAGATCCCTGTGGGTGTGTGATAGGCTTGGGAGTGTGTGAGTTGAGAGTGATGAGGTGGTTGACTTACCCTGGTGGAATGGATGAGAACATTGATCCTCTTCCTGCACTGGATGATGACCTCCTCTGTGCTCTGGTGGTGCTGACCGCAGCTACCACTGCCTCTCAGGCTGGATCGGTGACTCTGGTGGACCTCCTGCAGCCTGAGCGGGGCTAGAAGACAGTGGGCGGCCTTCCACTGCATCCAGCGGGCGCCCCAGAGAGGCATCACTACATTTGGGGGCTGCAGCCTTCTTTGCTTTTGGGGCCAACTGTCACCTGGAGCAATTCTGGTCTGTGGGCGTGAAGGCGGCTGCGCTCTGGTGTACGTTAAATATGATACCCGGAGTGAGGAAGCGCTGAGCTCACCGCATGGCAGACAAACATGAGCTGGTATGCCAGCGATCCAGAGTGTCGTCCGTGAACACGTTGGGAATGGAGCAATGTGCAGTGAAAACACACCATTGCAGCCGTCAGGTAAAACAACTTTTTCCACATCCGTTACCACACCTAGTGCAAATTTGGGATGATTCCGCCCTGAATCTGTACCATAAACACTTCAGCAGCAGGAAAAAGACAATCTGAAAAATCAATTTGAAGATAACTCTCTGGGTCTCAGGGTGTGGGTGGGTCGACTATTTCACTTGGCAAGCTATCCATGTGAAAACAATCCCTTTTCAACATTTAGCATTCAGAGGAAATGGCGACCTGTAGGTTATGGGTAAATTGCTTTTAAATTATTTAGGGGTTTTATTTTGCTTTTAAGGGGAAAGTGGGTAAATATGGTGAGCAGAGGAAGCAACAGGTCTGTCAGGATGACTTCTGAATGTGCTAGCAAAGAGCCAGCACAAATAAAAGACAAATGGCCTCTTCCTGTGCTTGAAACATTTCATGGTTCGACCTAAGTTATCTGGGCAGCAAGAGAGAAACTAACTAAACAAGGAAGGTTCTAGCCAAAATAAAGATCTCTGATCAACTTACTACATCCATCAATGTAAATGTTAGACATTATTCTCTTGCTTTTCAAATGCTACAAGGTGATCCTTCATGGTTAAGGTCATTTTGTAAAATTTAAGACTTGGTTTCTGGGTGTGACTGAGGCAACCTCACCAACTATTGTCGAGGAAGCATGTTCCTTGATCTTCAAATATTATAGCTAGGGTAAATTCCATTCATCGAGCAATGATTATATCCTGTGTTTACATTTGCTCTGGTACATTAGTATACAAAGAAATTATAGACACAAAGGCTTATGATAACCTAGCATATAAATTTCACCATTTGAAATAATGCTGCCAACAGTGCTATAATTGGATTGCAGAAGTGTCCCAAGTTATTTTTTGCATTTCATTATTTTAAGGACATGTTGTACAATTGTTCAATATAAAAAAAGTTTTATTCTGTTATAAGTTAAGAATTAAACACAAGATATTTTTAATTGTAATTGATTTATTATAAAAATATCCCTTTTTAAAAGAAATTGAAAAGACTTGATGTTTTTGGTGCTGAAATGATATCCTAAATGGTGCAGATGTAATAATTGACTTCATGTACATAAATGTGAGGGACAGTACAACATAAACAAACAGCAGCTGAATGAATGACCAGCTAGCCTGCACATGATGAGAAAAGCAAAATACTGTGGATGCTGGAAATCTGAAATAAAAACAGAAAATGCTGGAAAAACCAGCAGGTCTGGCAGCATCTGTGGATAGCGAGAAACAGAATTAACATTTCGAGTCCAAATGACTGAAGCTTCATACAGACTCGAAACGTTAAATCTGTTTATATCTGTACATTAAGATGTTGGTTGAGGGAGGAATGTTGGCCAAGAACGTTGGACTCCTTGCTCTTTAAATAATGCCATGGAATCTAACATCAGGACCTCAGGGACAGCCAGATAGGGTTCTGTTTTAGCAACTGATTGAAAGCGAACAGCCTGACAATGCAACAGTCAGACACTGAACAAGAGTCATATGGACTCAAAGTGTTAAATTTGTTTCTCTCTCCACAGATGCAGCCAGACCTGCTGGGTTTTTCCAGCATTTTCTGTTTTTGTTTCAGATTTCAGCATCCACAGTATTTTGCTTTCATCTTACTGTAGTGTAGTTTGTCTGCTCAAGTTCTAGAATGGGACCTGGATCTAAAATGCATACCTCATTCCTAGGTGAGGGAGTAGGGCAGAAACTCTGCCAGTCCTCTCTAGTATGCTGCTATGAATGTTTGAAAATATCCCACAGGAGTTTCTTCCCTTAATCTTTCCCCCCATCCTCCAGGAAATCACTTAGTTTTATTTGTTGTCTGTTTCTGAGACTGGGAACCAACAATGTGAAGTGACACCACCCTGCCTAGCATTCCAATATACGACTAGGAAACCACCTCTCAAATCAATTGTCTAGAAGTTTACTCCATGATGTGATGAAAGTATAATAATTTTCATAATATTTTTCTGGTTTATTGTGAAGTCGGTTTATGGGTGTGATTATAGTTGGGTCTGTCTGTGTGATTTAATTACATTTGGAGTCAAGTAGACTGCAAGCTTGAAATCATCATAAGAAGCTAGTTGTAGAAATGTGCTTGACATGCTAATGAGTAAACATGGATGCTGGCTTAGCATGTAAAGTGTGAAGTGAATTTGCATTTTTAGATAAACGAAGGGATTGTTTGGATTTCAAAGGGATCTTAGTCTGTTTACAACTAGCCAGATAAGCAAGGCTAAGAAGTGTGTTTATTTTTCCAAAGGTTACTGACAATATTGGCAACATGAAAGTTTTTATATTATGAGGAAGATAAAGTTTCAAAGACACTTGGAACTATAGAATTTACATATTAAAGAGAGAGAAACATATATAAAGGAGAATGAAAGGCTATGAAGGGAAGGCCATGTAAAATCAAGTCATTAATGGTGGCGGATAATTAAACAACTAACCAGGTGAGGAGGCTCCACAAATATGCCCATCTGCAATGATGGGGGAGCCCAGCACATCAGTGCAAGAAGTCAAGGCTGAATAATCTTCTACCAGAAGTGCCAAGTGGATGATCCACCTCAGTCTCCTCCTGAAGACCCCAGTATCACAGATGCTAGTCTTCAGCCAATTCGATTCGATTATTCCCCAACCACAAAAATGGACAAATCCTACTGAGCCAATTACTGCTCTCGATCATCAGCAAAGTGATAGAAAGTGTGCGAAACAGCCTTCAAGAAACCTCCAGCCATTTGTGCATAAGCCTGCTACGTAAAGTAACTGAAGTTGGTGAAAAGCCATTTGAAACTCTGCTGACAAGTGGGTACTGTGTTAACTTGCTGCGTTTTTTGTGGCAGCTGGTGGAATTAAAAAGCTGGTTTTGGTAATAGTGACCATGAAAACATTGTTGTAAAAACCCATCTGGTTCTGGCCTTTTGGGAAGGAAATGTACTGTCCTTACCTACATGTGGCTCCAGACTCACAGCAATGTGGTTGACTCTTAAATGCCCTCCGAAATGGCCTAGCAAGCCACTCAGTTATATAAAAAAAACTACCACAAAGCCTACAAAAAGGAATGGAACCAAACAGATCACCAGCACTAACCTAACCAGAAATGAGAGTGCAAATTCAGCCCTGTCGACCCTGCAAAATCTTCCTTACTGGAGGGGTAGGTCCTCCTAGCTGAGGGTGAGTACTAAAATTGGGAGAGCTGTCTCACAGGCTAGCCAAGCAACAGCCTGACATAATCATGCTCACAGAAACATTACAGAGAATGTCCCAGACACCACCATCACCATGGACTGACCCACCAGAGTGGCGGCACAGTGGTACACATTCAGGAGGGAGTTCCCCTGGGAGCTCTCAACATCCACTCTGGGCTCCATAAAATCTCATGGTATCAGGTCAAACATGGGCAAGGAAACCACCTGCTGGTTACCACCAACCACAAACCCCCCATACCCACCTCCTCAACTGATGAATCACAACTCCACTTGGAGGAAGCACTGAGGCCGGCAAGGGCACAGAATATACTCTGGGTGGGGTCCTTCAATGTCGATTACCAAGAGTGGCTCGATAGCACCACTACTGACCAAGCTGACTGAGTCCTAAAGGACATAGTTGCTTGACTGGGTCTGCGGCAGGTGGTGAGGAAACCAACAAGAGGTAAAAACATCCTTGACCTTAACAATCTACCTGTCACAGATGCATCTGTCCATGACAGTATTGGCAGCAGTGATCGCTGTATAGTCCTTGTGGAGATGAAGTCCCATCTTCACATTAAGGAAACCCTCCATTGTGTTGCATGGCACTATCACAATGCTAAATGGGGTCGATTTCGAACAGATTGAGCAACACAAATTATAAAGCATTGTGGGCCATCAGCAGCAGCAGAACAACCACAATCTGTAACCTCATGACCCAGCATATGCCCGACTCTAAAATTACCATCAAGCTGGGGGATCAGTCCTGGTTTAATGAAGCGTGCAGGATGACATGCCAGAAGCAACACACCTAAAAATGAGGTGTCAACCATGTGAAGCTACAAAACAGTACTACATGCATGCTAAAGAGTGAAAGCAGCATGCAAAAGGTAGAGCTAGGCAATCCCACAACCAACTGATCAAATCTAAGCTCTGCAGTCCTCCACACCCTCAATTACTGACACTCCAATAGTGCAGCACACCCTCAATTACCGAGACTCCAATAGTGCAGCAAACCCTCAATTACTGAGCCTCCAATAATGCAGCCAGCTCTCAATTACAGAACCTCCAATAGTGCAGCACACCCTCAGTTACTAACATACCAACAGAGCAGCACACCTTCAATTACTAAAAATCCATTATGCAGCACACCCTCAATTACAGACACCCCAACAGTGCAGCACATACTCAATTTCTGAGCATCCAATAGTGCAGCACACTGTCAAATACTGACTCTCCGACAGTGCCGCACAACCTCAATTACTAACTGTCCAATAGTGCAGCACACCCTCAATTACTGACACTCCAATAGTGCAGCACGCCCTCAATTACTGACACTCCAATAGTGCAGCAGACCCTCAATTACTGACACTCCAATAGTACAGCACGCTCTCAATAACTGACACTCCAATAGTGCAGCACACCCTCAATTACTGACACTCCAATAGTGCAGCACACCCTCAATTACTGACACTCCAATAGTGCAGCACACCCTCAATTACTTACAATCCAATAGTGCAGCACACCCTCAATTACTGACGCTCCAATAGTACAGCACACACTCAATTACTGACCCTCCAAAAGTGTGGCATACCCTCAATTACTGAGCCTCCAATAATGCAGCCAACTCTCAATTACTGAAACACCAGTAGTGCAGCACACCGTCAATTACTGACGTTCCAATAGTGCAGCACACCCACAATTACTCACCCTCCAATAATGCGGCACACCCTCAAATACTGAATCTCCAATAATGCAGCTGACCCTCAATTACTGACCCTCAATCATGCAGCACACCTTCAATTACTGACATTCCGACAATGCAGCACATTCTCAATTACTGACAGTCCAATAGTGCTGCACAGCCTCAATTATTGACACTCCAACAGTGCAGCAAACTCTCAATTACTGACACTCCAGTAGTGCAGCACACACTCAATTACTGACCCTCCAATAGTGTGGCACACCCTCAATTACTGATACTCCAATAGTGCAGTATAGCCTCAATTACTGACACACCAGAAGTACAGCACACACTCAATAACTGACCCTCCAAAAGTGTAGCAACCCTCAATTACTGACACTCCAATAGTGCTGCACACACTCAATTACTGACACTCCAATAGTGCAGCACACCCTCAATTACTGACACTCCAATAGTGCAGCACACCCTCAATTACTGACGCTCCAATAGTACAGCACACACTCAATTACTGACCCTCCAAAAGTGTGGCATACCCTCAATTACTGAGCCTCCAATAATGCAGCCAACTCTCAATTACTGAAACACCAGTAGTGCAGCACACCGTCAATTACTGACGTTCCAATAGTGCAGCACACCCACAATTACTCACCCTCCAATAATGCGGCACATCCTCAAATACTGAATCTCGAATAATGCAGCTGACCCTCAATTACTGACCCTCAATCATGCAGCACACCTTCAATTACTGACATTCCGACAATGCAGCACATTCTCAATTACTGACAGTCCAATAGTGCTGCACAGCCTCAATTATTGACACTCCAACAGTGCAGCAAACTCTCAATTACTGACAGTCCAGTAGTGCAGCACACACTCAATTACTGACCCTCCAATAGTGTGGCACACCCTCAATTACTGATACTCCAATAGTGCAGTATAGCCTCAATTACTGACACACCAGAAGTACAGCACACACTCAATAACTGACCCTCCAAAAGTGTAGCAACCCTCAATTACTGACACTCCAATAGTGCTGCACACACTCAATTACTGACGCTCCAATAGTGCAGCACACCCTCAATTACTGACCCTCCAACAGTGCAGCACATCTTCAATTACCAAGAACCCAATAGTGCAGAACACTGTCAAATACTGACTCTCCGACAGTACAGCACACCCTCAATTATTGACCCTCGAATAGTGCAGCACACCCTCAATTACTGAAACTCCAATAGTGCAGCACACCCTCAATTATTGACCCTCGAATAGTGCAGCACACCCTCAATTACTGAAACTCCAATAGTGCAACACACCCTCAATTACTGAAGCTCCGATAGTGCAGAACAACCTCAATTGCTGACGCTCCAATAATGCAGCAGACTCTCAATTACTGAAACTCTAATAGTGCAGCAGACCCTCAATTACTGACCCCCAATAGTGCAGCAGACCCTCAATTACTGAAACTCCAATAGTGCTGCACAACGTCAATTACTGAAACTCCAATAGTGCAGCCCACCCTCAATTACGTATACTCTAATAATGCAGTATAGCCTCAATTAATGACCCTCCAATAGTGCAGCACTCCCTCAATTACTGAAACTTCAATAGTGCTGCACAACGTCGATTACTGAAACTCCAATAGTGCAACACGCCCTCAATTACTGACACTCCCAAAGTGCAGCACATCCTCAATTACTGAAACGCAAATAGTGCGGCGCACCTTCAATCACTGAGCCTCCAATAATGCAGCTAACCATCAATTACTGACACTCCAATAGTGCAGCACGCCCTCAATTACTGACTCTCCAATGGTGCAGCTCACCCTCATTACTAAAACTCCAATAGTGCTGCACACCTTGAAAAACTCCCCATCCAATAGTGCGCACACCCTCAATCACTGAGCCTCCAATAATGCAGCTACCCCTCAATTCCTGAAACTCCAATAGTGCAACAAACCCTCAATTACTGAAGCGCCAATAGTGAAGAACGACCTCAAATGCTGACACTCCAATAGTGCAGCACACCCTCAATTACTGACACTCCAATAGTGCAGCACACCCTCAATTACTGACACTCCAATAGTGCAGCACACCCTCAATTACTGACGCTCCAATAGTGCGGCACACCCTGAATCACTGAGCCTCCAATAATGCAGCACACCCTCAATTCCTGACACTTCAATAGTGTAGCACTCTGTCAGATACTGACTCTTCGCCAATGCAGCACAACCACAATTACTGACCCTCGAATAGTGCAGCACACACTCAATTACTGACGCTCCAATAGTGCAACACACCCTCAATTACTGAAGTTCCAATAGTGCAGAACAACCTCAATTGCTGACACTCCAATAGTGCAGCACACCCTCAATTACTGACACTCCAATAATGCAGCACACCCTCAATTACTGACGCTCCAATAGTGCGGCACACCCTGAATCACTGAGCCTCCAATAATGCAGCACACTCTCAATTCCTGACACTTCAATAGTGTAGCACTCTGTCAGATACTGACTCTTCGCCAATGCAGCACAACCACAATTACTGACCGTCCAATAGTGCTGCACACACTCAATTACTGACGCTCCAATAGTGCAGCACACCCTCAATTACTGACCCTCCAACAGTGCAGCACATCTGCAATTACCAAGAACCCAATAGTGCAGAACACTGTCAAATACTGACTCTCCGACAGTGCAGCACACCCTCAATTACTGACCCTCGAATAGTGCAGCACACCCTCAATTACTGAAACTCCAATAGTGCAACACACCCTCAATTACTGAAGTTCCAATAGTGCAGAACAACCTCAATTGCTGACACTCCAATAATGCAGCACACCCTCAATTACTGACCCTGCAACAGTGCAGCACATCTTCAATTACCAAGAACCCAATAGTGCAGAACACTGTCAAACACTGACTCTCCGACAGTGCAGCACACCCTCAATTACTGACACTCCAATAGTGCAGCACACCCTCAATTACTGACGTTCCAATAGTGCAGCAGTCCCTCAATTACTGACACTCGAAAAGTGCAGCACACCCTCAATTACTGACACTAAAATGGTACACCACATCCTGAATTACTGAAAATGTATTAGAGCAGCACAAGCTCAATTACTGACCCTCCAATAGTGCCCCACACCTTCAAATACTGACACACCAATAGTGCAGAACACCCTCAATTATTGACCTTCTGATAGTGCAGCACACTCTCAATTACTGACACTCCAATAGTGCAGCACACTCTCAATTACTGACACTCCAGTAGTGCAGCACACCCTCACTTACTGACTCTCCAATAGTACAGCACACCCTGAATTACTGATCTTCCAATAGTGCAGCAGTCCCTCAATTACTGACACTCGAAAAGTGCAGCACACCCTCAATTACTGACACTAAAATGGTACACCACATCCTGAATTACTGAAAATGTATTAGAGCAGCACAAGCTCAATTACTGACCCTCCAATAGTGCCCCACACCTTCAAATACTGACACACCAATAGTGCAGAACACCCTCAATTATTGACCTTCTGATAGTGCAGCACACTCTCAATTACTGACACTCCAATAGTGCAGCACACTCTCAATTACTGACACTCCAGTAGTGCAGCACACCCTCAATTACTGACACTCCAATAGTGCTGCACAACGTCAATTACTGAAACTCCAATAGTGCAGCCCACCCTCAATTATGTATACTCTAATAATGCAGTATAGCCTCAATTAATGACCCTCCAATAGTGCAGCACTCCCTCAATTACTGAAACTTCAATAGTACTGCACAATGTCGATTACTGAAACTCCAATAGTGCAACACGCCCTCAATTACTGACACTCCCAAAGTGCAGCACATCCTCAATTACTGAAACGCAAATAGTCCGGCGCACCCTCAATCACTGAGCCTCCAATAATGCAGCTAACCATCAATTACTGACATTCCAATAGTGCAGCACTTCCTCAATTATTGAGCATCCAATAGTGCAGCACACCCTCAATTACTGACTCTCCAACGGTGCAGCTCACCCTCATTATTAAAACTCCAATAGTGCTGCACACCTTGAAAAACTCCCCATCCAATAGTGCGCACACCCTTAATCACTGAGCCTCCAATAATGCAGCTACCCCTCAATTCCTGAAACTCCAATAGTGCAACAAACCTTCAATTACTGAAGCGCCAATAGTGAAGAACAACCTCAAATGCTGACACTCCAATAGTGCAGCACACCCTCAATTACTGACACTCCAATATTGCAGCACACCCTCAATTCCTGACACTCCAATAGTGTAGCACTCTGTCAGATACTGACTCTTCGCCAATGCAGCACAACCACAATTACTGACCCTCGAATAGTGCAGCACAAGCTCAATTACTGACCCTCCAATAGTGCAACACACCTTCAAATACTGACACACCAATAGTGCAGAACACCCTCAATTATTGACCTTCGATAGTGCAGCACACCCTCAATTACTGACACGCCAGTAGTGCAGCACACCCTCAATTACTGACTCTCCAATAGTGCAGCACACGCTCAATTACTGACTCTCCAATAGTACAGCACACCCTGAATTACTGATCCTCCAATAGTGCGGTACACCATCAATCACTGAGCCTCTGATAATGCATCTAAACAACAATTACCGACACTATAATAGTGCAGCACACCCTCAATTACTGAAACTACAGTAGTGCTGCACAAAATCAATTACTGAAACTCCAATAGTGCAGCACACCCTCAATTACTGACGCCCCAATTGTGCAGCACACCTTCAATTATTGACCCTCCAAAAGTGCAGCACACCCTCAATTACTGACACTCCAATAGTGCAGCACACCCTCAATTACTGACTCTCCAATAGTACAGCACACCCTGAATTACTGATCTTCCAATAGTGCAGCACACCCTCAATTACTGAAATTCTAATAGTGCAGCAGACCCTCAATTACTGACCCCCAATAGTGCAGCACACCCTCAATTACTGAAACTCCAATAATGCTGCACAACGTCAATTACTAAAACTCCAATAGTGCAGCCCACCCTCAATTACGTATACTCTAATAATGCAGTATAGCCTCAATTAATGACCCTCCAATAGTGCAGCACTCCCTCAATTACTGAAACTTCAATAGTGCTGCACAATGTCGATTACTGAAACTCCAATAGTGCAACACGCCCTCAACTACTAACACTCCCAAAGTGCAGCACATCCTCAATTACTGAAACGCAAATAGTGCGGCGCACCCTCAATCACTGAGCCTCCAATAATGCAGCTAACCATCAATTACTGACACTCCAATAGTGCAGCACATCCTCAATTATTGAGCATCCAATAGTGCAGCACACCCTCAATTACTGACTCTCCAATGGTGCAGCTCACCCTCAATTCCTGATACTCCAATAGTGCAACAAACCTTCAATTACTGAAGTGCCAATAGTGAAGAACAACCTCAAATGCTGACACTCCAATAGTGCAGCACACCCTCAATTACTGACACTCCAATAGTGCAGCACACCCTCAATTACTGACACTCCAATAGTGCAGCACACCCTCAATTACTGACACTCCAATAATGCAGCACACCCTCAATTCCTGACACTCCAATAGTGTAGCACTCTGTCAGATACTGACTCTTCGCCAATGCAGCACAACCACAATTGCTGACGGTCCAATTGTGCAGCAGACCCTCAATTACTGACGCTCCAATAGTGCAGCACACCCTCAATTACTGACCCTCCAACAGTGCAGCACTTCTTCAATTACCAAGAACCCAATAGTGCAGAACACTGTCAAATATTGACTCTGTGACAGTGCAGCACACCCTCAATTACTGACACTAAAATGGTACACCACACCCTGAATTACTGAAAATATATTAGTGCAGCACAAGCTCAATTACTGACCCTCCAATAGTGCAACACACCTTCAAATACTGACACACCAATAGTGCAGAACACCCTCAATTATTGACCGTCCGATAGTGCAGCACACCCTCAATTACTGACACACCAGTAGTGCAGCACACCCTCAATTACTGACTCTCCAATAGTGCAGCACACCCTCAATTACTGACTCTCCAATAGTACAGCACACCCTGAATTACTGATCCTCCAATAGTGCGGTACACCGTCAATCACTGAGCCTCCAATAATGCAGCTAACGATCAATTACTGACACTCCAATAGTGCAGCACATCCTCAATTATTGAGCATCCAATAGTGCAGCACACCCTCAATTACTGACTCTCCAACGGTGCAGCTCACCCTCAATTCCTGATACTCCAATAGTGCAACAAACCTTCAATTACTGAAGCGCCAATAGTGAAGAACAACCTCAAATGCTGACACTCCAATAGTGCAGCACACCCTCAATTACTGAAACTCCAATACTGCAGCACACCCTCAATTACTGAAACTCCAATAGTGCAGCACACCCTCAATTACTGACACTCCAATAGGGCAGCACACCCTCAATTACTGACACTCCAATAATGCAGCACACCCTCAATTCCTGACACTTCCAATAGTGTAGCACTCTGTCAGATACTGACTCTTCGCCAATGCAGCACAACCACAATTGCTGACGGTCCAATTGTGCAGCAGACCCTCAATTACTGACGCTCCAATAGAGCAGCACACCCTCAATTACTGACGCTCCAATAGTGCAGCACTTCTTCAATTACCAAGAACCCAATAGTGCAGAACACTGTCAAATATTGACTCTGCGACAGTGCAGCACACCCTCAATTACTGACACTAAAATGGTACGCCACACCCTGAATTACTGAAAATATACTAGTGCAGCACAAGCTCAATTACTGACCCTCCAATAGTGCAACACACCTTCAAATACTGACACACCAATAGTGCAGAACACCCTCAATTATTGACCTTCCGATAGTGCAGCACACCCTCAATTACTGACACACCAGTAGTGCAGCACACCCTCAATTACTGACTCTCCAATAGTGCAGCACACCCTCAATTACTGACTCTCCAATAGTACAGCACACCCTGAATTACTGATCCTCCAATAGTGCGGTATACCATCAATCACTGAGCCTCTGATAATGCATCTAAACAACAATTACCGACACTATAATAGTGCAGCACACCCTCAATTACTGAAACTACAGTAGTGCTGCACAAAATCAATTACTGAAACACCAATAGTGCAGCACACCCTCAATTACTGACGCCCCAATTGTGCAGCACACCCTCAATTATTGACTCTCCAAAAGTGCAGCACACCCTCAATTACTGACACTCCAATAGTACAGCACACCCGGAATTACTGTCCCTCGAATAGTGCAGCACACCCTCAATTACTGACACTCCAATAGTGCAGCCCACCCTCAATTACCTATACGCCAATAATTCAGTACAGCCTCAATTAATGACCATCCAATAGTGCAGCACTCCCTCAATTACTGAAACTACAATAATGCTGCAAACCCTCAAGTACTGACTCTCCAATAGTGCAGCAAACCCTCAATCACTGAGCCTTCAAAAATGAAGCTAACCCTCAATTACTGACACTCCAAGAATGCAGCACCCCCTCAATTACTGACTCTCGAATATTGCAGCACACCCTCAATTACTGACAATCTAATAGTGCAGCACACCCTCAATTACTGACCCTCCAAAAGTGCGGCACACCCTCAATTACTGACACTCCAATAGTAAAGCACACCCTGAATTACTGACCCTCGAATAGTGCAGCTCACCCTCAATTACTGAAACTACAATAGGGCTGCAAACCTTGAAAAACTGACAATCCAATAGTGCGCACACCCTCAATTACTGACCATCCAACAGTGCAACACTTCTCAATTACTGAGTATCCAATGGTGTAGCACACTGTCAAATACTGACTCTCCGACAGTGCAGCATGACCTCAATTACTGACCATCCAATGGTGCAGCACACCATTAATTACTGACACTCCAATGGTGCAGCAGACGCTCAATTACTGACCCTCCAATAGCACATCCAACAGTGCAACACTTCTCAATTACTGAGTATCCAAGAGTGTAGCACACTGTCAATTACTGACACTCCAATAGTACAGCACACTGTCAATTACTGACACTCCAATAGTGCAGCCCACCCTCAATTACTTATACTCCAATAATGCAATACAGCCTCAATTAATGACCCTCCAGTAGGTCAGAAAACCCTCAATTACGTATACTCTAATAATGCAGTATAGCCTTAATTAATGACCCTCCAATAGTGCAGCACTTCCTCAATTACTGAAACTCCAATAGTGCTGCACAACATCGATTACTGAAACTCCAATAGTGCAACACACCCTCAATTACTGACACTCCCAAAGTGCAGCACATACTCAATTACTGACATTCCAATAGTGCTGCACAATGTCGATTACTGAAACTCCAATAGTGCAGCACACCCTCAATTACTGAAACTCCAATAGTGCGGCGCACCCTCAATCACTGAGCCTCCAATAATGAAGCTAACCATCAATTACTGACACTCAAAAAGTGCAGCACATCCTCAATTATTAAGCATCCAATAGTGCAGCACACCCTAAATTACTGACCCACGAATGGTGCAGCACACCCTTAAATACTGACTCTCCAATGGTGCAGCACACGCTCAATTACTGACACTCTAGTAGTACAGCACAGCCTCAATTACTGACTCTCCAATAGTGCAGCACACACTCAATTACTTATACTCCTATAATGCAGTACACCCTCAATTACTGACCCTCCAATAGTGCAGCACACACTCAATTACAGAAACTCCAAGAATGCTGCACAATGTCAATTAGTGAAACTCTAATTGTGCAGCCCACCCTCAATTACTGACACTGCATTAGTGCAGCACACACTCAATTACTGACCTTCCAATAGTGCAGCAAACTCTCAATTATTTACACTCCAGTAGTGCAGCCCACCCTCAGATACTGACACTCTAATAGAGCAGAACACCCTCAGTTGCTGACACAACAGTAATGCAGCACACCATCGATTACTGAACCTACAATCGTGCGGTACACACCCAATTACTGACACTCCAATACTGCTGCACAGTCTCAATGATTGAGACTCCAAGAGTGCAGCACATGCTGAATTACTGACACTCCAATAGTGCAGCACGTCCTCAATTACTGACAATCCAATAGTACAGCACACCCTCAATTACTGACAATCCAATAATGAAGCACATCCTCAATTATTGACAATACAATAGTGCTGCACACCCTCAATTACTTGTACTCCAATAATGCAGTACAGCTTCCATTACTGACCCTTCAATGGTGCAGCTCACCCTCAATTACTCACCCTGCAATAATGCAGCACACCCTCAATTACTGACATTCCAATAGTGCAGCACAGACTGAATTACTGAAAACACATTAGTGCAGCATACCCTCAATTACTGACACTACAATAGTGCAAAACACCCTCAATTACTGACACTCCAATTGTGCAGCACAACCTCAATTACTGACACTACAATAGTGCAGCACACCCTCAATTACTGACACTTCAATAGTGCAGCACACCCTCAATTACTGACACTTCAATTGTGCAGCACACCCTCAATTACTGACACTACAATAGTGCAGCACACCCTCAATTACTGACACTGCAATAGTGTAAAACACCCTCAATTACTGACACTCCAATAGTGCAGCACACCCTCAATTACTGACACTGCAATAGTGTAAAACACCCTCAATTACTGACACTCCAATTGTGCAGAACAGCCTCAATTACTGACTCTCCAATAGTGCAGCAAACTCTCAATTACTTACAATCCAATAGTGCAGCAATTCCTAAATTACTGACACCACAATAGTGCGGGACACCCTCAATTAGTGGCAAACCCATAGTCCAGCACATCATCAATTACTGACAATCCAATAGTACAGCACATCCTCAATTACTGACAATCCAATAGTGAAGCACATCCTCAATTATTGTCAATCCTATAGTGCAGCACACCCTCAATTACTGACATTAAAAAAGTGTGGCACACAATGAATTACTGAAAACCCATTAGTGCAGCATACCCTCAATTACTGACACTGCAATAGTGCAAAACACCCTGAATTACTGACACTCCAATTGTGCAGAACAACCTCAATTACTGAAAATCCATTATGGCAGCACCCCCTCAATTACTGACAGTGCAATAGTGCAGCAAAGTCTCAATTACTTACACTCCAATAGTGCAGCACACCCTCAAATACTGAAACGCCAATAGGGCAGAACACCCTCAGTTGCAGACACAACAGTAGTGCAGCACACCGTCAATTACTTACACTCCAATCATGCAGCACACCATCAAGTACTGACACTCCAATAGTGCAGAAAACCCTCAATTACTGAAACCCCAATAGTGCTGCACACTCCCAATGTCTGAAACTCAAATAGTGAAGCACATCCTCAATTACTGACAATCCAATAGTGCAGCACATCCTCAATTACTTGTTCTCCAATAATGCAGTACAGCCTCAGTTACAGCCCCTTCATTGGTGCAGCTCACCCTCAATTATTGACCCTGCAATACTGCAGCACACTCTCAATTACTGACATTCCAATAGTGCAGCACACACTGAATTACTGAACCCCATTAGTGAGGCACACCCTCAATTACTGACACTACAATAGTGCAAAACACCCTCAATTATTGACACTCCAATTGTGCAGCACAACCTCAATTACTGACATTACATTAGTGCAGCACACCCTCAATTACTGAAAATCCATTAATGAGGCACCCCCTCAATTACTGACACTCCAATAGTGCAGCAAACTCTCAATTAGTTACAATCCAGTTGTGCAGCACACCCTCAAATACTGACACACTAATAGTGCAGAACACCCTCAATTACTGACACTCCAATAGTGCAGCACACGCTCAATTACTGACACTCCAATAGTGCAGCACATCCGCAATTACTGATCCTCCAATAGTGCTGCGCCCCTTCAATTACTGACACATCAATAGAGCAGCACACCCTCATTTACTGACACTCCAATAGTGCAGCACACCCTCGACTACTGAAACTCCAATAGTGCAGCACACCCTCAATTACTGACACTCCAATAGGGCAGCACACCCTCAATTACTGACACTCCAATAATGCAGCACACCCTCAATTCCTGACACTTCCAATAGTGTAGCACTCTGTCAGATACTGACTCTTCGCCAATGCAGCACAACCACAATTGCTGACGGTCCAATTGTGCAGCAGACCCTCAATTACTGACGCTCCAATAGAGCAGCACACCCTCAATTACTGACGCTCCAATAGTGCAGCACTTCTTCAATTACCAAGAACCCAATAGTGCAGAACACTGTCAAATATTGACTCTGCGACAGTGCAGCACACCCTCAATTACTGACACTAAAATGGTACGCCACACCCTGAATTACTGAAAATATACTAGTGCAGCACAAGCTCAATTACTGACCCTCCAATAGTGCAACACACCTTCAAATACTGACACACCAATAGTGCAGAACACCCTCAATTATTGACCTTCCGATAGTGCAGCACACCCTCAATTACTGACACACCAGTAGTGCAGCACACCCTCAATTACTGACTCTCCAATAGTGCAGCACACCCTCAATTACTGACTCTCCAATAGTACAGCACACCCTGAATTACTGATCCTCCAATAGTGCGGTATACCATCAATCACTGAGCCTCTGATAATGCATCTAAACAACAATTACCGACACTATAATAGTGCAGCACACCCTCAATTACTGAAACTACAGTAGTGCTGCACAAAATCAATTACTGAAACACCAATAGTGCAGCACACCCTCAATTACTGACGCCCCAATTGTGCAGCACACCCTCAATTATTGACTCTCCAAAAGTGCAGCACACCCTCAATTACTGACACTCCAATAGTACAGCACACCCGGAATTACTGTCCCTCGAATAGTGCAGCACACCCTCAATTACTGACACTCCAATAGTGCAGCCCACCCTCAATTACCTATACGCCAATAATTCAGTACAGCCTCAATTAATGACCATCCAATAGTGCAGCACTCCCTCAATTACTGAAACTACAATAATGCTGCAAACCCTCAAGTACTGACTCTCCAATAGTGCAGCAAACCCTCAATCACTGAGCCTTCAAAAATGAAGCTAACCCTCAATTACTGACACTCCAAGAATGCAGCACCCCCTCAATTACTGACTCTCGAATATTGCAGCACACCCTCAATTACTGACAATCTAATAGTGCAGCACACCCTCAATTACTGACCCTCCAAAAGTGCGGCACACCCTCAATTACTGACACTCCAATAGTAAAGCACACCCTGAATTACTGACCCTCGAATAGTGCAGCTCACCCTCAATTACTGAAACTACAATAGGGCTGCAAACCTTGAAAAACTGACAATCCAATAGTGCGCACACCCTCAATTACTGACCATCCAACAGTGCAACACTTCTCAATTACTGAGTATCCAATGGTGTAGCACACTGTCAAATACTGACTCTCCGACAGTGCAGCATGACCTCAATTACTGACCATCCAATGGTGCAGCACACCATTAATTACTGACACTCCAATGGTGCAGCAGACGCTCAATTACTGACCCTCCAATAGCACATCCAACAGTGCAACACTTCTCAATTACTGAGTATCCAAGAGTGTAGCACACTGTCAATTACTGACACTCCAATAGTACAGCACACTGTCAATTACTGACACTCCAATAGTGCAGCCCACCCTCAATTACTTATACTCCAATAATGCAATACAGCCTCAATTAATGACCCTCCAGTAGGTCAGAAAACCCTCAATTACGTATACTCTAATAATGCAGTATAGCCTTAATTAATGACCCTCCAATAGTGCAGCACTTCCTCAATTACTGAAACTCCAATAGTGCTGCACAACATCGATTACTGAAACTCCAATAGTGCAACACACCCTCAATTACTGACACTCCCAAAGTGCAGCACATACTCAATTACTGACATTCCAATAGTGCTGCACAATGTCGATTACTGAAACTCCAATAGTGCAGCACACCCTCAATTACTGAAACTCCAATAGTGCGGCGCACCCTCAATCACTGAGCCTCCAATAATGAAGCTAACCATCAATTACTGACACTCAAAAAGTGCAGCACATCCTCAATTATTAAGCATCCAATAGTGCAGCACACCCTAAATTACTGACCCACGAATGGTGCAGCACACCCTTAAATACTGACTCTCCAATGGTGCAGCACACGCTCAATTACTGACACTCTAGTAGTACAGCACAGCCTCAATTACTGACTCTCCAATAGTGCAGCACACACTCAATTACTTATACTCCTATAATGCAGTACACCCTCAATTACTGACCCTCCAATAGTGCAGCACACACTCAATTACAGAAACTCCAAGAATGCTGCACAATGTCAATTAGTGAAACTCTAATTGTGCAGCCCACCCTCAATTACTGACACTGCATTAGTGCAGCACACACTCAATTACTGACCTTCCAATAGTGCAGCAAACTCTCAATTATTTACACTCCAGTAGTGCAGCCCACCCTCAGATACTGACACTCTAATAGAGCAGAACACCCTCAGTTGCTGACACAACAGTAATGCAGCACACCATCGATTACTGAACCTACAATCGTGCGGTACACACCCAATTACTGACACTCCAATACTGCTGCACAGTCTCAATGATTGAGACTCCAAGAGTGCAGCACATGCTGAATTACTGACACTCCAATAGTGCAGCACGTCCTCAATTACTGACAATCCAATAGTACAGCACACCCTCAATTACTGACAATCCAATAATGAAGCACATCCTCAATTATTGACAATACAATAGTGCTGCACACCCTCAATTACTTGTACTCCAATAATGCAGTACAGCTTCCATTACTGACCCTTCAATGGTGCAGCTCACCCTCAATTACTCACCCTGCAATAATGCAGCACACCCTCAATTACTGACATTCCAATAGTGCAGCACAGACTGAATTACTGAAAACACATTAGTGCAGCATACCCTCAATTACTGACACTACAATAGTGCAAAACACCCTCAATTACTGACACTCCAATTGTGCAGCACAACCTCAATTACTGACACTACAATAGTGCAGCACACCCTCAATTACTGACACTTCAATAGTGCAGCACACCCTCAATTACTGACACTTCAATTGTGCAGCACACCCTCAATTACTGACACTACAATAGTGCAGCACACCCTCAATTACTGACACTGCAATAGTGTAAAACACCCTCAATTACTGACACTCCAATAGTGCAGCACACCCTCAATTACTGACACTGCAATAGTGTAAAACACCCTCAATTACTGACACTCCAATTGTGCAGAACAGCCTCAATTACTGACTCTCCAATAGTGCAGCAAACTCTCAATTACTTACAATCCAATAGTGCAGCAATTCCTAAATTACTGACACCACAATAGTGCGGGACACCCTCAATTAGTGGCAAACCCATAGTCCAGCACATCATCAATTACTGACAATCCAATAGTACAGCACATCCTCAATTACTGACAATCCAATAGTGAAGCACATCCTCAATTATTGTCAATCCTATAGTGCAGCACACCCTCAATTACTGACATTAAAAAAGTGTGGCACACAATGAATTACTGAAAACCCATTAGTGCAGCATACCCTCAATTACTGACACTGCAATAGTGCAAAACACCCTGAATTACTGACACTCCAATTGTGCAGAACAACCTCAATTACTGAAAATCCATTATGGCAGCACCCCCTCAATTACTGACAGTGCAATAGTGCAGCAAAGTCTCAATTACTTACACTCCAATAGTGCAGCACACCCTCAAATACTGAAACGCCAATAGGGCAGAACACCCTCAGTTGCAGACACAACAGTAGTGCAGCACACCGTCAATTACTTACACTCCAATCATGCAGCACACCATCAAGTACTGACACTCCAATAGTGCAGAAAACCCTCAATTACTGAAACCCCAATAGTGCTGCACACTCCCAATGTCTGAAACTCAAATAGTGAAGCACATCCTCAATTACTGACAATCCAATAGTGCAGCACATCCTCAATTACTTGTTCTCCAATAATGCAGTACAGCCTCAGTTACAGCCCCTTCATTGGTGCAGCTCACCCTCAATTATTGACCCTGCAATACTGCAGCACACTCTCAATTACTGACATTCCAATAGTGCAGCACACACTGAATTACTGAACCCCATTAGTGAGGCACACCCTCAATTACTGACACTACAATAGTGCAAAACACCCTCAATTATTGACACTCCAATTGTGCAGCACAACCTCAATTACTGACATTACATTAGTGCAGCACACCCTCAATTACTGAAAATCCATTAATGAGGCACCCCCTCAATTACTGACACTCCAATAGTGCAGCAAACTCTCAATTAGTTACAATCCAGTTGTGCAGCACACCCTCAAATACTGACACACTAATAGTGCAGAACACCCTCAATTACTGACACTCCAATAGTGCAGCACACGCTCAATTACTGACACTCCAATAGTGCAGCACATCCGCAATTACTGATCCTCCAATAGTGCTGCGCCCCTTCAATTACTGACACATCAATAGAGCAGCACACCCTCATTTACTGACACTCCAATAGTGCAGCACACCCTCGACTACTGAAACTCCAATAGTGCAGCACACCATCAATTACTGATCCTCCAATAGTGCGGCACACCCTCAATTACTAACACTCCATTAATGCAGCACACCTTCTACTACTGACTCACAAAGCGTGCAGCACACCTTCAATGTCGGAATTTCCAACTCGCAGCACACTCTCAATTACTGATACTTCAGTTCTGCAGCCCACCCTTATTACTGACACTCCAATAGTGCAGCACATCCGCAATTACTGATCCTCCAATAGTGCTGCGCCCCTTCAATTACTGACACATCAATAGAGCAGCACACCCTCATTTACTGACACTCCAATAGTGCAGCACACCCTCGACTACTGCAACTCCAATAGTGCAGCACACCCTCAATTACTGATCCTCCAAAAGTGCGGCACACCCTCAATTACTAACACTCCATTAATGCAGCACACCTTCTACTACAGACTCACGTATCGTGCAGCACACCTTCAATGTCGGAACTTCCGACTCGCAGCACACTCTCAATTACTGATACTTCAGTGCTGCAGCCCACCCTCAATTACTGACACTCCAATAGTGCAGCACACACTCAATTACTGACACTCCAATCGTGCAGCGCACCATCAAGAACTAACACTCCAATCGTGCAGTACACCGTCAATTACTGACACTCCAATAGAGCAGAACAAACTCATTTACTGACCCTGCAATAGTGCAGACCACCCTTAATTACTGACACTCCAATAGTGCTGCACACCCTCAATTACTGACACTCCAATAGTGCTGCACACCCTCAATTACTGACACTCCAATAGTGCTGCACACCCTCAATTACTGACACTCCGATAGTGCAGAACGCACTGAATTACTGAAAAACCATTAGTGCAGCACACTCTCAGTTACTGAGACTCCAATAGTGCAGAACAACCTCAATTACTGACACTACAGTCGTTCAGCACACCCTCAATTACTGAAAATCCATTATGGCAGCACCCCCTCAATTACTGATAGTGCAATAGTGCAGCAAAGTCTCAATTACTTACACTCCAATAGTGCAGCACACCCTCAAATACTGAAACGCCAATAGGGCAGAACACCCTCAGTTGCAGACACTACAGTAGTGCAGCGCACATTCAATTACTGACACTCCAATCATGCAGCACACCATCAAGTACTGACACCCCAATAGTGCAGCGCACCCTCAATTACTGACACCCCAATAGTACAGAAAACCCTCAATTACTGAAACCCCAATAGTGCTGCACACTCTCAATGACTGAAATTCAAATAGTGCAGCACATCCTCAATTACTGACAATGTAATAGTGAAGCACATCCTCAATTATTGACATTCCAATAGTGCAGCACAGACTGAATTACTTAACCCCATTAGTGAGGCACACCCTCAATTACTGACACTACAATAGTGCAAAACACCCTCAATTATTGACACTCCAATTGTGCAGCACAACCTCAATTACTGACATTACATTAGTGCAGCACACCCTCAATTACTGAAAATCCATTAATGAGGCACCCCCTCAATTACTGACACTCCAATAGTGCAGCACATCCGCAATTACTGATCCTCCAATAGTGCTGCGCCCCTTCAATTACTGACACATCAATAGAGCAGCACACAATCATTTACTGACACTCCAATAGTGCAGCACACCCTCGACTACTGAAACTCCAATAGTGCAGCACGCCCTCAATTACTGATCCTCCAATAGTGCGGCACACCCTCAATTACTAACACTCCATTAATGCAGCACACCTTCTACTACTGACTCACCAATCGTGCAGCACACCTTCAATGTTGGAACTTCCGACTCGCAGCACACTCTCAATTACTGATATTTCAGTGCTGCAGCCCACCCTTATTACTGACACTCCAATAGTGCAGCACACACTCAATTACTGATACTCCAACAGTGCCGCACACCCTCAATTACTGACAATCCGATAGTGCAGAACGCACTGAATTACTGAAAAACCATTAGTGCAGCACACTCTCAGTTACTGAGACTCCAATAGTGCAGCACATGCTGAATTACTGATACTCCAATAGTGCAGCACACCCTCAATTACTGATATTCCAATCGTGCAGCACACCACCAAGTACTGACACTCCAATAGTGCAGCACACCCTCAATTACTGACACTCCAATAGAGCAGCCCACCCTGAATTACTGACACTCCAATTGTGCAGCAAACTCTCAGTTACTTACACTCCAATAGTGCAGCACACCCTCAAACACTGAAACTCCAATAGGGCAGAACACCCTCAGTTGCTGACACTACAGTAGTGCAGCACACCATCAATTACTGACATTCCAATCGTGCAGCACACCACCAAGTAATGACACTCCAATAGTACAGCACACCCTCAAATACTGACACTCCAATAGTGCAGCACACGCTCGATTACTGAAACTCCAATAGTGCAGCACACCCTCAATTACTGATCCTCCAATAGTGCTGCGCCCCTTCAATTACTGACACATCAAAAGAGCAGCACACCCTCTACTACTGACTCTCCAATCGTGCAGCACACCTTCAATGTCGGAATTTCCGACTCGCAGCACACTCTGAATTACTGATACTCCAGTCCTGCAGTCCACCCTCAATTACTGACACTCCAATAGTGCAGCACACACTCAATTACTGACACTCCAATTGTGCAGCACACCATCAAGAACTAACACTCCAATCGTGCAGTACACCATCAATTACTGACACTCCAATTGTGCAGCACACCATCAAGAACTAACACTCCAATCGTACAGTACACCGTCAATTACTGACACTCCAATAGAGCAGAACAAACTCAATTACTGACACTCCAATATTGCTGGACAACCTCAATTACTGACCCTGCAATAGTGCAGACCACCCTTAATTACTGACACTCCAATAGTGCAGCACACACTCAATTACTGACACTCCAATAGTGCCGCACACCCTCAATTACTGACACTCCGATAGTGCAGAATGCACTGAATTACTGAAAAACCATTAGTGCAGAACACTCTCAATTAATGACACTACAATAGTGTAAAACACCCTCAATCATTGACACACCAATTGTGCGGCACAACCACAATTACTGACACAACAATAGAGCAGCACACACTCAATTACTGAAAATCCATTAGTGCAGCACCCTCTCAATTACTGACACTACAGTAATGCAGCACACTCTCAATTACTGACACTCCAATAGTGCAGAATACCCTCAATTACTGACACTCCAATACTGCTGCACAGTCTCAATGACTGAGACTCCAAGAGTGCAGCACATGCTGAATTACTGACACTCCAATAGTGCAGCACGTCCTCAATTACTGACAATCCAATAGTACAGCACACCCTCAATTACTGACAATCCAATAGTGAAGCACATCCTCAATTATTGACAATACAATAGTGCTGCACACCCTCAATTACTTGTACTCCAATAATGCATACAGCCTCCGTTACTGACCCTTCAATAGTGCAGCGAACTCTCAATTACATACACTCCAATAGTGCAGCACACCCTCAATTACTGACACTACAATAGTGCAAAACACCCTCAATTACTGACACTTCAATTGTGCAGAACAGCCTCAATTACTGACACTCCAATCGTGCAGCACACCACCAAGTACTGACACTCCAATAGTGCAGCACACCCTCAGTTACTGACACTCCAATAGTGCAGCACACGCTCAATTACTGATACTCCAATAGTGCAGCACATCCACAATTACTGATCCTCCAATAGTGCTGCCCCCCTTCAATTACTGACACATCAATAGAGCAGCACACAATCATTTACTGACACTCCAATAGTGCAGCACACCCTCGACTATTGAAACTCCAATAGTGCAGCACACCCTCAATTACTGACCCTCCAATAGTGCGGCACACCCTCAATTACTGACACTCCATTAATACAGCACACCCTCTACTACTGACTCACCAATTCTGCAGCACACCTTCAATGTCGGAACTTCCGACTCGCAGCACACTCTCAATTACTGATACTCCAGTGCTGCAGCCCACCCTCAATTACTGACACTCCAATAGTGCAGCACACACTCAATTACTGACACTCCAATCATGCAGCACACCATCAAGAACTAACACTCCAATCGTGCAGTACACCGTCAATTACTGACACTCCGATAGTGCAGATCAACCTCAATTAATGACCCTGCAATAGTGCAGACCACCCTTAATTACTGACACTCCAATAGTGCAGCACACACTCAATTATTTACACTCCAATAGTGCCGCATACCCTCAATTACTGACACTCCGATAGTGCAGAACAACCTCAATTACTGACACTACAATAGTTCAGCACACCCTCAATTACTGAAAATCCATTAGTGCAGCACCCCCTCAATTACTGAAAATCCATTAATGCAGCACACCCTCAATTACTGATACTCCAATAGTGCAGCACACCCTCGATTACTGAAACTCCAATAGTGCAGCACACCACCAAGTAATGACACTCCAATAGTGCAGCACACCCTCAATAACTGACACTCCAATAGTGCAGCACACGCTCAATTACTGACACTCCAATAGTGCAGCACATCCGCAATTATGATCCTCCAATAGTGCTGCACCCCTTCAATTACTGACACATCAAAAGAGCAGCACACCCTCTACTACTGACTCACCAATCGTGCAGCACACCTTCAATGTCGGAACTTCCAACTCGCAGCACACTCTCAATTACTGATACTCCAGTGCTGCAGCCCACCCTCAATTACTGACACTCCAATAGTGCAGCACACACTCAATTACTGACACTCCAATCGTGCAGCACACCATCAAGAACTAACACTCCAATCGTGCAGTACACCATCAATTACTGACACTCCAATAGAGCAGAACAAACTCAATTACTGACACTCCAATAGTGCAGACCACCCTCAATTACTGACATTCCAAAAGTGCAGCACACACTGAAATACTGAAAACCCATTAGTGCAGCATACCCTCAATTACTGACACGTCAATAGTGCAAAACACCCTCAGTTACTGACACTACAATTGTGCAGAACAACCTCAATTACTGACACGTCAATAGTGCAGTGAACTCTCAATTACGTACACTCCAATAATGCAGCACACCCTCAATTACTGACACTCCAATAGTGCAGGAAACTCTCAATTACTTATACTCCAATAGTTCAGCACACCCTCAATTACTGAAAATCCATTAGTGCAGTAAACTCTTAATTACTTACACTCCAATAGTGCAGCAAACCCTCAAATACTGAAACTCCAATAGGGCAGAACTCGCTCAGTTGCTGACACTACAGTAGTGCAGCACACCCTCAATTACTGACACTCCAATAGTGCAGCACACGCTCGATTACTGAAACTCCAATAGTGCAGCACACCCTAAATTACTGATCCTCCAATAGTGCTGCGCCCCTTCAATTACTGACACATCAATAGAGCAGCACACAATCATTTACTGACACTCCAATAGTGCAGCACACCCTCGACTACTGAAACTCCAATAGTGCAGCACACCCTCAATTACTGACCCTCCAATAGTGCAGCACACCCTCAATTACTAACACTCCATTAATACAGCACACCCTCTACTACTGACTCACCAATCGTGCAGCACACCTTCAATGTTGGAACTTCCGACTCGCAGCACACTCTCAATTACTGATATTTCAGTGCTGCAGCCCACCCTTATTACTGACACTCCAATAGTGCAGCACACACTCAATTACTGACACTCCAACAGTGCCGCACACCCTCAATTACTGACAATCCGATAGTGCAGAACGCACTGAATTACTGAAAAACCATTAGTGCAGCACACTCTCAGTTACTGAGACTCCAATAGTGCAGCACATGCTGAATTACTGATACTCCAATAGTGCAGCACACCCTCAATTACTGATATTCCAATCGTGCAGCACACCACCAAGTACTGACACTCCAATAGTGCAGCACACCCTCAATTACTGACACTCCAATAGTGCAGCACACGCTCAATTACTGACACTCCAATAGTGCAGCACATCCACAATTACTGATCCTCCAATAGTGCTGCGCCCCTTCAATTACTGACACATCAATAGAGCAGCACACAATCATTTACTGACACTCCAATAGTGCAGCACACGCTCGACTACTGAAACTCCAATAGTGCAGCACACCCTCAATTACTGACCCTCCAATAGTGCGGCACACCCTCAATTACTGACACTCCATTAATACAGCACACTCTCAATTACTGATACTCCAGTGCTGCAGCCCACCCTCAATTACTGACACTCCAATAGTGCAGCACACACTCAATTACTGACACTCCAATTGCGCAGCACACCATCAAGAACTAACACTCCAATCGTACAGTACACCATCAATTACTGACACTCCAATAGAGCAAAACAAACTCAATTACTGACACTCCAATAGTGCAAAACACCCTCAATTACTGACACTTCAATTGTGCAGAACAGCCTCAATTACTGACTCTCCAATAGTGCAGCACACACTCAATTAATTACACTCCAATAGTGCCGCACACCCTCAATTACTGACACTCCGATAGTGCAGATCAACCTCAATTAATGACCCTGCAATAGTGCAGACCACCCTTAATTACTGACACTCCAATTGTGCAGCACACACTCAATTATTTACACTCCAATAGTGCCGCATACCCTCAATAACTGACACTCCGATAGTGCAGAACAACCTCAATTACTGACACTACAATAGTTCAGCACACCCTCAATTACTGAAAATCCATTAGTGCAGCACCCCCTCAATTACTGAAAATCCATTAATGCAGCACACCTTCAATTACTGATACTCCAATAGTGCAGCACACCACCAAGTAATGACACTCCAATAGTGCAGCACACCCTCAATAACTGACACTCCAATAGTGCAGCACACGCTCAATTACTGACACTCCAATAGTGCAGCACATCCGCAATTATGATCCTCCAATAGTGCTGCACCCCTTCAATTACTGACACATCAAAAGAGCAGCACACCCTCTACTACTGACTCACCAATCGTGCAGCACACCTTCAATGTCGGAACTTCCGACTCGCAGCACACTCTCAATTACTGATACTCCAGTGCTGCAGCCCACCCTCAATTACTGACACTCCAATAGTGCAGCACACACGCAATTACTGACACTCCAATCGTGCAGCACACCATCAAGAACTAACACTCCAATCGTGCAGTACACCATCAATTACTGACACTCCAATAGAGCAGAACAAACTCAATTACTGACACTCCAATAGTGCTGCACAACCTCAATTACTGACCCTGCAATAGTGCAGACCACCCTTAATTACTGACACTCCAATAGTGCAGCACACACTCAATTACTGACACTCCAACAGTGCCGCACACCCTCAATTACTGACACTCCGATAGTGCAGAACGCACTGAATTACTGAAAAACCATTAGTGCAGCACACTCTCAATTAATGACACTACAATAGTGTAAAACACCCTCAATCATTGACACACCAATTGTGCGGCACAACCACAATTACTGACACAACAATAGAGCAGCACACACTCAATTACTGAAAATCCATTAGTGCAGCACCCTCTCAATTACTGACACTACAGTAATGCAGCACACTCTTAATTACTGACACTCCAATAGTGCAGAATACCCTCAATTACTAACACTCCAATACTGCTGCACAGTCTCAATGACTGAGACTCCAAGAGTGCAGCACATGCTGAATTACTGACACTCCAATAGTGCAGCACGTCCTCAATTACTGACAAACCAATAGTACAGCACACCCTCAATTACTGACAATCCAATAGTGAAGCACATCCTCAATTATTGACAATACAATAGTGCTGCACACCCTCAATTACTTGTACTCCAATAATGCAGTACAGCCTCCGTTACTGACCCTTCAATGGTGCAGCTCACCCTCAATTACTCACCCTGCAATAATGCAGCACACCCTCAATTACTGACATTCCAATAGTGCAGCACAGACTGAATTACAGAAAACCCATTAGTGCAGCATACCCTCAATTACTGACACTACAATAGTGCAAAACACCCTCAATTACTGACACTTCAATAGTGCAGCGAACTCTCAATTTCGTACACTCCAATAGTGCAGCACACCCTCAATTACTGACACTACAATAGTGCAAAACACCCTCAATTACTGACACTTCAATTGTGCAGAACAGCCTCAATTACTGACTCACCAATAGTGCAGCACACACTCAATTAATTACACTCCAATAGTGCCGCACACCCTCAATTACTGACACTTCAATTGTGCAGAACAGCCTCAATTACTGACACTCCGATAGTGCAGATCAACCTCAATTAATGACCCTGCAATAGTGCAGACCACCCATAATTACTGACACTCCGATAGTGCAGCACACACTCAATTATTTACACTCCAATAGTGCCACATACCCTCAATTACTGACACTCCGATAGTGCAGAACAACCTCAATTACTGACACTACAATAGTTCAGCACACGCTCAATTACTGACACTCCAATAGTGCAGCACATCCGCAATTATGATCCTCCAATAGTGCTGCACCCCTTCAATTACTGAAAATCCATTAATGCAGCACACCCTCAATTACTGATACTCCAATAGTGCAGCACACCCTCGATTACTGAAACTCCAATAGTGCAGCACACCACCAAGTAATGACACTCCAATAGTGCAGCACACCCTCAATAACTGACACTCCAATAGTGCAGCACACGCTCGATTACTGAAACTCCAATAGTGCAGCACACCCTCAATTACTGATCCTCCAATAGTGCTGCGCCCCTTCAATTACTGACACATCAAAAGAGCAGCACACCCTCTACTACTGACTCTCCAATCGTGCAGCACACCTTCAATGTCGGAATTTCCGACTCGCAGCACACTCTGAATTACTGATACTCCAGTCCTGCAGTCCACCCTCAATTACTGACACTCCAATAGTGCAGCACACACTCAATTACTGACACTCCAATTGTGCAGCACACCATCAAGAACTAACACTCCAATCGTGCAGTACACCATCAATTACTGACACTCCAATTGTGCAGCACACCATCAAGAACTAACACTCCAATCGTACAGTACACCGTCAATTACTGACACTCCAATAGAGCAGAACAAACTCAATTACTGACACTCCAATATTGCTGGACAACCTCAATTACTGACCCTGCAATAGTGCAGACCACCCTTAATTACTGACACTCCAATAGTGCAGCACACACTCAATTACTGACACTCCAATAGTGCCGCACACCCTCAATTACTGACACTCCGATAGTGCAGAATGCACTGAATTACTGAAAAACCATTAGTGCAGAACACTCTCAATTAATGACACTACAATAGTGTAAAACACCCTCAATCATTGACACACCAATTGTGCGGCACAACCACAATTACTGACACAACAATAGAGCAGCACACACTCAATTACTGAAAATCCATTAGTGCAGCACCCTCTCAATTACTGACACTACAGTAATGCAGCACACTCTCAATTACTGACACTCCAATAGTGCAGAATACCCTCAATTACTGACACTCCAATACTGCTGCACAGTCTCAATGACTGAGACTCCAAGAGTGCAGCACATGCTGAATTACTGACACTCCAATAGTGCAGCACGTCCTCAATTACTGACAATCCAATAGTACAGCACACCCTCAATTACTGACAATCCAATAGTGAAGCACATCCTCAATTATTGACAATACAATAGTGCTGCACACCCTCAATTACTTGTACTCCAATAATGCATACAGCCTCCGTTACTGACCCTTCAATAGTGCAGCGAACTCTCAATTACATACACTCCAATAGTGCAGCACACCCTCAATTACTGACACTACAATAGTGCAAAACACCCTCAATTACTGACACTTCAATTGTGCAGAACAGCCTCAATTACTGACACTCCAATCGTGCAGCACACCACCAAGTACTGACACTCCAATAGTGCAGCACACCCTCAGTTACTGACACTCCAATAGTGCAGCACACGCTCAATTACTGATACTCCAATAGTGCAGCACATCCACAATTACTGATCCTCCAATAGTGCTGCCCCCCTTCAATTACTGACACATCAATAGAGCAGCACACAATCATTTACTGACACTCCAATAGTGCAGCACACCCTCGACTATTGAAACTCCAATAGTGCAGCACACCCTCAATTACTGACCCTCCAATAGTGCGGCACACCCTCAATTACTGACACTCCATTAATACAGCACACCCTCTACTACTGACTCACCAATTCTGCAGCACACCTTCAATGTCGGAACTTCCGACTCGCAGCACACTCTCAATTACTGATACTCCAGTGCTGCAGCCCACCCTCAATTACTGACACTCCAATAGTGCAGCACACACTCAATTACTGACACTCCAATCATGCAGCACACCATCAAGAACTAACACTCCAATCGTGCAGTACACCGTCAATTACTGACACTCCGATAGTGCAGATCAACCTCAATTAATGACCCTGCAATAGTGCAGACCACCCTTAATTACTGACACTCCAATAGTGCAGCACACACTCAATTATTTACACTCCAATAGTGCCGCATACCCTCAATTACTGACACTCCGATAGTGCAGAACAACCTCAATTACTGACACTACAATAGTTCAGCACACCCTCAATTACTGAAAATCCATTAGTGCAGCACCCCCTCAATTACTGAAAATCCATTAATGCAGCACACCCTCAATTACTGATACTCCAATAGTGCAGCACACCCTCGATTACTGAAACTCCAATAGTGCAGCACACCACCAAGTAATGACACTCCAATAGTGCAGCACACCCTCAATAACTGACACTCCAATAGTGCAGCACACGCTCAATTACTGACACTCCAATAGTGCAGCACATCCGCAATTATGATCCTCCAATAGTGCTGCACCCCTTCAATTACTGACACATCAAAAGAGCAGCACACCCTCTACTACTGACTCACCAATCGTGCAGCACACCTTCAATGTCGGAACTTCCAACTCGCAGCACACTCTCAATTACTGATACTCCAGTGCTGCAGCCCACCCTCAATTACTGACACTCCAATAGTGCAGCACACACTCAATTACTGACACTCCAATCGTGCAGCACACCATCAAGAACTAACACTCCAATCGTGCAGTACACCATCAATTACTGACACTCCAATAGAGCAGAACAAACTCAATTACTGACACTCCAATAGTGCAGACCACCCTCAATTACTGACATTCCAAAAGTGCAGCACACACTGAAATACTGAAAACCCATTAGTGCAGCATACCCTCAATTACTGACACGTCAATAGTGCAAAACACCCTCAGTTACTGACACTACAATTGTGCAGAACAACCTCAATTACTGACACGTCAATAGTGCAGTGAACTCTCAATTACGTACACTCCAATAATGCAGCACACCCTCAATTACTGACACTCCAATAGTGCAGGAAACTCTCAATTACTTATACTCCAATAGTTCAGCACACCCTCAATTACTGAAAATCCATTAGTGCAGTAAACTCTTAATTACTTACACTCCAATAGTGCAGCAAACCCTCAAATACTGAAACTCCAATAGGGCAGAACTCGCTCAGTTGCTGACACTACAGTAGTGCAGCACACCCTCAATTACTGACACTCCAATAGTGCAGCACACGCTCGATTACTGAAACTCCAATAGTGCAGCACACCCTAAATTACTGATCCTCCAATAGTGCTGCGCCCCTTCAATTACTGACACATCAATAGAGCAGCACACAATCATTTACTGACACTCCAATAGTGCAGCACACCCTCGACTACTGAAACTCCAATAGTGCAGCACACCCTCAATTACTGACCCTCCAATAGTGCAGCACACCCTCAATTACTAACACTCCATTAATACAGCACACCCTCTACTACTGACTCACCAATCGTGCAGCACACCTTCAATGTTGGAACTTCCGACTCGCAGCACACTCTCAATTACTGATATTTCAGTGCTGCAGCCCACCCTTATTACTGACACTCCAATAGTGCAGCACACACTCAATTACTGACACTCCAACAGTGCCGCACACCCTCAATTACTGACAATCCGATAGTGCAGAACGCACTGAATTACTGAAAAACCATTAGTGCAGCACACTCTCAGTTACTGAGACTCCAATAGTGCAGCACATGCTGAATTACTGATACTCCAATAGTGCAGCACACCCTCAATTACTGATATTCCAATCGTGCAGCACACCACCAAGTACTGACACTCCAATAGTGCAGCACACCCTCAATTACTGACACTCCAATAGTGCAGCACACGCTCAATTACTGACACTCCAATAGTGCAGCACATCCACAATTACTGATCCTCCAATAGTGCTGCGCCCCTTCAATTACTGACACATCAATAGAGCAGCACACAATCATTTACTGACACTCCAATAGTGCAGCACACGCTCGACTACTGAAACTCCAATAGTGCAGCACACCCTCAATTACTGACCCTCCAATAGTGCGGCACACCCTCAATTACTGACACTCCATTAATACAGCACACTCTCAATTACTGATACTCCAGTGCTGCAGCCCACCCTCAATTACTGACACTCCAATAGTGCAGCACACACTCAATTACTGACACTCCAATTGCGCAGCACACCATCAAGAACTAACACTCCAATCGTACAGTACACCATCAATTACTGACACTCCAATAGAGCAAAACAAACTCAATTACTGACACTCCAATAGTGCAAAACACCCTCAATTACTGACACTTCAATTGTGCAGAACAGCCTCAATTACTGACTCTCCAATAGTGCAGCACACACTCAATTAATTACACTCCAATAGTGCCGCACACCCTCAATTACTGACACTCCGATAGTGCAGATCAACCTCAATTAATGACCCTGCAATAGTGCAGACCACCCTTAATTACTGACACTCCAATTGTGCAGCACACACTCAATTATTTACACTCCAATAGTGCCGCATACCCTCAATAACTGACACTCCGATAGTGCAGAACAACCTCAATTACTGACACTACAATAGTTCAGCACACCCTCAATTACTGAAAATCCATTAGTGCAGCACCCCCTCAATTACTGAAAATCCATTAATGCAGCACACCTTCAATTACTGATACTCCAATAGTGCAGCACACCACCAAGTAATGACACTCCAATAGTGCAGCACACCCTCAATAACTGACACTCCAATAGTGCAGCACACGCTCAATTACTGACACTCCAATAGTGCAGCACATCCGCAATTATGATCCTCCAATAGTGCTGCACCCCTTCAATTACTGACACATCAAAAGAGCAGCACACCCTCTACTACTGACTCACCAATCGTGCAGCACACCTTCAATGTCGGAACTTCCGACTCGCAGCACACTCTCAATTACTGATACTCCAGTGCTGCAGCCCACCCTCAATTACTGACACTCCAATAGTGCAGCACACACGCAATTACTGACACTCCAATCGTGCAGCACACCATCAAGAACTAACACTCCAATCGTGCAGTACACCATCAATTACTGACACTCCAATAGAGCAGAACAAACTCAATTACTGACACTCCAATAGTGCTGCACAACCTCAATTACTGACCCTGCAATAGTGCAGACCACCCTTAATTACTGACACTCCAATAGTGCAGCACACACTCAATTACTGACACTCCAACAGTGCCGCACACCCTCAATTACTGACACTCCGATAGTGCAGAACGCACTGAATTACTGAAAAACCATTAGTGCAGCACACTCTCAATTAATGACACTACAATAGTGTAAAACACCCTCAATCATTGACACACCAATTGTGCGGCACAACCACAATTACTGACACAACAATAGAGCAGCACACACTCAATTACTGAAAATCCATTAGTGCAGCACCCTCTCAATTACTGACACTACAGTAATGCAGCACACTCTTAATTACTGACACTCCAATAGTGCAGAATACCCTCAATTACTAACACTCCAATACTGCTGCACAGTCTCAATGACTGAGACTCCAAGAGTGCAGCACATGCTGAATTACTGACACTCCAATAGTGCAGCACGTCCTCAATTACTGACAAACCAATAGTACAGCACACCCTCAATTACTGACAATCCAATAGTGAAGCACATCCTCAATTATTGACAATACAATAGTGCTGCACACCCTCAATTACTTGTACTCCAATAATGCAGTACAGCCTCCGTTACTGACCCTTCAATGGTGCAGCTCACCCTCAATTACTCACCCTGCAATAATGCAGCACACCCTCAATTACTGACATTCCAATAGTGCAGCACAGACTGAATTACAGAAAACCCATTAGTGCAGCATACCCTCAATTACTGACACTACAATAGTGCAAAACACCCTCAATTACTGACACTTCAATAGTGCAGCGAACTCTCAATTTCGTACACTCCAATAGTGCAGCACACCCTCAATTACTGACACTACAATAGTGCAAAACACCCTCAATTACTGACACTTCAATTGTGCAGAACAGCCTCAATTACTGACTCACCAATAGTGCAGCACACACTCAATTAATTACACTCCAATAGTGCCGCACACCCTCAATTACTGACACTTCAATTGTGCAGAACAGCCTCAATTACTGACACTCCGATAGTGCAGATCAACCTCAATTAATGACCCTGCAATAGTGCAGACCACCCATAATTACTGACACTCCGATAGTGCAGCACACACTCAATTATTTACACTCCAATAGTGCCACATACCCTCAATTACTGACACTCCGATAGTGCAGAACAACCTCAATTACTGACACTACAATAGTTCAGCACACGCTCAATTACTGACACTCCAATAGTGCAGCACATCCGCAATTATGATCCTCCAATAGTGCTGCACCCCTTCAATTACTGAAAATCCATTAATGCAGCACACCCTCAATTACTGATACTCCAATAGTGCAGCACACCCTCGATTACTGAAACTCCAATAGTGCAGCACACCACCAAGTAATGACACTCCAATAGTGCAGCACACCCTCAATAACTGACACTCCAATAGTGCAGCACACGCTCAATTACTGACACTCCAATAGTGCAGCACATCCGCAATTATGATCCTCCAATAGTGCTGCACCCCTTCAATTACTGACACATCAAAAGAGCAGCACACCCTCTACTACTGACTCACCAATCGTGCAGCACACCTTCAATGTCGGAACTTCCGACTCGCAGCACACTCTCAATTACTGATACTCCAGTGCTGCAGCCCACCCTCAATTACTGACACTCCAATAGTGCAGCACACACTCAATTACTGACACTCCAATCGTGCAGCACACCATCAAGAACTAACACTCCAATCGTGCAGTACACCATCAATTACTGACACTGCAATTGAGCAGAACAAACTCAATTACTGACACTCCAATAGTGCAGACCACCCTCAATTACTGACATTCCAAAAGTGCAGCACACACTGAAATACTGAAAACCCATTATTGCAGCATACCCTCAATTATTGACACTACAATAGTGCAAAACACCCTCAGTTACTGACACTACAATTGTGCAGAACAACCTCAATTACTGACACGTCAATAGTGCAGTGAACTCTCAATTACGTACACTCCAATAATGCAGCACACCCTCAATTACTGACACTCCAATAGTGCAGGAAACTCTCAATTACTTACACTCCAATAGTTCAGCACACCCTCAATTACTGAAAATCCATTAGTGCAGTAAACTCTTAATTACTTACACTCCAACAGTGCAGAAAACCCTCAAATACTGAAACTCCAATAGGGCAGAACTCCCTCAGTTGCTGACACTACAGTAGTGCAGCACACCCTCAATTACTGACACTCCAATCATGCAGCACAACCTCAATTACTGAAACTACAATAGTGCAGCACACACTCAATTACTGAAAATCCATTAATGCAGCACACCCTCACTTACTGACACTCCAATAGTGCTGCACACCCTCAATTACTGACACTGCAATAGTGCAAAACACCCTCAATTACTGACACTCCAATTGTGCAGAACAACCTCAATTACTGACACTACATTAGTGCAGCACCCCCTCAATTACTGACCCTCCAAGAGTGCAGCAAACTCTCAGTTACTTACACTCCAATAGTGCAGCACACCCTCAAACACTGAAACTCCAATAGGGCAGAACACCCTCAGTTGCTGACACTACAGTAGTGCAGCACACCATCAATTACTGACATTCCAATCGTGCAGCACACCACCAAGTACTGACACTCCAATTGTACAGCACACCCTCAATTACTGACACTCCAATAGAGCAGAACAAACTCAATTACTGACACTCCAATAGTGCTGCACAACCTCAATTACTGACCCTGCAATAGTGCAGACCACCCTTAATTAATGACACTCCAATAGTGCAGCACACACTCAATTACTGAAACTCCAATAGTGCCGCACACCCTCAATTACTGACATTCCGATAGTGCAGAACGCACTGAATTACTGAAAAACCATTAGTGCAGCACACTCTCAATAAATGACACTACAATAGTGTAAAACACCCTCAATCATTGACACACCAATTGTGCGGCACAACAACAATTACTGACACAACAATAGAGCAGCACACACTCAATTACTGAAAATCCATTAGTGCAGCACCCTCTCAATTACTGACACTACAGTAATGCAGCACACTCTTAATTACTGACACTCCAATAGTGCAGAATACCCTCAATTACTAACACTCCAATACTGCTGCACAGTCTCAATGACTGAGACTCCAAGAGTGCAGCACATGCTGAATTACTGACACTCCAATAGTGCAGCACACCCTCGACTACTGAAACTCCAATAGTGCAGCACACCCTCAATTACTGACCCTCCAATAGTGCAGCCCACCCTCAATTACTGACACTCCAATAGTGCAGCACACTCTCAATTACTGATACTCCAGTGCTGCAGCCCACCCTCAATTACTGACACTCCAATAGTGCAGCACACACTCAATTACTGACACTCCAATTGTGCAGCACACCATCAAGAACTAACACTCCAATCGTACAGTACACCATCAATTACTGACACTCCAATAGAGCAAAACAAACTCAATTACTGACACTCCAATAGTGCAAAACACCCTCAATTACTGACACTTCAATTGTGCAGAACAGCCTCAATTACTGACTCTCCAATAGTGCAGCACACACTCAATTAATTACACTCCAATAGTGCCGCACACCCTCAATTACTGACACTCCGATAGTGCAGATCAACCTCAATTAATGACCCTGCAATAGTGCAGACCACCCTTAATTACTGACACTCCAATTGTGCAGCACACACTCAATTATTTACACTCCAATAGTGCCGCATACCCTCAATTACTGACACTCCGATAGTGCAGAACAACCTCAATTACTGACACTACAATAGTTCAGCACACCCTCAATTACTGAAAATCCATTAGTGCAGCACCCCCTCAATTACTGAAAATCCATTAATGCAGCACACCCTCAATTACTGATACTCCAATAGTGCAGCACACCACCAAGTAATGACACTCCAATAGTGCAGCACACCCTCAATAACTGACACTCCAATAGTGCAGCACACGCTCAATTACTGACACTCCAATAGTGCAGCACATCCGCAATTATGATCCTCCAATAGTGCTGCACCCCTTCAATTACTGACACATCAAAAGAGCAGCACACCCTCTACTACTGACTCACCAATCCTGCAGCACACCTTCAATGTCGGAACTTCCGACTCGCAGCACACTCTCAATTACTGATACTCCAGTGCTGCAGCCCACCCTCAATTACTGACACTCCAATAGTGCAGCACACACTCAATTACTGACACTCCAATCGTGCAGCACACCATCAAGAACTAACACTCCAATCGTGCAGTACACCATCAATTACTGACACTCCAATAGAGCAGAACAAACTCAATTACTGACACTCCAATAGTGCTGCACAACCTCAATTACTGACCCTGCAATAGTGCAGACCACCCTTAATTACTGACACTCCAATAGTGCAGCACACACTCAATTACTGACACTCCAATAGTGCCGCACACCCTCAATTACTGACACTCCGATAGTGCAGAACGCACTGAATTACTGAAAAACCATTAGTGCAGCACACTCTCAATTAATGGCACTACAATAGTGTAAAACACCCTCAATCATTGACACACCAATTGTGCGGCACAACCACAATTACTGACACAACAATAGAGCAGCACACACTCAATTACTGAAAATCCATTAGTGCAGCACCCTCTCAATTACTGACACTACAGTAATGCAGCACACTCTTTATTACTGACACTCCAATAGTGCAGAATACCCTCAATTACTAACACTCCAATACTGCTGCACAGTCTCAATGACCGAGACTCCAAGAGTGCAGCACATGCTGAATTACTGACACTCCAATAGTGCAGCACGTCCTCAATTACTGACAAACCAATAGTACAGCACACCCTCAATTACTGACAATCCAATAGTGAAGCACATCCTCAATTATTGACAATACAATAGTGCTGCACACCCTCAATTTCTTGTACTCCAATAATGCAGTACAGCCTCCGTTACTGACCCTTCAATGGTGCAGCTCACCCTCAATTACTCACCCTGCAATAATGCAGCACACCCTCAATTACTGACATTCCAATAGTGCAGCACAGACTGAATTACTGAAAACCCATTAGTGCAGCATACCCTCAATTACTGACACTACAATAGTGCAAAACACCCTCAATTACTGACACTTCAATAGTGCAGCGAACTCTCAATTTCGTACACTCCAATAGTGCAGCACACCCTCAATTACTGACACTACAATAGTGCAGCCCACCCTCAATTACTGACACTCCAATAGTGCAGCACACTCTCAATTACTGACACTCCAGTGCTGCAGCCCACCCTCAATTACTGACACTCCAATAGTGCCGCACACCCTCAATTACTGACACTCCGATAGTGCAGAACGCACTGAATTACTGAAAAACCATTAGTGCAGCACACTCTCAATTAATGACACTACAATAGTGTAAAACACCCTCAATCATTGACAGACCAATTGTGCGGCACAACCACAATTACTGACACAACAATAGAGCAGCACACACTCAATTACTGAAAATCCATTAGTGCAGCACCCTCTCAATTACTGACACTACAGTAATGCAGCACACTCTTAATTACTGACACTCCAATAGTGCAGAATACCCTCAATTACTAACACTCCAATACTGCTGCACAGTCTCAATGACTGAGACTCCAAGAGTGCAGCACATGCTGAATTACTGACACTCCAATAGTGCAGCACGTCCTCAATTACTGACAAACCAATAGTACAGCACACCCTCAATTACTGACAATCCAATAGTGAAGCACATCCTCAATTATTGACAATACAATAGTGCTGCACACCCTCAATTTCTTGTACTCCAATAATGCAGTACAGCCTCCGTTACTGACCCTTCAATGGTGCAGCTCACCCTCAATTACTCACCCTGCAATAATGCAGCACACCCTCAATTACTGACATTCCAATAGTGCAGCACAGACTGAATTACTGAAAACCCATTAGTGCAGCATACCCTCAATTACTGACACTACAATAGTGCAAAACACCCTCAATTACTGAAACTTCAATAGTTCAGCGAACTCTCAATTTCGTACACTCCAATAGTGCAGCACACCCTCAATTACTGACACTACAATAGTGCAAAACACCCTCAATTACTGACACTTCAATTGTGCAGAACAGCCTCAATTACTGACTCTCCAATAGTGCCGCACACCCTCAATTACTGACACTTCAATTGTGCAGAACAGCCTCAATTACTGACACTCCGATAGTGCAGATCAACCTCAATTAATGACCCTGCAATAGTGCAGACCACCCTTAATTACTGACACTCCAATAGTGCAGCACACACTCAATTATTTACACTCCAATAGTGCCACATACCCTCAATTACTGACACTCCGATAGTGCAGAACAACCTCAATTACTGACACTACAATAGTTCAGCACACGCTCAATTACTGACACTCCAATAGTGCAGCACATCCGCAATTATGATCCTCCAATAGTGCTGCACCCCTTCAATTACTGAAAATCCATTAATGCAGCACACCCTCAATTACTGATACTCCAATAGTGCAGCACACCCTCGATTACTGAAACTCCAATAGTGCAGCACACCACCAAGTAATGACACTCCAATAGTGCAGCACACCCTCAATAACTGACACTCCAATAGTGCAGCACACGCTCAATTACTGACACTCCAATAGTGCAGCACATCCGCAATTATGATCCTCCAATAGTGCTGCACCCCTTCAATTACTGACACATCAAAAGAGCAGCACACCCTCTACTACTGACTCACCAATCGTGCAGCACACCTTCAATGTCGGAACTTCCGACTCGTAGCACACTCTCAATTACTGATACTCCAGTGCTGCAGCCCACCCTCAATTACTGACACTCCAATAGTGCAGCACACACTCAATTACTGACACTCCAATCATGCAGCACACCATCAAGAACTAACACTCCAATCGTGCAGTACACCATCAATTACTGACACTCCAATTGAGCAGAACAACCTCAATTACTGACACTACATTAGTGCAGCACCCCCTCAATTACTGACCCTCCAATAGTGCAGCAAACTCTCAGTTACTTACACTCCAATAGTGCCGCACACCCTCAAACACTGAAACTCCAATAGGGCAGAACACCCTCAGTTGCTGACACTACAGTAGTGCAGCACACCATCAATTACTGACATTCCAATCGTGCAGCACACCACCAAGTACTGACACTCCAATTGTACAGCACACCCTCAATTACTGACACTCCAATAGAGCAGAACAAACTCAATTACTGACACTCCAATAGTGCTGCACAACCTCAATTACTGACCCTGCAATAGTGCAGACCACCCTTAATTACTGACACTGCAATAGTGCAGCACACACTCAATTACTGACACTCCAATAGTGCCGCACACCCTCAATTACTGACATTCCGATAGTGCAGAACGCACTGAATTACTGAAAAACCATTAGTGCAGCACACTCTCAATAAATGACACTACAATAGTGTAAAACACCCTCAATCATTGACACACCAATTGTGCGGCACAACAACAATTGCTGACACAACAATAGAGCAGCACTCACTCAATTACTGAAAATCCATTAGTGCAGCACCCTCTCAATTACTGACACTCCAATAGTGCAGAATACCCTCAATTACTAACACTCCAATACTGCTGCACAGTCTCAATGACTGAGACTCCAAGAGTGCAGCACATGCTGAATTACTGACACTCCAATAGTGCAGCACGTCGTCAATTACTGACAATCCAATAGTACAGCACACCCTCAATTACTGACAATCCAATAGTGAAGCACATCCTCAATTATTGACAATACAATAGTGCTGCACACCCTCAATTACTTGTACTCCAATAATGCAGTACAGCCTCCTTTACTTACCCTTCAATAATGCAGCACACCCTCAATTACTGACATTCCAATAGTGCAGCACAGACTGAATTACTGAAAACCCATTAGTGCAGCATACCCTCAATTACTGACACTACAATAGTGCAAAACACCCTCAATTACTGACACTTCAATTGTGCAGAACAGCCTCAATTACTGACTCTCCAATAGTCCAGCACACACTCAATTAATTACACTCCAATAGTGCCGCACACCCTCAATTACTGACACTCCGATAGTGCAGAACAACCTCAAATACTGACCCTGCAATAATGCAGACCACCCTTAATTACTGACACTCCAATTGTGCAGCACACACTCAATTAATTACACTCCAATAGTGCCGTACACCCTCAATTACTGACACTCCGATAGTGGAGAACAACCTCAATTACTGACACTACAATAGTTCAGCACACCCTCAATTACTGAAAATCCATTAGTGCAGCACCCCCTCAATTACTGATACTCCAATAGTGCAGCACACCCTCGATTACTGAAACTCCAATAGTGCAGCACACCACCAAGTAATGACACTCCAATAGTGCAGCACACCCTCAATAACTGACACTCCAATAGTGCAGCACACGCTCAATTACTGACACTCCAATAGTGCAACACATCCGCAATTATGATCCTCCAATAGTGCTGCACCCCTTCAATTACTGACACATCAAAAGAGCAGCACACCCTCTACTACTGACTCACCAATCGTGCAGCACACCTTCAATGTCGGAACTTCCGACTCGCAGCACACTCTCAATTACTGATACTCCAGTGTTGCAGCCCACCCTCAATTACTGACACTCCAATAGTGCAGCACACACTCAATTACTGACACTCCAATCGTGCAGCACACCATCAAGAACTAACACTCCAATCGTGCAGTACACCATCAATTACTGACACTCCAAAGAGCAGAACAAACTCAATTACTGACACTCCAATAGTGCAGACCACCCTCAATTACTGACATTCCAAAAGTGCAGCACAACACTGAAATACTGAAAACCCATTAGTGCAGCACCCCCTCAATTACTGATACTCCAATAGTGCAGCACACCCTCGATTACTGAAACTCCAATAGTGCAGCACACCACCAAGTAATGACACTCCAATAGTGCAGCACACGCTCATAACTGACACTCCGATAGAGCAGAACAAACTCAATTACTGACACTCCAATAGTGCAGACCACCCTCAATTACTGACATTCCAAAAGTGCAGCACACACTGAAATACTGAAAACCCATTAGTGCAGCATACCCTCAATTACTGACACTACAATAGTGCAAAACACCCTCAGTTACTGACACTACAATTGTGCAGAACAACCTCAATTACTGACACGTCAATAGTGCAGTGAACTCTCAATTACGTACACTCCAATAATGCAGCACACCCTCAATTACTGACACTCCAATAGTGCAGGAAACTCTCAATTACGTACACTCCAATAGTTCAGCACACCCTCAATTACTGAAAATCCATTAGTGCAGTAAACTCTTAATTACTTACACTCCAACAGTGCAGAAAACCCTCAAATACTGAAACTCCAATAGGGCAGAACTCCCTCAGTTGCTGACACTACAGTAGTGCAGCACACCCTCAATTACTGACACTCCAATCATGCAGCACAACCTCAATTACTGAAACTACAATAGTGCAGCACACCCTCAATTACTGAAAATCCATTAATGCAGCACACCCTCACTTACTGACACTCCAATAGTGCTGCACACCCTCAATTACTGACACTGCAATAGTGCAAAACACCCTCAATTACTGACACTCCAATTGTGCAGAACAACCTCAATTACTGACACTACATTAGTGCAGCACTCCCTCAATTACTGACCCTCCAATAGTGCAGCAAACTCTCAGTTACTTACACTCCAATAGTGCAGCACACCCTCAAACACTGAAACTCCAATAGGGCAGAACACCCTCAGTTGCTGACACTACAGTAGTGCAGCACAGCATCAATTACTGACATTCCAATCGTGCAGCACACCACCAAGTACTGACACTCCAATTGTATAGCACACCCTCAATTACTGACACTCCAATAGAGCAGAACAAACTCAATTAATGACACTCCAAGAGTGCTGCACAACGTCAATTACTGACCCTGCAATAGTGCAGACCACCCTTAATTACTGACACTCCAATAGTGCAGAACAAACTCAATTACTGACACTCCAATAGTGCAGACCACCCTCAATTACTGACATCCCAAAAGTGCAGCACACACTGAAATACTGAAAACCCATTAGTGCAGCATACCCTCAATTACTGACACTACAGTAGTGCAAAACACCCTCAGTTACTGACACTACAATTGTGCAGAACAACCTCAATTACTGACACGTCAATAGTGCAGTGAAATCTCAATTACGTACACTCCAATAATGCAGCACACACTCAATTACTGACACTCCAATAGTGCAGGAAACTCTCAATTACTTATACTCCAATAGTTCAGCACACCCTCAATTACTGAAAATCCATTAGTGCAGTAAACTCTTAATTACTTACACTCCAATAGTGCAGCAAACCCTCAAATACTGAAACTCCAATAGGGCAGAACTCGCTCAGTTGCTGACACTACAGTAGTGCAGCACACCCTCAATTACTGACACTCCAATAGTGCAGCACACGCTCGATTACTGAAACTCCAATAGTGCAGCACACCCTCATTTACTGATCCTCCAATAGTGCTGCGCCCCTTCAATTACTGACACATCAATAGAGCAGCACACAATCATTTACTGACACTCCAATAGTGCAGCACACCCTCGACTAATGAAACTCCAATAGTGCAGCACACCCTCAATTACTGACCCTCCAATAGTGCGGCACAACCTCAATTACTGACACTCCATTAATACAGCACACCCTCAATTACTGACACTCCAATAGTGCAACACATCCGCAATTATGATCCTCCAATAGTGCTGCACCCCTTCAATTACTGACACATCAAAAGAGCAGCACACCCTCTACTACTGACTCACCAATTCTGCAGCACACCTTCAATGTCGGAACATCCGACTCGCAGCACACTCTCAATTACTGATACTCCAGTGCTGCAGCCCACCCTCAATTACTGACACTCCAATAGTGCAGCACACACTCAATTACTGACACTCCAATTGTGCAGCACACCATTAAGAACTAACAGTCCAATCGTACAGTACACCGTCAATTACTGACACCCCAATATAGCAGAGCAAACTCAATTACTGACACTCCAATAGTGCTGCACAACCTCAATTACTGACCCTGCAATAGTGCAGACCACCCTTAATTACTGACACTCCAATAGTTCAGCACACACTCAATTACTGACACTCCAATAGTGCCGCACACCCTCAATTACTGACACTCCGATAGTGCAGAACGCACTGAATTACTGAAAAACCATTAGTGCAGCACAATCTCAATTAATGACACTACAATAGTGTAAAACACCCTCAATCATTGACACACCAATTGTGCGGCACAACCACAATTACTGACACAACAATAGAGCAGCACACACTCAATTACTGAAAATCCATTAGTGCAGCACCCTCTCAATTACTGACACTACAGTAATGCAGCACACTCTTAATTACTGACACTCCAATAGTGCAGAATACCCTCAATTACTAACACTCCAATACTGCTGCACAGTCTCAATGACTGAGACTCCAAGAGTGCAGCACATGCTGAATTACTGACACTCCAATAGTGCAGCACGTCCTCAATTACTGACAAACCAATAGTACAGCACACCCTCAATTACTGACAATCCAATAGTGAAGCACATCCTCAATTATTGACAATACAATAGTGCTGCACACCCTCAATTACTTGTACTCCAATAATGCAGTACAGCCTCCGTTACTGACCCTTCAATGGTGCAGCTCACCCTCAATTACTCACCCTGCAATAATGCAGCACACCCTCAATTACTGACATTCCAATAGTGCAGCACAGACTGAATTACAGAAAACCCATTAGTGCAGCATACCCTCAATTACTGACACTACAATAGTGCAAAACACCCTCAATTACTGACACTTCAATAGTGCAGCGAACTCTCAATTTCGTACACTCCAATAGTGCAGCACACCCTCAATTACTGACACTACAATAGTGCAAAACACCCTCAATTACTGACACTTCAATTGTGCAGAACAGCCTCAATTACTGACTCTCCAATAGTGCAGCACACACTCAATTAATTACACTCCAATAGTGCCGCACACCCTCAATTACTGACACTTCAATTGTGCAGAACAGCCTCAATTACTGACACTCCGATAGTGCAGATCAACCTCAATTAATGACCCTGCAATAGTGCAGACCACCCTTAATTACTGACACTCCAATAGTGCAGCACACACTCAATTATTTACACTCCAATAGTGCCACATACCCTCAATTACTGACACTCCGATAGTGCAGAACAACCTCAATTACTGACACTACAATAGTTCAGCACACGCTCAATTACTGACACTCCAATAGTGCAGCACATCCGCAATTATGATCCTCCAATAGTGCTGCACCCCTTCAATTACTGAAAATCCATTAATGCAGCACACCCTCAATTACTGATACTCCAATAGTGCAGCACACCCTCGATTACTGAAACTCCAATAGTGCAGCACACCACCAAGTAATGACACTCCAATAGTGCAGCACACCCTCAATAACTGACACTCCAATAGTGCAGCACACGCTCAATTACTGACACTCCAATAGTGCAGCACATCCGCAATTATGATCCTCCAATAGTGCTGCACCCCTTCAATTACTGACACATCAAAAGAGCAGCACACCCTCTACTACTGACTCACCAATCGTGCAGCACACCTTCAATGTCGGAACTTCCGACTCGTAGCACACTCTCAATTACTGATACTCCAGTGCTGCAGCCCACCCTCAATTACTGACACTCCAATAGTGCAGCACACACTCAATTACTGACACTCCAATCGTGCAGCACACCATCAAGAACTAACACTCCAATCGTGCAGTACACCATCAATTACTGACACTCCAATTGAGCAGAACAACCTCAATTACTGACACTACATTAGTGCAGCACCCCCTCAATTACTGACCCTCCAATAGTGCAGCAAACTCTCAGTTACTTACACTCCAATAGTGCCGCACACCCTCAAACACTGAAACTCCAATAGGGCAGAACACCCTCAGTTGCTGACACTACAGTAGTGCAGCACACCATCAATTACTGACATTCCAATCGTGCAGCACACCACCAAGTACTGACACTCCAATTGTACAGCACACCCTCAATTACTGACACTCCAATAGAGCAGAACAAACTCAATTACTGACACTCCAATAGTGCTGCACAACCTCAATTACTGACCCTGCAATAGTGCAGACCACCCTTAATTACTGACACTGCAATAGTGCAGCACACACTCAATTACTGACACTCCAATAGTGCCGCACACCCTCAATTACTGACATTCCGATAGTGCAGAACGCACTGAATTACTGAAAAACCATTAGTGCAGCACACTCTCAATAAATGACACTACAATAGTGTAAAACACCCTCAATCATTGACACACCAATTGTGCGGCACAACAACAATTGCTGACACAACAATAGAGCAGCACCCTCTCAATTACTGACACTACAGTAATGCAGCACACTCTTAATTACTGACACTCCAATAGTGCAGAATACCCTCAATTACTAACACTCCAATACTGCTGCACAGTCTCAATGACTGAGACTCCAAGAGTGCAGCACATGCTGAATTACTGACACTCCAATAGTGCAGCACGTCCTCAATTACTGACAAACCAATAGTACAGCACACCCTCAATTACTGACAATCCAATAGTGAAGCACATCCTCAATTATTGACAATACAATAGTGCTGCACACCCTCAATTACTTGTACTCCAATAATGCAGTACAGCCTCCGTTACTGACCCTTCAATGGTGCAGCTCACCCTCAATTACTCACCCTGCAATAATGCAGCACACCCTCAATTACTGACATTCCAATAGTGCAGCACAGACTGAATTACAGAAAACCCATTAGTGCAGCATACCCTCAATTACTGACACTACAATAGTGCAAAACACCCTCAATTACTGACACTTCAATAGTGCAGCGAACTCTCAATTTCGTACACTCCAATAGTGCAGCACACCCTCAATTACTGACACTACAATAGTGCAAAACACCCTCAATTACTGACACTTCAATTGTGCAGAACAGCCTCAATTACTGACTCTCCAATAGTGCAGCACACACTCAATTAATTACACTCCAATAGTGCCGCACACCCTCAATTACTGACACTTCAATTGTGCAGAACAGCCTCAATTACTGACACTCCGATAGTGCAGATCAACCTCAATTAATGACCCTGCAATAGTGCAGACCACCCTTAATTACTGACACTCCAATAGTGCAGCACACACTCAATTATTTACACTCCAATAGTGCCACATACCCTCAATTACTGACACTCCGATAGTGCAGAACAACCTCAATTACTGACACTACAATAGTTCAGCACACGCTCAATTACTGACACTCCAATAGTGCAGCACATCCGCAATTATGATCCTCCAATAGTGCTGCACCCCTTCAATTACTGAAAATCCATTAATGCAGCACACCCTCAATTACTGATACTCCAATAGTGCAGCACACCCTCGATTACTGAAACTCCAATAGTGCAGCACACCACCAAGTAATGACACTCCAATAGTGCAGCACACCCTCAATAACTGACACTCCAATAGTGCAGCACACGCTCAATTACTGACACTCCAATAGTGCAGCACATCCGCAGTTATGATCCTCCAATAGTGCTGCACCCCTTCAATTACTGACACATCAAAAGAGCAGCACACCCTCTACTACTGACTCACCAATCGTGCAGCACACCTTCAATGTCGGAACTTCCGACTCGTAGCACACTCTCAATTACTGATACTCCAGTGCTGCAGCCCACCCTCAATTACTGACACTCCAATAGTGCAGCACACACTCAATTACTGACACTCCAATCGTGCAGCACACCATCAAGAACTAACACTCCAATCGTGCAGTACACCATCAATTACTGACACTCCAATTGAGCAGAACAACCTCAATTACTGACACTACATTAGTGCAGCACCCCCTCAATTACTGACCCTCCAATAGTGCAGCAAACTCTCAGTTACTTACACTCCAATAGTGCCGCACACCCTCAAACACTGAAACTCCAATAGGGCAGAACACCCTCAGTTGCTGACACTACAGTAGTGCAGCACACCATCAATTACTGACATTCCAATCGTGCAGCACACCACCAAGTACTGACACTCCAATTGTACAGCACACCCTCAATTACTGACACTCCAATAGAGCAGAACAAACTCAATTACTGACACTCCAATAGTGCTGCACAACCTCAATTACTGACCCTGCAATAGTGCAGACCACCCTTAATTACTGACACTGCAATAGTGCAGCACACACTCAATTACTGACACTCCAATAGTGCCGCACACCCTCAATTACTGACATTCCGATAGTGCAGAACGCACTGAATTACTGAAAAACCATTAGTGCAGCACACTCTCAATAAATGACACTACAATAGTGTAAAACACCCTCAATCATTGACACACCAATTGTGCGGCACAACAACAATTGCTGACACAACAATAGAGCAGCACTCACTCAATTACTGAAAATCCATTAGTGCAGCACCCTCTCAATTACTGACACTCCAATAGTGCAGAATACCCTCAATTACTAACACTCCAATACTGCTGCACAGTCTCAATGACTGAGACTCCAAGAGTGCAGCACATGCTGAATTACTGACACTCCAATAGTGCAGCACGTCGTCAATTACTGACAATCCAATAGTACAGCACACCCTCAATTACTGACAATCCAATAGTGAAGCACATCCTCAATTATTGACAATACAATAGTGCTGCACACCCTCAATTACTTGTACTCCAATAATGCAGTACAGCCTCCTTTACTTACCCTTCAATAATGCAGCACACCCTCAATTACTGACATTTCAATAGTGCAGCACAGACTGAATTACTGAAAACCCATTAGTGCAGCATACCCTCAATTACTGACACTACAATAGTGCAAAACACCCTCAATTACTGACACTTCAATTGTGCAGAACAGCCTCAATTACTGAATCTCCAATAGTCCAGCACACACTCAATTAATTACACTCCAATAGTGCCGCACACCCTCAATTACTGACACTCCGATAGTGCAGAACAACCTCAAATACTGACCCTGCAATAGTGCAGACCACCCTTAATTACTGACACTCCAATAGTGCAGCACACACTCAATTAATTACACTCCAATAGTGCCGTACACCCTCAATTACTGACACTCCGATAGTGGAGAACAACCTCAATTACTGACACTACAATAGTGCAGCACACCCTCAATTACTGAAAATCCATTAGTGCAGCACCCCCTCAATTACTGATACTCCAATAGTGCAGCACACCCTTGATTACTGAAACTCCAATAGTGCAGCACACCACCAAGTAATGACACTCCAATAGTGCAGCACACCCTCAATAACTGACACTCCAATAGTGCAGCACACGCTCAATTACTGACACTCCAATAGTGCAGCACATCCGCAATTATGATCCTCCAATAGTGCTGCACCCCTTCAATTACTGACACATCAAAAGAGCAGCACACCCTCTACTACTGACTCACCAATCGTGCAGCACACCTTCAATGTCGGAACTTCCGACTCGCAGCACACTCTCAATTACTGATACTCCAGTGTTGCAGCCCACCCTCAATTACTGACACTCCAATAGTGCAGCACACACTCAATTACTGACACTCCAATCGTGCAGCACACCATCAAGAACTAACACTCCAATCGTGCAGTACACCATCAATTACTGACACTCCAATAGAGCAGAACAAACTCAATTACTGACACTCCAATAGTGCAGACCACCCTCAATTACTGACATTCCAAAAGTGCAGCACACACTGAAATACTGAAAACCCATTAGTGCAGCACACCCTCGATTACTGAAACTCCAATAGTGCAGCACACCACCAAGTAATGACACTCCAATAGTGCAGCACACCCTCAATAACTGACACTCCGATAGAGCAGAACAAACTCAATTACTGACACTCCAATAGTGCAGACCACCCTCAATTACTGACATTCCAAAAGTGCAGCACACACTGAAATACTGAAAACCCATTAGTGCAGCATACCCTCAATTACTGACACTACAATAGTGCAAAACACCCTCAGTTACTGACACTACAATTGTGCAGAACAACCTCAATTACTGACACGTCAATAGTGCAGTGAACTCTCAATTACGTACACTCCAATAATGCAGCACACCCTCAATTACTGACACTCCAATAGTGCAGGAAACTCTCAATTACTTACACTCCAATAGTTCAGCACACCCTCAATTACTGAAAATCCATTAGCGCAGTAAACTCTTAATTACTTACACTCCAACAGTGCAGCAAACCCTCAAATACTGAAACTCCAATAGGGCAGAACTCGCTCAGTTGCTGACAATACAGTAGTGCAGCACACCCTCAATTACTGACACTCCAATCATGCAGCACAACCTCAATTACTGAAACTACAATAGTGCAGCACACCCTCAATTACTGAAAATCCATTAATGCAGCACACCCTCACTTACTGACACTCCAATAGTGCTGCACACCCTCAATTACTGACACTGCAATAGTGCAAAACACCCTCAATTACTGACACTCCAATTGTGCAGAACAACCTCAATTACTGACACTACATTAGTGCAGCACCCCCTCAATTACTGACCCTCCAATAGTGCAGCAAACTCTCAGTTACTTACACTCCAATAGTGCAGCACACCCTCAAACACTGAAACTCCAATAGGGCAGAACACCCTCAGTTGCTGACACTACAGTAGTGCAGCACACTATCAATTACTGACATTCCAATCGTGCAGCACAGCACCAAGTACTGACACTCCAATTGTACAGCACACCCTCAATTACTGACACTCCAATAGAGCAGAACAAACTCAATTACTGACACTCCAATAGTGCTGCACAACCTCAATTACTGACCCTGCAATAGTGCAGACCACCCTTAATTACTGACACTCCAATAGTGCAGCACACACTCAATTACTGACACTCCAATAGTGCCGCACACCCTCAATTACTGACACTCCGATAGTGCAGAACGCACTGAATTACTGAAAAACCATTAGTGCAGCACACTCTCAATTAATGACACTACAATAGTGTAAAACACCCTCAATCATTGACACACCAATTGTGCGGCACAACAACAATTACTGATACAACAATAGAGCAGCACACACTCAATTACTGAAAATCCATTAGTGCAGCACCCTCTCAATTACTGACACTACAGTAATGCAGCACACTCTCAATTACTGACACTCCAATAGTGCAGAATACCCTCAATTACTAACACACCAATACTGCTGCACAGTCTCAATGACTGAGACTCCAAGAGTGCAGCACATGCTGAATTACTGACACTCCAATAGTGCAGCACGTCCTCAATTACTGACAATCCAATAGTACAGCACACCCTCAACTACTCACAATCCAATAGTGAAGCACATCCTCAATTATTGACAATACAATAGTGCTGCACACCCTCAATTACTTGTACTCCAATAATGCAGTACAGCCTCCGTTACTTACCCTTCAATGGTGCAGCACACCCTCAATTACTCACCCTGCAAAAATGCAGCACACCCTCAATTACTGACATTCCAATAGTGCAGCACAGACCGAATTACTGAAAACCCATTAGTGCAGCATACCCTCAATTACTGACACTACAATAGTGCAAAACACCCTCAATTACTGACACTCCAATTGTGCAGAAGAACCTCAATTACTGACACTTCAATAGTGCAGCACACCCTCAATTACTGACACTACAATAGTGCAGCACACCCTCAATTACTGACACTTCAATTGTGCAGCACACCCTCAATTACTGACACTACAATAGTGCTGCACAACCTCAATTACTGACCCTGCAATAGTGCAGACCACCCTTAATTACTGACACTCCAATAGTGCAGCACACACTCAATTACTGACACTCCAATAGTGCCGCACACCCTCAATTACTGACACTCCGATAGTGCAGAACGCACTGAATTACTGAAAAACCATTAGTGCAGCACAATCTCAATTAATGACACTACAATAGTGTAAAACACCCTCAATCATTGACACACCAATTGTGCGGCACAACCACAATTACTGACACAACAATAGAGCAGCACACACTCAATTACTGAAAATCCATTAGTGCAGCACCCTCTCAATTACTGACACTACAGTAATGCAGCACACTCTTAATTACTGACACTCCAATAGTGCAGAATACCCTCAATTACTAACACTCCAATACTGCTGCACAGTCTCAATGACTGAGACTCCAAGAGTGCAGCACATGCTGAATTACTGACACTCCAATAGTGCAGCACGTCCTCAATTACTGACAAACCAATAGTACAGCACACCTTCAATTACTGACAATCCAATAGTGAAGCACATCCTCAATTATTGACAATACAATAGTGCTGCACACCCTCAATTACTTGTACTCCAATAATGCAGTACAGCCTCCGTTACTGACCCTTCAATGGTGCAGCTCACCCTCAATTACTCACCCTGCAATAATGCAGCACACCCTCAATTACTGACATTCCAATAGTGCAGCACAGACTGAATTACAGAAAACCCATTAGTGCAGCATACCCTCAATTACTGACACTACAATAGTGCAAAACACCCTCAATTACTGACACTTCAATAGTGCAGCGAACTCTCAATTTCGTACACTCCAATAGTGCAGCACACCCTCAATTACTGACACTACAATAGTGCAAAACACCCTCAATTACTGACACTTCAATTGTGCAGAACAGCCTCAATTACTGACTCTCCAATAGTGCAGCACACACTCAATTAATTACACTCCAATAGTGCCGCACACCCTCAATTACTGACACTTCAATTGTGCAGAACAGCCTCAATTACTGACACTCCGATAGTGCAGATCAACCTCAATTAATGACCCTGCAATAGTGCAGACCACCCTTAATTACTGACACTCCAATAGTGCAGCACACACTCAATTATTTACACTCCAATAGTGCCACATACCCTCAATTACTGACACTCCGATAGTGCAGAACAACCTCAATTACTGACACTACAATAGTTCAGCACACGCTCAATTACTGACACTCCAATAGTGCAGCACATCCGCAATTATGATCCTCCAATAGTGCTGCACCCCTTCAATTACTGAAAATCCATTAATGCAGCACACCCTCAATTACTGATACTCCAATAGTGCAGCACACCCTCGATTACTGAAACTCCAATAGTGCAGCACACCACCAAGTAATGACACTCCAATAGTGCAGCACACCCTCAATAACTGACACTCCAATAGTGCAGCACACGCTCAATTACTGACACTCCAATAGTGCAGCACATCCGCAATTATGATCCTCCAATAGTGCTGCACCCCTTCAATTACTGACACATCAAAAGAGCAGCACACCCTCTACTACTGACTCACCAATCGTGCAGCACACCTTCAATGTCGGAACTTCCGACTCGTAGCACACTCTCAATTACTGATATTCCAGTGCTGCAGCCCACCCTCAATTACTGACACTCCAATAGTGCAGCACACACTCAATTACTGACACTCCAATCGTGCAGCACACCATCAAGAACTAACACTCCAATCGTGCAGTACACCATCAATTACTGACACTCCAATTGAGCAGAACAACCTCAATTACTGACACTACATTAGTGCAGCACCCCCTCAATTACTGACCCTCCAATAGTGCAGCAAACTCTCAGTTACTTACACTCCAATAGTGCCGCACACCCTCAAACACTGAAACTCCAATAGGGCAGAACACCCTCAGTTGCTGACACTACAGTAGTGCAGCACACCATCAATTACTGACATTCCAATCGTGCAGCACACCACCAAGTACTGACACTCCAATTGTACAGCACACCCTCAATTACTGACACTCCAATAGAGCAGAACAAACTCAATTACTGACACTCCAATAGTGCTGCACAACCTCAATTACTGACCCTGCAATAGTGCAGACCACCCTTAATTACTGACACTGCAATAGTGCAGCACACACTCAATTACTGACACTCCAATAGTGCCGCACACCCTCAATTACTGACATTCCGATAGTGCAGAACGCACTGAATTACTGAAAAACCATTAGTGCAGCACACTCTCAATAAATGACACTACAATAGTGTAAAACACCCTCAATCATTGACACACCAATTGTGCGGCACAACAACAATTGCTGACACAACAATAGAGCAGCACCCTCTCAATTACTGACACTACAGTAATGCAGCACACTCTTAATTACTGACACTCCAATAGTGCAGAATACCCTCAATTACTAACACTCCAATACTGCTGCACAGTCTCAATGACTGAGACTCCAAGAGTGCAGCACATGCTGAATTACTGACACTCCAATAGTGCAGCACGTCCTCAATTACTGACAAACCAATAGTACAGCACACCCTCAATTACTGACAATCCAATAGTGAAGCACATCCTCAATTATTGACAATACAATAGTGCTGCACACCCTCAATTACTTGTACTCCAATAATGCAGTACAGCCTCCGTTACTGACCCTTCAATGGTGCAGCTCACCCTCAATTACTCACCCTGCAATAATGCAGCACACCCTCAATTACTGACATTCCAATAGTGCAGCACAGACTGAATTACAGAAAACCCATTAGTGCAGCATACCCTCAATTACTGACACTACAATAGTGCAAAACACCCTCAATTACTGACACTTCAATAGTGCAGCGAACTCTCAATTTCGTACACTCCAATAGTGCAGCACACCCTCAATTACTGACACTACAATAGTGCAAAACACCCTCAATTACTGACACTTCAATTGTGCAGAACAGCCTCAATTACTGACTCTCCAATAGTGCAGCACACACTCAATTAATTACACTCCAATAGTGCCGCACACCCTCAATTACTGACACTTCAATTGTGCAGAACAGCCTCAATTACTGACACTCCGATAGTGCAGATCAACCTCAATTAATGACCCTGCAATAGTGCAGACCACCCTTAATTACTGACACTCCAATAGTGCAGCACACACTCAATTATTTACACTCCAATAGTGCCACATACCCTCAATTACTGACACTCCGATAGTGCAGAACAACCTCAATTACTGACACTACAATAGTTCAGCACACGCTCAATTACTGACACTCCAATAGTGCAGCACATCCTCAATTATGATCCTCCAATAGTGCTGCACCCCTTCAATTACTGAAAATCCATTAATGCAGCACACCCTCAATTACTGATACTCCAATAGTGCAGCACACCCTCGATTACTGAAACTCCAATAGTGCAGCACACCACCAAGTAATGACACTCCAATAGTGCAGCACACCCTCAATAACTGACACTCCAATAGTGCAGCACACGCTCAAATACTGACACTCCAATAGTGCAGCACATCCGCAATTATGATCCTCCAATAGTGCTGCACCCCTTCAATTACTGACACATCAAAAGAGCAGCACACCCTCTACTACTGACTCACCAATCGTGCAGCACACCTTCAATGTTGGAACTTCCGACTCGTAGCACACTCTCAATTACTGATACTCCAGTGCTGCAGCCCACCCTCAATTACTGACACTCCAATAGTGCAGCACACACTCAATTACTGACACTCCAATCGTGCAGCACACCATCAAGAACTAACACTCCAATCGTGCAGTACACCATCAATTACTGACACTCCAATTGAGCAGAACAACCTCAATTACTGACACTACATTAGTGCAGCACCCCCTCAATTACTGACCCTCCAATAGTGCAGCAAACTCTCAGTTACTTACACTCCAATAGTGCCGCACACCCTCAAACACTGAAACTCCAATAGGGCAGAACACCCTCAGTTGCTGACACTACAGTAGTGCAGCACACCATCAATTACTGACATTCCAATCGTGCAGCACACCACCAAGTACTGACACTCCAATTGTACAGCACACCCTCAATTACTGACACTCCAATAGAGCAGAACAAACTCAATTACTGACACTCCAATAGTGCTGCACAACCTCAATTACTGACCCTGCAATAGTGCAGACCACCCTTAATTACTGAGACTGCAATAGTGCAGCACACACTCAATTACTGACACTCCAATAGTGCCGCACACCCTCAATTACTGACATTCCGATAGTGCAGAACGCACTGAATTACTGAAAAACCATTAGTGCAGCACACTCTCAATAAATGACACTACAATAGTGTAAAACACCCTCAATCATTGACACACCAATTGTGCGGCACAACAACAATTGCTGACACAACAATAGAGCAGCACCCTCTCAATTACTGACACTACAGTAATGCAGCACACTCTTAATTACTGACACTCCAATAGTGCAGAATACCCTCAATTACTAACACTCCAATACTGCTGCACAGTCTCAATGACTGAGACTCCAAGAGTGCAGCACATGCTGAATTACTGACACTCCAATAGTGCAGCACGTCCTCAATTACTGACAAACCAATAGTACAGCACACCCTCAATTACTGACAATCCAATAGTGAAGCACATCCTCAATTATTGACAATACAATAGTGCTGCACACCCTCAATTACTTGTACTCCAATAATGCAGTACAGCCTCCGTTACTGACCCTTCAATGGTGCAGCTCACCCTCAATTACTCACCCTGCAATAATGCAGCACACCCTCAATTACTGACATTCCAATAGTGCAGCACAGACTGAATTACAGAAAACCCATTAGTGCAGCATACCCTCAATTACTGACACTACAATAGTGCAAAACACCCTCAATTACTGACACTTCAATAGTGCAGCGAACTCTCAATTTCGTACACTCCAATAGTGCAGCACACCCTCAATTACTGACACTACAATAGTGCAAAACACCCTCAATTACTGACACTTCAATTGTGCAGAACAGCCTCAATTACTGACTCTCCAATAGTGCAGCACACACTCAATTAATTACACTCCAATAGTGCCGCACACCCTCAATTACTGACACTTCAATTGTGCAGAACAGCCTCAATTACTGACACTCCGATAGTGCAGATCAACCTCAATTAATGACCCTGCAATAGTGCAGACCACCCTTAATTACTGACACTCCAATAGTGCAGCACACACTCAATTATTTACACTCCAATAGTGCCACATACCCTCAATTACTGACACTCCGATAGTGCAGAACAACCTCAATTACTGACACTACAATAGTTCAGCACACGCTCAATTACTGACACTCCAATAGTGCAGCACATCCTCAATTATGATCCTCCAATAGTGCTGCACCCCTTCAATTACTGAAAATCCATTAATGCAGCACACCCTCAATTACTGATACTCCAATAGTGCAGCACACCCTCGATTACTGAAACTCCAATAGTGCAGCACACCACCAAGTAATGACACTCCAATAGTGCAGCACACCCTCAATAACTGACACTCCAATAGTGCAGCACACGCTCAAATACTGACACTCCAATAGTGCAGCACATCCGCAATTATGATCCTCCAATAGTGCTGCACCCCTTCAATTACTGACACATCAAAAGAGCAGCACACCCTCTACTACTGACTCACCAATCGTGCAGCACACCTTCAATGTTGGAACTTCCGACTCGTAGCACACTCTCAATTACTGATACTCCAGTGCTGCAGCCCACCCTCAATTACTGACACTCCAATAGTGCAGCACACACTCAATTACTGACACTCCAATCGTGCAGCACACCATCAAGAACTAACACTCCAATCGTGCAGTACACCATCAATTACTGACACTCCAATTGAGCAGAACAACCTCAATTACTGACACTACATTAGTGCAGCACCCCCTCAATTACTGACCCTCCAATAGTGCAGCAAACTCTCAGTTACTTACACTCCAATAGTGCCGCACACCCTCAAACACTGAAACTCCAATAGGGCAGAACACCCTCAGTTGCTGACACTACAGTAGTGCAGCACACCATCAATTACTGACATTCCAATCGTGCAGCACACCACCAAGTACTGACACTCCAATTGTACAGCACACCCTCAATTACTGACACTCCAATAGAGCAGAACAAACTCAATTACTGACACTCCAATAGTGCTGCACAACCTCAATTACTGACCCTGCAATAGTGCAGACCACCCTTAATTACTGACACTGCAATAGTGCAGCACACACTCAATTACTGACACTCCAATAGTGCCGCACACCCTCAATTACTGACATTCCGATAGTGCAGAACGCACTGAATTACTGAAAAACCATTAGTGCAGCACACTCTCAATAAATGACACTACAATAGTGTAAAACACCCTCAATCATTGACACACCAATTGTGCGGCACAACAACAATTGCTGACACAACAATAGAGCAGCACCCTCTCAATTACTGACACTACAGTAATGCAGCACACTCTTAATTACTGACACTCCAATAGTGCAGAATACCCTCAATTACTAACACTCCAATACTGCTGCACAGTCTCAATGACTGAGACTCCAAGAGTGCAGCACATGCTGAATTACTGACACTCCAATAGTGCAGCACGTCCTCAATTACTGACAAACCAATAGTACAGCACACCCTCAATTACTGACAATCCAATAGTGAAGCACATCCTCAATTATTGACAATACAATAGTGCTGCACACCCTCAATTACTTGTACTCCAATAATGCAGTACAGCCTCCGTTACTGACCCTTCAATGGTGCAGCTCACCCTCAATTACTCACCCTGCAATAATGCAGCACACCCTCAATTACTGACATTCCAATAGTGCAGCACAGACTGAATTACAGAAAACCCATTAGTGCAGCATACCCTCAATTACTGACACTACAATAGTGCAAAACACCCTCAATTACTGACACTTCAATAGTGCAGCGAACTCTCAATTTCGTACACTCCAATAGTGCAGCACACCCTCAATTACTGACACTACAATAGTGCAAAACACCCTCAATTACTGACACTTCAATTGTGCAGAACAGCCTCAATTACTGACTCTCCAATAGTGCAGCACACACTCAATTAATTACACTCCAATAGTGCCGCACACCCTCAATTACTGACACTTCAATTGTGCAGAACAGCCTCAATTACTGACACTCCGATAGTGCAGATCAACCTCAATTAATGACCCTGCAATAGTGCAGACCACCCTTAATTACTGACACTCCAATAGTGCAGCACACACTCAATTATTTACACTCCAATAGTGCCACATACCCTCAATTACTGACACTCCGATAGTGCAGAACAACCTCAATTACTGACACTACAATAGTTCAGCACACGCTCAATTACTGACACTCCAATAGTGCAGCACATCCTCAATTATGATCCTCCAATAGTGCTGCACCCCTTCAATTACTGAAAATCCATTAATGCAGCACACCCTCAATTACTGATACTCCAATAGTGCAGCACACCCTCGATTACTGAAACTCCAATAGTGCAGCACACCACCAAGTAATGACACTCCAATAGTGCAGCACACCCTCAATAACTGACACTCCAATAGTGCAGCACACGCTCAAATACTGACACTCCAATAGTGCAGCACATCCGCAATTATGATCCTCCAATAGTGCTGCACCCCTTCAATTACTGACACATCAAAAGAGCAGCACACCCTCTACTACTGACTCACCAATCGTGCAGCACACCTTCAATGTCGGAACTTCCGACTCGTAGCACACTCTCAATTACTGATACTCCAGTGCTGCAGCCCACCCTCAATTACTGACACTCCAATAGTGCAGCACACACTCAATTACTGACACTCCAATCGTGCAGCACACCATCAAGAACTAACACTCCAATCGTGCAGTACACCATCAATTACTGACACTCCAATTGAGCAGAACAACCTCAATTACTGACACTACATTAGTGCAGCACCCCCTCAATTACTGACCCTCCAATAGTGCAGCAAACTCTCAGTTACTTACACTCCAATAGTGCCGCACACCCTCAAACACTGAAACTCCAATAGGGCAGAACACCCTCAGTTGCTGACACTACAGTAGTGCAGCACACCATCAATTACTGACATTCCAATCGTGCAGCACACCACCAAGTACTGACACTCCAATTGTACAGCACACCCTCAATTACTGACACTCCAATAGAGCAGAACAAACTCAATTACTGACACTCCAATAGTGCTGCACAACCTCAATTACTGACCCTGCAATAGTGCAGACCACCCTTAATTACTGACACTGCAATAGTGCAGCACACACTCAATTACTGACACTCCAATAGTGCCGCACACCCTCAATTACTGACATTCCGATAGTGCAGAACGCACTGAATTACTGAAAAACCATTAGTGCAGCACACTCTCAATAAATGACACTACAATAGTGTAAAACACCCTCAATCATTGACACACCAATTGTGCGGCACAACAACAATTGCTGACACAACAATAGAGCAGCACACACTCAATTACTGAAAATCCATTAGTGCAGCACCCTCTCAATTACTGACACTCCAATAGTGCAGAATACCCTCAATTACTAACACTCCAATACTGCTGCACAGTCTCAATGACTGAGATTCCAAGAGTGCAGCACATGCTGAATTACTGACACTCCAATAGTGCAGCACGTCGTCAATTACTGACAATCCAATAGTACAGCACACCCTCAATTACTGACAATCCAATAGTGAAGCACATCCTCAATTATTGACAATACAATAGTGCTGCACACCCTCAATTACTTGTACTCCAATAATGCAGTACAGCCTCCTTTACTTACCCTTCAATAATGCAGCACACCCTCAATTACTGACATTCCAATAGTGCAGCACAGACTGAATTACTGAAAACCCATTAGTGCAGCATACCCTCAATTACTGACACTACAATAGTGCAAAACACCCTCAATTACTGACACTTCAATTGTGCAGAACAGCCTCAATTACTGAATCTCCAATAGTCCAGGACACACTCAATTAATTACACTCCAATAGTGCCGCACACCCTCAATTACTGACACTCCGATAGTGCAGAACAACCTCAAATACTGACCCTGCAATAGTGCAGACCACCCTTAATTACTGACACTCCAATAGTGCAGCACACACTCAATTAATTACACTCCAATAGTGCCGTACACCCTCAATTACTGACACTCCGATAGTGGAGAACAACCTCAATTACTGACACTACAATAGTGCAGCACACCCTCAATTACTGAAAATCCATTAGTGCAGCACCCCCTCAATTACTGATACTCCAATAGTGCAGCACACCCTCGATTACTGAAACTCCAATAGTGCAGCACACCACCAAGTAATGACACTCCAATAGTGCAGCACACCCTCAATAACTGACACTCCAATAGTGCAGCACACGCTCAATTACTGACACTCCAATAGTGCAACACATCCGCAATTATGATCCTCCAATAGTGCTGCACCCCTTCAATTACTGACACATCAAAAGAGCAGCACACCCTCTACTACTGACTCACCAATCGTGCAGCACACCTTCAATGTCGGAACTTCCGACTCGCAGCACACTCTCAATTACTGATACTCCAGTGTTGCAGCCCACCCTCAATTACTGACACTCCAATAGTGCAGCACACACTCAATTACTGACACTCCAATTGTGCAGCACACCATCAATAACTAACACTCCAATCGTGCAGTACACCATCAATTACTGACACTCCAATAGAGCAGAACAAACTCAATTACTGACACTCCAATAGTGCAGACCACCCTCAATTACTGACATTCCAAAAGTGCAGCACACACTGAAATACTGAAAACCCATTAGTGCAGCACCCCCTCAATTACTGATACTCCATTAGTGCAGCACACCCTCGATTACTGAAACTCCAATAGTGCAGCACACCACCAAGTAATGACACTCCAATAGTGCAGCACACCCTCTATAACTGACACTCCGATAGAGCAGAACAAACTCAATTACTGACACTCCAATAGTGCAGACCACCCTCAATTACTGACATTCCAAAAGTGCAGCACACACTGAAATACTGAAAACCCATTAGTGCAGCATACCCTCAATTACTGACACTACAATAGTGCAAAACACCCTCAGTTACTGACACTACAATTGTGCAGAACAACCTCAATTACTGACACGTCAATAGTGCAGTGAACTCTCAATTACGTACACTCCAATAATGCAGCACACCCTCAATTACTGACACTCCAATAGTGCAGGAAACTCTCAATTACTTACACTCCAATAGTTCAGCACACACTCAATTACTGAAAATCCATTAGCGCAGTAAACTCTTAATTACTTACACTCCAACAGTGCAGCAAACCCTCAAATACTGAAACTCCAATAGGGCAGAACTCGCTCAGTTGCTGACAATACAGTAGTGCAGCACACCCTCAATTACTGACACTCCAATCATGCAGCACAACCTCAATTACTGAAACTACAATAGTGCAGCACACCCTCAATTACTGAAAATCCATTAATGCAGCACACCCTCACTTACTGACACTCCAATAGTGCTGCACACCCTCAATTACTGACACTGCAATAGTGCAAAACACCCTGAATTACTGACACTCCAATTGTGCAGAACAACCTCAATTACTGACACTACATTAGTGCAGCACCCCCTCAATTACTGACCCTCCAATAGTGCAGCAAACTCTCAGTTACTTACACTCCAATAGTGCAGCACACCCTCAAACACTGAAACTCCAATAGGGCAGAACACCCTCAGTTGCTGACACTACAGTAGTGCAGCACACCATCAATTACTGACATTCCAATCGTGCAGCACACCACCAAGTACTGACACTCCAATTGTACAGCACACCCTCAATTACTGACACTCCAATAGAGCAGAACAAACTCAATTACTGACACTCCAATAGTGCTGCACAACCTCAATTACTGACCCTGCAATAGTGCAGACCACCCTTAATTACTGACACTCCAATAGTGCAGCACACACTCAATTACTGACACTCCAATAGTGCCGCACACCCTCAATTACTGACACTCCGATAGTGCAGAACGCACTGAATTACTGAAAAACCATTAGTGCAGCACACTCTCAATTAATGACACTACAATAGTGTAAAACACCCTCAATCATTGACACACCAATTGTGCGGCACAACAACAATTACTGACACAACAATAGAGCAGCACACACTCAATTACTGAAAATCCATTAGTGCAGCACCCTCTCAATTACTGACACTACAGTAATGCAGCACACTCTCAATTACTGACACTCCAATAGTGCAGAATACCCTCAATTACTAACACACCAATACTGCTGCACAGTCTCAATGACTGAGACTCCAAGAGTGCAGCACATGCTGAATTACTGACACTCCAATAGTGCAGCACGTCCTCAATTACTGACAATCCAATAGTACAGCACACCCTCAACTACTCACAATCCAATAGTGAAGCACATCCTCAATTATTGACAATACAATAGTGCTGCACACCCTCAATTACTTGTACTCCAATAATGCAGTACAGCCTCCGTTACTTACCCTTCAATGGTGCAGCACACCCTCAATTACTCACCCTGCAAAAATGCAGCACACCCTCAATTACTGACATTCCAATAGTGCAGCACAGACCGAATTACTGAAAACCCATTAGTGCAGCATACCCTCAATTACTGACACTACAATAGTGCAAAACACCCTCAATTACTGACACTCCAATTGTGCAGAAGAACCTCAATTACTGACACTTCAATAGTGCAGCACACCCTCAATTACTGACACTACAATAGTGCAGCACACCCTCAATTACTGACACTTCAATTGTGCAGCACACCCTCAATTTACTGACACTACAATAGTGCAGCACACACTCAATTACTGACACTTCAATTGTGCAGAACAGCCTCAATTACTGACTCTCCAATAGTGCAGCACACACTCAATTAATTACACTCCAATAGTGCCACACACCCTCAATTACTGACACTCCGATAGTGCAAAACACCCTCAATTACTGACACTCCAATAGTGCTGCACAACCTCAATTACTGACCCTGCAATAGTGCAGACCACCCTTAATTACTGACACTCCAATAGTGCAGCACACACTCAATTAATTACACTCCAGTAGTGCCGTACACCCTCAATTACTGACACTACAATAGTGCAAAACACCCTCAATTACTGACACTCCAATAGTGCAGCACAGACTGAATTACTGAAAACCCATTAGTGCAGCATACCCTCAATTACTGACACTACAATAGTGCAAAACACCCTCAATTACTGACACTCCAATAGTGCAGCACAGACTGAATTACTGAAAACCCATTAGTGCAGCATACCCTCAATTACTGACACTACAATAGTGCATAACAACCTCAGTTACTGACACATCAATAGTGCAGCGAACTCGCAATTATGTACACTCCAATAGTGCAGCACACCCTCAATTACTGACACTACAATAGTGCAAAACACCCTCAATTACTGACACTTCAATTGTGCAGAACAGCCTCAATTACTGACTCTCCAATAGTGCAGCACACACTCAATTAATTACACTCCAATAGTGCCGCACACCCTCAATTACTGACACTCCGATAGTGCAGAACAACCTCAATTACTGACCCTGCAATAGTGCAGACCACCCTTAATTACTGACACTCCAATTGTGCAGCACACACTCAATTAATTACACTCCAATAGTGCCGTACACCCTCAATTACTGACACTCCGATAGTGCAGAACAACCTCAATTACTGACACTACAATAGTTCAGCACACCCTCAATTACTGAAAATCCATTAGTGCAGCACCCCCTCAATTACTGAAAATCCATTAATGCAGCACACCCTCAATTACTGATACTCCAATAGTGCAGCACACCCTCGATTACAAAAACTCCAATAGTGCAGCACACCACCAAGTAATGACACTCCAATAGTGCAGCACACCCTCAATAACTGACACTCCAATAGTGCAGCACACGCTCAATTACTGACACTCCAATAGTGCAGCACATCCGCAATTATGATCCTCCAATAGTGCTGCACCCCTTCAATTACTGATACATCAAAAGAGCAGCACACCCTCTACTACTGACTCACCAATCGTGCAGCACACCTTCAATGTCGGAACTTCCGACTGGCAGCACACTCTCAATTATTGATACTCCAGTGCTGCAGCCCACCCTCAATTACTGACACTCCAATAGTGCAGCACACACTCAATTACTGACACTCCAATCGTGCAGCACACCATCAAGAACTAACACTCCAATCGTTGCAGTACACCATCAATTACTGACACTCCAATAGAGCAGAACAAACTCAATTACTGACACTCCAATAGTGCAGACCACCCTCAATTACTGACATTCCAAAAGTGCAGCACACACTGAAATACTGAAAACCCATTAGTGCAGCATACCCTCAATTACTGACACTACAATAGTGCAAAACACCCTCAGTTACTGACACTACAATTGTGCAGAACAACCTCAATTACTGACACGTCAATAGTGCAGTGAACTCTCAATTACGTACACTCCAATAATGCAGCACACCCTCAATTACTGACACTCCAATAGTGCAGGAAACTCTCAATTACTTACACTCCAATAGTTCAGCACACCATCAATTACTGAAAATCCATTAGTGCAGTAAAATCTTAATTACTTACACTCCAATTAGTGCAGCAAACCCTCAAATACTGAAACTCCAATAGGGCAGAACTCCCTCAGTTGCTGACACTACAGTAGTGCAGCACACCCTCAATTACTGAACTCCAATCATGCAGCACAACCTCAATTACTGAAACTACAATAGTGCAGCACACCCTCAATTACTGAAAATCCATTAATGCAGCACACCCTCACTTACTGACACTCCAATAGTGCTGCACACCCTCAATTACTGACACTGCAATAGTGCAAAACACCCTCAATTACTGACACTCCAATTGTGCAGAACAACCTCAATTACTGACACTACATTAGTGCAGCACCCCCTCAATTACTGACCCTCCAATAGTGCAGCAAACTCTCAGTTACTTACACTCCAATAGTGCAGCACACCCTCAAACACTGAAACTCCAATAGGGCAGAACACCCTCAGTTGCTGACACTACAGTAGTGCAGCACACCATCAATTACTGACATTCCAATCGTGCAGCACACCACCAAGTACAGACACTCCAATTGTACAGCACACCCTCAATTACTGACACTCCAATAGAGCAGAACAAACTCAATTACTGACACTCCAATAGTGCTGCACAACCTCAATTACTGACCCTGCAATAGTGCAGACCACCCTTAATTACTGACACTCCAATAGTGCAGCACACACTCAATTACTGACACTCCAATAGTGCCGCACACCCTCAATTACTGACACTCCGATAGTGCAGAACGCACTGAATTACTGAAAAACCATTAGTGCAGCACACCCTCAATTACTGACACTCCAATAGAGCAGAACAAACTCAATTACTGACACTCCAATAGTGCTGCACAACCTCAATTACTGACCCTGCAATAGTGCAGACCACCCTTAATTACTGACACTCCTATAGTGCAGCACACACTCAAATACTGACACTCCAATAGTGCCGCACACCCTCAATTACTGACACTCCGATAGTGCAGAACGCACTGAATTACTGAAAAACCATTAGTGCAGCACACTCTCAATTAATGACACTACAATAGTGTAAAACACCCTCAATCATTGACACACCAATTGTGCGGCACAACAACAATTACTGACACAACAATAGAGCAGCACACACTCAATTACTGAAAATCCATTAGTGCAGCACCCTCTCAATTACTGACACTACAGTAATGCAGCACACTCTCAATTACTGACACTCCAATAGTGCAGAATACCCTCAATTACTAACACTCCAATACTGCTGCACAGTCTCAATGACTGAGACTCCAAGAGTGCAGCACGTCCTCAATTACTGACAATCCAACAGTACAGCACACCCTCAACTACTGACAATCCAATAGTGAAGCACATCCTCAATTATTGACAATACAATAGTGCTGCACACCCTCAATTACTTGTACTCCAATAATACAGTACAGCCTCCGTTACTGACCCTTCAATGGTGCAGCACACCCTCAATTACTCACCCTGCAAAAATGCAGCACACCCTCAATTACTGACATTCCAATAGTGCAGCACAGACTGAATTACTGAAAACCCATTAGTGCAGCATACCCTCAATTACTGACACTCCAATAGTGCAGCACACACTCAATTAATTACACTCCATTAGTGCCGCACACCCTCAATTACTGACACTCCGATAGTGCAGAACAACCTCAATTACTGACCCTGCAATAGTGCAGACCACCCTTAATTACTGACACTCCAATAGTGCAGCACACACTCAATTAATTACACTCCAAATGTGCCGTACACCCTCAATTACTGACACTCCGATAGTGCAGAACAACCTCAATTACTGACACTACAATAGTTCAGCACACCCTCAATTACTGAAAATCCATTAGTGCAGCACCCCCTCAATTACTGAAAATCCATTAATGCAGCACACCCTCAATTACTGATACTCCAATAGTGCAGCACACCACCAAGTAATGACACTCCAATAGTGCAGCACACCCTCAATAACTGACACTCCAATAGTGCAGCACACGCTCAATTACTGACACTCCAATAGTGCAGCACATCCGCAATTATGATCCTCCAATAGTGCTGCACCCCTTCAATTACTGACACATCAAAAGAGCAGCACACCCTCTACTACTGACTCACCAATCGTGCAGCACACCTTCAATGTCGGAACTTCCGACTCGCAGCACACTCTCAATTATTGATACTCCAGTGCTGCAGCCCACCCTCAATTACTGACACTCCAATAGTGCAGCACACCCTCAATTACTGACACTCCAATAGTGCAGCACACACTCAATTACTGACACTCCAATCGTGCAGCACACCATCAAGAACTAACACTCCAATCGTGCAGTACACCATCAATTACTGACACTCCAATAGAGCAGAACAAACTCAATTACTGACACTCCAATAGTGCAGACCGCCCTCAATTACTGACATTCCAAAAGTGCAGCACACACTGAAATACTGAAAACCCATTAGTGCAGCATACCCTCAATTACTGACACTACAATAGTGCAAAACACCCTCAGTTACTGACACTACAATTGTGCAGAACAACCTCAATTACTGACACGTCAATAGTGCAGTGAACTCTCAATTACGTACACTCCAATAATGCAGCACACCCTCAATTACTGACACTCCAATAGTGCAGGAAACTCTCAATTACTTACACTCCAATAGTTCAGCACACCATCAATTACTGAAAATCCATTAGTGCAGTAAACTCTTAATTACTTACACTCCAATAGTGCAGCAAACCCTCAAATACTGAAACTCCAATAGGGCAGAACTCCCTCAGTTGCTGACACTACAGTAGTGCAGCACACCCTCAATTTCTGACACTCCAATCATGCAGCACAACCTCAATTACTGAAACTACAATAGTGCAGCACACCCTCAATTACTGAAAATCCATTAATGCAGCACACCCTCACTTACTGACACTCCAATAGTGCTGCACACCCTCAATTACTGACACTGCAATAGTGCAAAACACCCTCAATTACTGACACTCCAATTGTGCAGAACAACCTCAATTACTGACACTACATTAGTGCAGCACCCCCTCAATTACTGACCCTCCAATAGTGCAGCAAACTCTCAGTTACTTACACTCCAATAGTGCAGCACACCCTCAAACACTGAAACTCCAATAGGGCAGAACACCCTCAGTTGCTGACACTACAGTAGTGCAGCACACCATCAATTACTGACATTCCAATTGTGCCGCACACCCTCAATTACTGACACTCCAATAGAACAGAACAAACTCAATTACTGACACTCCAATAGTGCTGCACAACCTCAATTACTGACCCTGCAATAGTGCAGACCACCCTTAATTACTGACACTCCAATAGTGCAGCACACACTCAATTACTGACACTCCAATAGTGCCGCACACCCTCAATTACTGACACTCCGATAGTGCAGAACGCACTGAATTACTGAAAAACCATTAGTGCAGCACACTCTCAATTAATGACACTACAATAGTGTAAAACACCCTCAATCATTGACACACCAATTGTGCGGCACAACAACAATTACTGACACAACAATAGAGCAGCACACACTCAATTACTGAAAATCCATTAGTGCAGCACCCTCTCAATTACTGACACTACAGTAATGCAGCACACTCTCAATTACTGACACTCCAATAGAGCAGAATACCCTCAATTACTAACACACCAATACTGCTGCACAGTCTCAATGACTGAGACTCCAAGAGTGCAGCACATGCTGAATTACTGACACTCCAATAGTGCAGCACGTCCTCAATTACTGACAATCCAATAGTACAGCACAGCCTCAACTACTCACAATCCAATAGTGAAGCACATCCTCAATTATTGACAATACAATAGTGCTGCACACCCTCAATTACTTGTACTCCAATAATGCAGTACAGCCTCCGTTACTTACCCTTCAATGGTGCAGCACACCCTCAATTACTCACCCTGCAAAAATGCAGCACACCCTCAATTACTGACATTCCAATAGTGCAGCACAGACCGAATTACTGAAAACCCATTAGTGCAGCATACCCTCAATTACTGACACTACAATAGTGCAAAACACCCTCAATTACTGACACTCCAATTGTGCAGAAGAACCTCAATTACTGACACTTCAATAGTGCAGCACACCCTCAATTACTGACACTACAATAGTGCAGCACACCCTCAATTACTGACACTTCAATTGTGCAGCACACCCTCAATTACTGACACTACAATAGTGCAGCACACACTCAATTACTGACACTTCAATTGTGCAGAACAGCCTCAATTACTGACTCTCCAATAGTGCAGCACACACTCAATTAATTACACTCCAATAGTGCCGCACACCCTCAATTACTGACACTCCGATAGTGCAAAACACCCTCAATTACTGACACTCCAATAGTGCTGCACAACCTCAATTACTGACCCTGCAATAGTGCAGACCACCCTTAATTACTGACACTCCAATAGTGCAGCACACACTCAATTAATTACACTCCAGTAGTGCCGTACACCCTCAATTACTGACACTACAATAGTGCAAAACACCCTCAATTACTGACACTCCAATAGTGCAGCACAGACTGAATTACTGAAAACCCATTAGTGCAGCATACCCTCAATTACTGACACTACAATAGTGCAAAACACCCTCAATTACTGACACTCCAATAGTGCAGCACAGACTGAATTACTGAAAACCCATTAGTGCAGCATACCCTCAATTACTGACACTACAATAGTGCATAACAACCTCAGTTACTGACACATCAATAGTGCAGCGAACTCGCAATTATGTACACTCCAATAGTGCAGCACACCCTCAATTACTGACACTACAATAGTGCAAAACACCCTCAATTACTGACACTTCAATTGTGCAGAACAGCCTCAATTACTGACTCTCCAATAGTGCAGCACACACTCAATTAATTACACTCCAATAGTGCCGCACACCCTCAATTACTGACACTCCGATAGTGCAGAACAACCTCAATTACTGACCCTGCAATAGTGCAGACCACCCTTAATTACTGACACTCCAATTGTGCAGCACACACTCAATTAATTACACTCCAATAGTGCCGTACACCCTCAATTACTGACACTCCGATAGTGCAGAACAACCTCAATTACTGACACTACAATAGTTCAGCACACCCTCAATTACTGAAAATCCATTAGTGCAGCACCCCCTCAATTACTGAAAATCCATTAATGCAGCACACCCTCAATTACTGATACTCCAATAGTGCAGCACACCCTCGATTACTAAAACTCCAATAGTGCAGCACACCACCAAGTAATGACACTCCAATAGTGCAGCACACCCTCAATAACTGACACTCCAATAGTGCAGCACACGCTCAATTACTGACACTCCAATAGTGCAGCACATCCGCAATTATGATCCTCCAATAGTGCTGCACCCCTTCAATTACTGATACATCAAAAGAGCAGCACACCCTCTACTACTGACTCACCAATCGTGCAGCACACCCTCAATAACTGACACTCCAATAGTGCAGCACACACTCAATTACTGACACTCCAATCGTGCAGCACACCATCAAGAACTAACACTCCAATCGTGCAGTACACCATCAATTACTGACACTCCAATAGAGCAGAACAAACTCAATTACTGACACTCCAATAGTGCAGACCACCCTCAATTACTGACATTCCAAAAGTGCAGCACACACTGAAATACTGAAAACCCATTAGTGCAGCATACCCTCAATTACTGACACTACAATAGTGCAAAACACCCTCAGTTACTGACACTACAATTGTGCAGAACAACCTCAATTACTGACACGTCAATAGTGCAGTGAACTCTCAATTACGTACACTCCAATAATGCAGCACACCCTCAATTACTGACACTCCAATAGTGCAGGAAACTCTCAATTACTTACACTCCAATAGTTCAGCACACCATCAATTACTGAAAATCCATTAGTGCAGTAAAATCTTAATTACTTACACTCCAATAGTGCAGCAAACCCTCAAATACTGAAACTCCAATAGGGCAGAACTCCCTCAGTTGCTGACACTACAGTAGTGCAGCACACCCTCAATTACTGACACTCCAATCATGCAGCACAACCTCAATTACTGAAACTACAATAGTGCAGCACACCCTCAATTACTGAAAATCCATTAATGCAGCACACCCTCACTTACTGACACTCCAATAGTGCTGCACACCCTCAATTACTGACACTGCAATAGTGCAAAACACCCTCAATTACTGACACTCCAATTGTGCAGAACAACCTCAATTACTGACACTACATTAGTGCAGCACCCCCTCAATTACTGACCCTCCAATAGTGCAGCAAACTCTCAGTTACTTACACTCCAATAGTGCAGCACACCCTCAAACACTGAAACTCCAATAGGGCAGAACACCCTCAGTTGCTGACACTACAGTAGTGCAGCACACCATCAATTACTGACATTCCAATCGTGCAGCACACCACCAAGTACAGACACTCCAATTGTACAGCACACCCTCAATTACTGACACTCCAATAGAGCAGAACAAACTCAATTACTGACACTCCAATAGTGCTGCACAACCTCAATTACTGACCCTGCAATAGTGCAGACCACCCTTAATTACTGACACTCCAATAGTGCAGCACACACTCAATTACTGACACTCCAATAGTGCCGCACACCCTCAATTACTGACACTCTGATAGTGCAGAACGCACTGAATTACTGAAAAACCATTAGTGCAGCACACCCTCAATTACTGACACTCCAATAGAGCAGAACAAACTCAATTACTGACACTCCAATAGTGCTGCACAACCTCAATTACTGACCCTGCAATAGTGCAGACCACCCTTAATTACTGACACTCCTATAGTGCAGCACACACTCAAATACTGACACTCCAATAGTGCCGCACACCCTCAATTACTGACACTCCGATAGTGCAGAACGCACTGAATTACTGAAAAACCATTAGTGCAGCACACTCTCAATTAATGACACTACAATAGTGTAAAACACCCTCAATCATTGACACACCAATTGTGCGGCACAACAACAATTACTGACACAACAATAGAGCAGCACACACTCAATTACTGAAAATCCATTAGTGCAGCACCCTCTCAATTACTGACACTACAGTAATGCAGCACACTCTCAATTACTGACACTCCAATAGTGCAGAATACCCTCAATTACTAACACTCCAATACTGCTGCACAGTCTCAATGACTGAGACTCCAAGAGTGCAGCACGTCCTCAATTACTGACAATCCAACAGTACAGCACACCCTCAACTACTGACAATCCAATAGTGAAGCACATCCTCAATTATTGACAATACAATAGTGCTGCACACCCTCAATTACTTGTACTCCAATAATACAGTACAGCCTCCGTTACTGACCCTTCAATGGTGCAGCACACCCTCAATTACTCACCCTGCAAAAATGCAGCACACCCTCAATTACTGACATTCCAATAGTGCAGCACAGACTGAATTACTGAAAACCCATTAGTGCAGCATACCCTCAATTACTGACACTCCAATAGTGCAGCACACACTCAATTAATTACACTCCAATAGTGCCGCACACCCTCAATTACTGACACTCCGATAGTGCAGAACAACCTCAATTACTGACCCTGCAATAGTGCAGACCACCCTTAATTACTGACACTCCAATAGTGCAGCACACACTCAATTAATTACACTCCAAATGTGCCGTACACCCTCAATTACTGACACTCCGATAGTGCAGAACAACCTCAATTACTGACACTACAATAGTTCAGCACACCCTCAATTACTGAAAATCCATTAGTGCAGCAAACCCTCAATTACTGAAAATCCATTAATGCAGCACACCCTCAATTACTGATACTCCAATAGTGCAGCACACCACCAAGTAATGACACTCCAATAGTGCAGCACACCCTCAATAACTGACACTCCAATAGTGCAGCACACGCTCAATTACTGACACTCCAATAGTGCAGCACATCCGCAATTATGATCCTCCAATAGTGCTGCACCCCTTCAATTACTGACACATCAAAAGAGCAGCACACCCTCTACTACTGACTCACAAATCGTGCAGCACACCTTCAATGTCGGAACTTCCGACTCGCAGCACACTCTCAATTACTGATACTCCAGTGCTGCAGCCCACCCTCAATTACTGACACTCCAATCATGCAGCACAACCTCAATTACTGAAACTACAATAGTGCAGCACACCCTCAATTACTGAAAATCCATTAATGCAGCACACCCTCACTTACTGACACTCCAATAGTGCTGCACACCCTCAATTACTGACACTGCAATAGTGCAAAACACCCTGAATTACTGACACTCCAATTGTGCAGAACAACCTCAATTACTGACACTACATTAGTGCAGCACCCCCTCAATTACTGACCCTCCAATAGTGCAGCAAACTCTCAGTTACTTACACTCCAATAGTGCAGCACACCCTCAAACACTGAAACTCCAATAGGGCAGAACACCCTCAGTTGCTGACACTACAGTAGTGCAGCACACCATCAATTACTGACATTCCAATCGTGCAGCACACCACCAAGTACTGACACTCCAATTGTACAGCACACCCTCAATTACTGACACTCCAATAGAGCAGAACAAACTCAATTACTGACACTCCAATAGTGCTGCACAACCTCAATTACTGACCCTGCAATAGTGCAGACCACCCTTAATTACTGACACTCCAATAGTGCAGCACACACTCAATTACTGACACTCCAATAGTGCCGCACACCCTCAATTACTGACACTCCGATAGTGCAGAACGCACTGAATTACTGAAAAACCATTAGTGCAGCACACTCTCAATTAATGACACTACAATAGTGTAAAACACCCTCAATCATTGACACACCAATTGTGCGGCACAACAACAATTACTGACACAACAATAGAGCAGCACACACTCAATTACTGAAAATCCATTAGTGCAGCACCCTCTCAATTACTGACACTACAGTAATGCAGCACACTCTCAATTACTGACACTCCAATAGTGCAGAATACCCTCAATTACTAACACACCAATACTGCTGCACAGTCTCAATGACTGAGACTCCAAGAGTGCAGCACATGCTGAATTACTGACACTCCAATAGTGCAGCACGTCCTCAATTACTGACAATCCAATAGTACAGCACACCCTCAACTACTGACAATCCAATAGTGAAGCACATCCTCAATTATTGACAATACAATAGTGCTGCACACCCTCAATTACTTGTACTCCAATAATGCAGTACAGCCTCCGTTACTTACCCTTCAATGGTGCAGCACACCCTCAATTACTCACCCTGCAAAAATGCAGCACACCCTCAATTACTGACATTCCAATAGTGCAGCACAGACCGAATTACTGAAAACCCATTAGTGCAGCATACCCTCAATTACTGACACTACAATAGTGCAAAACACCCTCAATTACTGACACTCCAATTGTGCAGAAGAACCTCAATTACTGACACTTCAATAGTGCAGCACACCCTCAATTACTGACACTACAATAGTGCAGCACACCCTCAATTACTGACACTTCAATTGTGCAGCACACCCTCAATTACTGACACTACAATAGTGCAGCACACACTCAATTACTGACACTTCAATTGTGCAAAACACCCTCAATTACTGACACTCCAATAGTGCTGCACAACCTCAATTACTGACCCTGCAATAGTGCAGACCACCCTTAATTACTGACACTCCAATAGTGCAGCACACACTCAATTAATTACACTCCAGTAGTGCCGTACACCCTCAATTACTGACCCTGCAATAGTGCAGACCACCCTTAATTACTGACACTCCAATAGTGCAGCACAGACTGAATTACTGAAAACCCATTAGTGCAGCATACCCTCAATTACTGACACTACAATAGTGCAAAACACCCTCAATTACTGACACTCCAATAGTGCAGCACAGACTGAATTACTGAAAACCCATTAGTGCAGCATACCCTCAATTACTGACACTACAATAGTGCATAACAACCTCAGTTACTGACACATCAATAGTGCAGCGAACTCGCAATTATGTACACTCCAATAGTGCAGCACTCCCTCAATTACTGACACTACAATAGTGCAAAACACCCTCAATTACTGACACTTCAATTGTGCAGAACAGCCTCAATTACTGACTCTCCAATAGTGCAGCACACACTCAATTAATTACACTCCAATAGTGCCGCACACCCTCAATTACTGACACTCCGATAGTGCAGAACAACCTCAATAACTGACCCTGCAATAGTGCAGACCACCCTTAATTACTGACACTCCAATTGTGCAGCACACACTCAATTAATTACACTCCAATAGTGCCGTACACCCTCAATTACTGACACTCCGATAGTGCAGAACAACCTCAATTACTGACACTACAATAGTTCAGCACACCCTCAATTACTGAAAATCCATTAGTGCAGCACCCCCTCAATTACTGAAAATCCATTAATGCAGCACACCCTCAATTACTGATACTCCAATAGTGCAGCACACCCTCAATTACTAAAACTCCAATAGTGCAGCACACCACCAAGTAATGACACTCCAATAGTGCAGCACACCCTCAATAACTGACACTCCAATAGTGCAGCACACGCTCAATTACTGACACTCCAATAGTGCAGCACATCCGCAATTATGATCCTCCAATAGTGCTGCACCCCTTCAATTACTGATACATCAAAAGAGCAGCACACCCTCTACTACTGACTCACCAATCGTGCAGCACACCTTCAATGTCGGAACTTCCGACTCGCAGCACACTCTCAATTATTGATACTCCAGTGCTGCAGCCCACCCTCAATTACTGACACTCCAATAGTGCAGCACACACTCAATTACTGACACTCCAATCGTGCAGCACACCATCAAGAACTAACACTCCAATCGTGCAGTACACCATCAATTACTGACACTCCAATAGAGCAGAACAAACTCAATTACTGACACTCCAATAGTGCAGACCACCCTCAATTACTGACATTCCAAAAGTGCAGCACACACTGAAATACTGAAAACCCATTAGTGCAGCATACCCTCAATTACTGACACTACAATAGTGCAAAACACCCTCAGTTACTGACACTACAATTGTGCAGAACAACCTCAATTACTGACACGTCAATAGTGCAGTGAACTCTCAATTACGTACACTCCAATAATGCAGCACACCCTCAATTACTGACACTCCAATAGTGCAGGAAACTCTCAATTACTTACACACCAATAGTTCACCACACCATCAATTACTGAAAATCCATTAGTGCAGTAAAATCTTAATTACTTACACTCCAATAGTGCAGCAAACCCTCAAATACTGAAACTCCAATAGGGCAGAACTCCCTCAGTTGCTGACACTACAGTAGTGCAGCACACCCTCAATTACTGACACTCCAATCATGCAGCACAACCTCAATTACTGAAACTACAATAGTGCAGCACACCCTCAATTACTGAAAATCCATTAATGCAGCACACCCTCACTTACTGACACTCCAATAGTGCTGCACACCCTCAATTACTGACACTGCAATAGTGCAAAACACCCTCAATTACTGACACTCCAATTGTGCAGAACAACCTCAATTACTGACACTACATTAGTGCAGCACCCCCTCAATTACTGACCCTCCAATAGTGCAGCAAACTCTCAGTTACTTACACTCCAATAGTGCAGCACACCCTCAAACACTGAAACTCCAATAGGGCAGAACACCCTCAGTTGCTGACACTACAGTAGTGCAGCACACCATCAATTACTGACATTCCAATCGTGCAGCACACCACCAAGTACAGACACTCCAATTGTACAGCACACCCTCAATTACTGACACTCCAATAGAGCAGAACAAACTCAATTACTGACACTCCAATAGTGCTGCACAACCTCAATTACTGACCCTGCAATAGTGCAGACCACCCTTAATTACTGACACTCCAATAGTGCAGCACACACTCAATTACTGACACTCCAATAGTGCCGCACACCCTCAATTACTGACACTCCGATAGTGCAGAACGCACTGAATTACTGAAAAACCATTAGTGCAGCACACCCTCAATTACTGACACTCCAATAGAGCAGAACAAACTCAATTACTGACACTCCAATAGTGCTGCACAACCTCAATTACTGACCCTGCAATAGTGCAGACCACCCTTAATTACTGACACTCCTATAGTGCAGCACACACTCAAATACTGACACTCCAATAGTGCCGCACACCCTCAATTACTGACACTCCGATAGTGCAGAACGCACTGAATTACTGAAAAACCTTTAGTGCAGCACACTCTCAATTAATGACACTACAATAGTGTAAAACACCCTCAATCATTGACACACCAATTGTGCGGCACAACAACAATTACTGACACAACAATAGAGCAGCACACACTCAATTACTGAAAATCCATTAGTGCAGCACCCTCTCAATTACTGACACTACAGTAATGCAGCACACTCTCAATTACTGACACTCCAATAGTGCAGAATACCCTCAATTACTAACACTCCAATACTGCTGCACAGTCTCAATGACTGAGACTCCAAGAGTGCAGCACGTCCTCAATTACTGACAATCCAACAGTACAGCACACCCTCAACTACTGACAATCCAATAGTGAAGCACATCCTCAATTATTGACAATACAATAGTGCTGCACACCCTCAATTACTTGTACTCCAATAATACAGTACAGCCTCCGTTACTGACCCTTCAATGGTGCAGCACACCCTCAATTACTCACCCTGCAAAAATGCAGCACACCCTCAATTACTGACATTCCAATAGTGCAGCACAGACTGAATTACTGAAAACCCATTAGTGCAGCATACCCTCAATTACTGACACTCCAATAGTGCAGCACACCCTCAATTACTGACACTCCGATAGTGCAGAACAACCTCAATTACTGACCCTGCAATAGTGCAGACCACCCTTAATTACTGACACTCCAATAGTGCAGCACACACTCAATTAATTACACTCCAAATGTGCCGTACACCCTCAATTACTGACACTCCGATAGTGCAGAACAACCTCAATTACTGACACTACAATAGTTCAGCACACCCTCAATTACTGAAAATCCATTAGTGCAGCACCCCCTCAATTACTGAAAATCCATTAATGCAGCACACCCTCAATTACTGATACTCCAATAGTGCAGCACACCACCAAGTAATGACACTCCAATAGTGCAGCACACCCTCAATAACTGACACTCCAATAGTGCAGCACACGCTCAATTACTGACACTCCAATAGTGCAGCACATCCGCAATTATGATCCTCCAATAGTGCTGCACCCCTTCAATTACTGACACATCAAAAGAGCAGCACACCCTCTACTACTGACTCACCAATCGTGCAGCACACCTTCAATGTCGGAACTTCCGACTCGCAGCACACTCTCAATTATTGATACTCCAGTGCTGCAGCCCACCCTCAATTACTGACACTCCAATCATGCAGCACAACCTCAATTACTGAAACTACAATAGTGCAGCACACCCTCAATTACTGAAAATCCATTAATGCAGCACACCCTCACTTACTGACACTCCAATAGTGCTGCACACCCTCAATTACTGACACTGCAATAGTGCAAAACACCCTGAATTACTGACACTCCAATTGTGCAGAACAACCTCAATTACTGACACTACATTAGTGCAGCACCCCCTCAATTACTGACCCTCCAATAGTGCAGCAAACTCTCAGTTACTTACACTCCAATAGTGCAGCACACCCTCAAACACTGAAACTCCAATAGGGCAGAACACCCTCAGTTGCTGACACTACAGTAGTGCAGCACACCATCAATTACTGACATTCCAATCGTGCAGCACACCACCAAGTACTGACACTCCAATTGTACAGCACACCCTCAATTACTGACACTCCAATAGAGCAGAACAAACTCAATTACTGACACTCCAATAGTGCTGCACAACCTCAATTACTGACCCTGCAATAGTGCAGACCACCCTTAATTACTGACACTCCAATAGTGCAGCACACACTCAATTACTGACACTCCAATAGTGCCGCACACCCTCAATTACTGACACTCCGATAGTGCAGAACGCACTGAATTACTGAAAAACCATTAGTGCAGCACACTCTCAATTAATGACACTACAATAGTGTAAAACACCCTCAATCATTGACACACCAATTGTGCGGCACAACAACAATTACTGACACAACAATAGAGCAGCACACACTCAATTACTGAAAATCCATTAGTGCAGCACCCTCTCAATTACTGACACTACAGTAATGCAGCACACTCTCAATTACTGACACTCCAATAGTGCAGAATACCCTCAATTACTAACACACCAATACTGCTGCACAGTCTCAATGACTGAGACTCCAAGAGTGCAGCACATGCTGAATTACTGACACTCCAATAGTGCAGCACGTCCTCAATTACTGACAATCCAATAGTACAGCACACCCTCAACTACTGACAATCCAATAGTGAAGCACATCCTCAATTATTGACAATACAATAGTGCTGCACACCCTCAATTACTTGTACTCCAATAATGCAGTACAGCCTCCGTTACTTACCCTTCAATGGTGCAGCACACCCTCAATTACTCACCCTGCAAAAATGCAGCACACCCTCAATTACTGACATTCCAATAGTGCAGCACAGACCGAATTACTGAAAACCCATTAGTGCAGCATACCCTCAATTACTGACACTACAATAGTGCAAAACACCCTCAATTACTGACACTCCAATTGTGCAGAAGAACCTCAATTACTGACACTTCAATAGTGCAGCACACCCTCAATTACTGACACTACAATAGTGCAGCACACCCTCAATTACTGACACTTCAATTGTGCAGCACACCCTCAATTACTGACACTACAATAGTGCAGCACACACTCAATTACTGACACTTCAATTGTGCAAAACACCCTCAATTACTGACACTCCAATAGTGCTGCACAACCTCAATTACTGACCCTGCAATAGTGCAGACCACCCTTAATTACTGACACTCCAATAGTGCAGCACACACTCAATTAATTACACTCCAGTAGTGCCGTACACCCTCAATTACTGACCCTGCAATAGTGCAGACCACCCTTAATTACTGACACTCCAATAGTGCAGCACAGACTGAATTACTGAAAACCCATTAGTGCAGCATACCCTCAATTACTGACACTACAATAGTGCAAAACACCCTCAATTACTGACACTCCAATAGTGCAGCACAGACTGAATTACTGAAAACCCATTAGTGCAGCATACCCTCAATTACTGACACTACAATAGTGCATAACAACCTCAGTTACTGACACATCAATAGTGCAGCGAACTCGCAATTATGTACACTCCAATAGTGCAGCACTCCCTCAATTACTGACACTACAATAGTGCAAAACACCCTCAATTACTGACACTTCAATTGTGCAGAACAGCCTCAATTACTGACTCTCCAATAGTGCAGCACACACTCAATTAATTACACTCCAATAGTGCCGCACACCCTCAATTACTGACACTCCGATAGTGCAGAACAACCTCAATAACTGACCCTGCAATAGTGCAGACCACCCTTAATTACTGACACTCCAATTGTGCAGCACACACTCAATTAATTACACTCCAATAGTGCCGTACACCCTCAATTACTGACACTCCGATAGTGCAGAACAACCTCAATTACTGACACTACAATAGTTCAGCACACCCTCAATTACTGAAAATCCATTAGTGCAGCACCCCCTCAATTACTGAAAATCCATTAATGCAGCACACCCTCAATTACTGATACTCCAATAGTGCAGCACACCCTCAATTACTAAAACTCCAATAGTGCAGCACACCACCAAGTAATGACACTCCAATAGTGCAGCACACCCTCAATAACTGACACTCCAATAGTGCAGCACACGCTCAATTACTGACACTCCAATAGTGCAGCACATCCGCAATTATGATCGTCCAATAGTGCTGCACCCCTTCAATTACTGATACATCAAAAGAGCAGCACACCCTCTACTACTGACTCACCAATCGTGCAGCACACCTTCAATGTCGGAACTTCCGACTCGCAGCACACTCTCAATTATTGATACTCCAGTGCTGCAGCCCACCCTCAATTACTGACACTCCAATAGTGCAGCACACACTCAATTACTGACACTCCAATCGTGCAGCACACCATCAAGAACTAACACTCCAATCGTGCAGTACACCATCAATTACTGACACTCCAATAGAGCAGAACAAACTCAATTACTGACACTCCAATAGTGCAGACCACCCTCAATTACTGACATTCCAAAAGTGCAGCACACACTGAAATACTGAAAACCCATTAGTGCAGCATACCCTCAATTACTGACACTACAATAGTGCAAAACACCCTCAGTTACTGACACTACAATTGTGCAGAACAACCTCAATTACTGACACGTCAATAGTGCAGTGAACTCTCAATTACGTACACTCCAATAATGCAGCACACCCTCAATTACTGACACTCCAATAGTGCAGGAAACTCTCAATTACTTACACACCAATAGTTCACCACACCATCAATTACTGAAAATCCATTAGTGCAGTAAAATCTTAATTACTTACACTCCAATAGTGCAGCAAACCCTCAAATACTGAAACTCCAATAGGGCAGAACTCCCTCAGTTGCTGACACTACAGTAGTGCAGCACACCCTCAATTACTGACACTCCAATCATGCAGCACAACCTCAATTACTGAAACTACAATAGTGCAGCACACCCTCAATTACTGAAAATCCATTAATGCAGCACACCCTCACTTACTGACACTCCAATAGTGCTGCACACCCTCAATTACTGACACTGCAATAGTGCAAAACACCCTCAATTACTGACACTCCAATTGTGCAGAACAACCTCAATTACTGACACTACATTAGTGCAGCACCCCCTCAATTACTGACCCTCCAATAGTGCAGCAAACTCTCAGTTACTTACACTCCAATAGTGCAGCACACCCTCAAACACTGAAACTCCAATAGGGCAGAACACCCTCAGTTGCTGACACTACAGTAGTGCAGCACACCATCAATTACTGACATTCCAATCGTGCAGCACACCACCAAGTACAGACACTCCAATTGTACAGCACACCCTCAATTACTGACACTCCAATAGAGCAGAACAAACTCAATTACTGACACTCCAATAGTGCTGCACAACCTCAATTACTGACCCTGCAATAGTGCAGACCACCCTTAATTACTGACACTCCAATAGTGCAGCACACACTCAATTACTGACACTCCAATAGTGCCGCACACCCTCAATTACTGACACTCCGATAGTGCAGAACGCACTGAATTACTGAAAAACCATTAGTGCAGCACACCCTCAATTACTGACACTCCAATAGAGCAGAACAAACTCAATTACTGACACTCCAATAGTGCTGCACAACCTCAATTACTGACCCTGCAATAGTGCAGACCACCCTTAATTACTGACACTCCTATAGTGCAGCACACACTCAAATACTGACACTCCAATAGTGCCGCACACCCTCAATTACTGACACTCCGATAGTGCAGAACGCACTGAATTACTGAAAAACCATTAGTGCAGCACACTCTCAATTAATGACACTACAATAGTGTAAAACACCCTCAATCATTGACACACCAATTGTGCGGCACAACAACAATTACTGACACAACAATAGAGCAGCACACACTCAATTACTGAAAATCCATTAGTGCAGCACCCTCTCAATTACTGACACTACAGTAATGCAGCACACTCTCAATTACTGACACTCCAATAGTGCAGAATACCCTCAATTACTAACACTCCAATACTGCTGCACAGTCTCAATGACTGAGACTCCAAGAGTGCAGCACGTCCTCAATTACTGACAATCCAACAGTACAGCACACCCTCAACTACTGACAATCCAATAGTGAAGCACATCCTCAATTATTGACAATACAATAGTGCTGCACACCCTCAATTACTTGTACTCCAATAATACAGTACAGCCTCCGTTACTGACCCTTCAATGGTGCAGCACACCCTCAATTACTCACCCTGCAAAAATGCAGCACACCCTCAATTACTGACATTCCAATAGTGCAGCACAGACTGAATTACTGAAAACCCATTAGTGCAGCATACCCTCAATTACTGACACTCCAATAGTGCAGCACACACTCAATTAATTACACTCAAATAGTGCCGCACACCCTCAATTACAGACACTCCGATAGTGCAGAACAACCTCAATTACTGACCCTGCAATAGTGCAGACCACCCTTAATTACTGACACTCCAATAGTGCAGCACACACTCAATTAATTACACTCCAAATGTGCCGTACACCCTCAATTACTGACACTCCGATAGTGCAGAACAACCTCAATTACTGACACTACAATAGTTCAGCACACCCTCAATTACTGAAAATCCATTAGTGCAGCACCCCCTCAATTACTGAAAATCCATTAATGCAGCACACCCTCAATTACTGATACTCCAATAGTGCAGCACACCACCAAGTAATGACACTCCAATAGTGCAGCACACCCTCAATAACTGACACTCCAATAGTGCAGCACACGCTCAATTACTGACACTCCAATAGTGCAGCACATCCGCAATTATGATCCTCCAATAGTGCTGCACCCCTTCAATTACTGACACATCAAAAGAGCAGCACACCCTCTACTACTGACTCACCAATCGTGCAGCACACCTTCAATGTCGGAACTTCCGACTCGCAGCACACTCTCAATTATTGATACTCCAGTGCTGCAGCCCACCCTCAATTACTGACACTCCAATAGTGCAGCACACCCTCAATTACTGACACTCCAATAGTGCAGCACACACTCAATTACTGACACTCCAATCGTGCAGCACACCATCAAGAACTAACACTCCAATCGTGCAGTACACCATCAATTACTGACACTCCAATAGAGCAGAACAAACTCAATTACTGACACTCCAATAGTGCAGACCACCCTCAATTACTGACATTCCAAAAGTGCAGCACACACTGAAATACTGAAAACCCATTAGTGCAGCATACCCTCAATTACTGACACTACAATAGTGCAAAACACCCTCAGTTACTGACACTACAATTGTGCAGAACAACCTCAATTACTGACACGTCAATAGTGCAGTGAACTCTCAATTACGTACACTCCAATAATGCAGCACACCCTCAATTACTGACACTCCAATAGTGCAGGAAACTCTCAATTACTTACACTCCAATAGTTCAGCACACCATCAATTACTGAAAATCCATTAGTGCAGTAAACTCTTAATTACTTACACTCCAATAGTGCAGCAAACCCTCAAATACTGAAACTCCAATAGGGCAGAACTCCCTCAGTTGCTGACACTACAGTAGTGCAGCACACCCTCAATTTCTGACACTCCAATCATGCAGCACAACCTCAATTACTGAAACTACAATAGTGCAGCACACCCTCAATTACTGAAAATCCATTAATGCAGCACACCCTCACTTACTGACACTCCAATAGTGCTGCACACCCTCAATTACTGACACTGCAATAGTGCAAAACACCCTCAATTACTGACACTCCAATTGTGCAGAACAACCTCAATTACTGACACTACATTAGTGCAGCACCCCCTCAATTACTGACCCTCCAATAGTGCAGCAAACTCTCAGTTACTTACACTCCAATAGTGCAGCACACCCTCAAACACTGAAACTCCAATAGGGCAGAACACCCTCAGTTGCTGACACTACAGTAGTGCAGCACACCATCAATTACTGACACTCCAATTGTGCAGCACACCACCAAGTACTGACACTCCAATTGTACAGCACACCCTCAATTACTGACACTCCAATAGAACAGAACAAACTCAATTACTGACACTCCAATAGTGCTGCACAACCTCAATTACTGACCCTGCAATAGTGCAGACCACCCTTAATTACTGACACTCCAATAGTGCAGCACACACTCAATTACTGACACTCCAATAGTGCCGCACACCCTCAATTACTGACACTCCGATAGTGCAGAACGCACTGAATTACTGAAAAACCATTAGTGCAGCACACTCTCAATTAATGACACTACAATAGTGTAAAACACCCTCAATCATTGACACACCAATTGTGCGGCACAACAACAATTACTGACACAACAATAGAGCAGCACACACTCAATTACTGAAAATCCATTAGTGCAGCACCCTCTCAATTACTGACACTAAAGTAATGCAGCACACTCTCAATTACTGACACTCCAATAGTGCAGAATACCCTCAATTACTAACACACCAATACTGCTGCACAGTCTCAATGACTGAGACTCCAAGAGTGCAGCACATGCTGAATTACTGACACTCCAATAGTGCAGCACGTCCTCAATTACTGACAATCCAATAGTACAGCACACCCTCAACTACTGACAATCCAATAGTGAAGCACATCCTCAATTATTGACAATACAATAGTGCTGCACACCCTCAATTACTTGTACTCCAATAATGCAGTACAGCCTCCGTTACTTACCCTTCAATGGTGCAGCACACCCTCAATTACTCACCCTGCAAAAATGCAGCACACCCTCAATTACTGACATTCCAATAGTGCAGCACAGACCGCATTACTGAAAACCCATTAGTGCAGCATACCCTCAATTACTGACACTACAATAGTGCAAAACACCCTCAATTACTGACACTCCAATTGTGCAGAAGAACCTCAATTACTGACACTTCAATAGTGCAGCACACCCTCAATTACTGACACTACAATAGTGCAGCACACCCTCAATTACTGACACTTCAATTGTGCAGCACACCCTCAATTACTGACACTACAATAGTGCAGCACACACTCAATTACTGACACTTCAATTGTGCAGAACAGCCTCAATTACTGACTCTCCAATAGTGCAGCACACACTCAATTAATTACACTCCAATAGTGCCGCACACCCTCAATTACTGACACTCCGATAGTGCAAAACACCCTCAATTACTGACACTCCAATTGTGCTGCACAACCTCAATTACTGACCCTGCAATAGTGCAGACCACCCTTAATTACTGACACTCCAATAGTGCAGCACACACTCAATTAATTACACTCCAGTAGTGCCGTACACCCTCAATTACTGACACTACAATAGTGCAAAACACCCTCAATTACTGACACTCCAATAGTGCAGCACAGACTGAATTACTGAAAACCCATTAGTGCAGCATACCCTCAATTACTGACACTACAATAGTGCAAAACACCCTCAATTACTGACACTCCAATAGTGCAGCACAGACTGAATTACTGAAAACCCATTAGTGCAGCATACCCTCAATTACTGACACTACAATAGTGCATAACAACCTCAGTTACTGACACATCAATAGTGCAGCGAACTCGCAATTATGTACACTCCAATAGTGCAGCACACCCTCAATTACTGACACTACAATAGTGCAAAACACCCTCAATTACTGACACTTCAATTGTGCAGAACAGCCTCAATTACTGACTCTCCAATAGTGCAGCACACACTCAATTAATTACACTCCAATAGTGCCGCACACCCTCAATTACTGACACTCCGATAGTGCAGAACAACCTCAATTACTGACCCTGCAATAGTGCAGACCACCCTTAATTACTGACACTCCAATTGTGCAGCACACACTCAATTAATTACACTCCAATAGTGCCGTACACCCTCAATTACTGACACTCCGATAGTGCAGAACAACCTCAATTACTGACACTACAATAGTTCAGCACACCCTCAATTACTGAAAATCCATTAGTGCAGCACCCCCTCAATTACTGAAAATCCATTAATGCAGCACACCCTCAATTACTGATCCTCCAATAGTGCTGCACCCCTTCAATTACTGATACATCAAAAGAGCAGCACACCCTCTACTACTGACTCACCAATCGTGCAGCACACCTTCAATGTCGGAACTTCCGACTCGCAGTACACTCTCAATTACTGATACTCCAGTGTTGCAGCCCACCCTCAATTACTGACACTCCAATAGTGCAGCACACACTCAATTACTGACACTCCAATCGTGCAGCACACCATCAAGAACTAACACTCCAATCGTGCAGTACACCATCAATTACTGACACTCCAATAGAGCAGAACAAACTCAATTACTGACACTCCAATAGTGCAGACCACCCTCAATTACTGACATTCCAAAAGTGCAGCACACACTGAAATACTGAAAACCCATTAGTGCAGCATACCCTCAATTACTGACACTACAATAGTGCAAAACACCCTCAGTTACTGACACTACAATTGTGCAGAACAACCTCAATTACTGACACGTCAATAGTGCAGTGAACTCTCAATTACATACACTCCAATAATGCAGCACACCCTCAATTACTGACACTCCAATAGTGCAGGAAACTCTCAATTACTTACACTCCAATAGTTCAGCACACCATCAATTACTGAAAATCCATTAGTGCAGTAAAATCTTAATTACTTACACTCCAATAGTGCAGCAAACCCTCAAATACTGAAACTCCAATAGGGCAGAACTCCCTCAGTTGCTGACACTACAGTAGTGCAGCACACCCTCAATTACTGACACACCAATCATGCAGCACAACCTCAATTACTGAAACTACAATAGTGCAGCACACCCTCAATTACTGAAAATCCATTAATGCAGCACACCCTCACTTACTGACACTCCAATAGTGCTGCACACCCTCAATTACTGACACTGCAATAGTGCAAAACACCCTGAATTACTGACACTCCAATTGTGCAGAACAACCTCAATTACTGACACTACATTAGTGCAGCACCCCCTCAATTACTGACCCTCCAATAGTGCAGCAAACTCTCAGTTACTTACACTCCAATAGTGCAGCACACCCTCAAACACTGAAACTCCAATAGGGCAGAACACCCTCAGTTGCTGACACTACAGTAGTGCAGCACACCATCAATTACTGACATTCCAATCGTGCAGCACACCACCAAGTACAGACACTCCAATTGTACAGCACACCCTCAATTACTGACACTCCAATAGAGCAGAACAAACTCAATTACTGACACTCCAATAGTGCTGCACAACCTCAATTACTGACCCTGCAATAGTGCAGACCACCCTTAATTACTGACACTCCAATAGTGCAGCACACACTCAATTACTGACACTCCAATAGTGCCGCACACCCTCAATTACTGACACTCCGATAGTGCAGAACGCACTGAATTACTGAAAAACCATTAGTGCAGCACACCCTCAATTACTGACACTCCAATAGAGCAGAACAAACTCAATTACTGACACTCCAATAGTGCTGCACAACCTCAATTACTGACCCTGCAATAGTGCAGACCACCCTTAGTTACTGACACTCCTATAGTGCAGCACACACTCAAATACTGACACTCCAATAGTGCCGCACACCCTCAATTACTGACACTCCGATAGTGCAGAACGCACTGAATTACTGAAAAACCATTAGTGCAGCACACTCTCAATTAATGACACTACAATAGTGTAAAACACCCTCAATCATTGACACACCAATTGTGCGGCACAACCACAATTACTGACACAACAATAGAGCAGCACACACTCAATTACTGAAAATCCATTAGTGCAGCACCCTCTCAATTACTGACACTACAGTAATGCAGCACACTCTCAATTACTGACACTCCAATAGTGCAGAATACCCTCAATTACTAACACTCCAATACTGCTGCACAGTCTCAATGACTGAGACTCCAAGAGTGCAGCACGTCCTCAATTACTGACAATCCAACAGTACAGCACACCCTCAACTACTGACAATCCAATAGTGAAGCACATCCTCAATTATTGACAATACAATAGTGCTGCAAACCCTCAATTACTTGTACTCCAATAATACAGTACAGCCTCCGTTACTGACCCTTCAATGGTGCAGCACACCCTCAATTACTCACCCTGCAAAAATGCAGCACACCCTCAATTACTGACATTCCAATAGTGCAGCACAGATTGAATTACTGAAAACCCATTAGTGCAGCATACCCTCAATTACTGACACTCCAATAGTGCAGCACACACTCAATTAATTACACTCCAATAGTGCCGCACACCCTCAATTACTGACACTCCGATAGTGCAGAACAACCTCAATTACTGACCCTGCAATAGTGCAGACCACCCTTAATTACTGACACTCCAATAGTGCAGCACACACTCAATTAATTACACTCCAAATGTGCCGTACACCCTCAATTACTGACACTACAATAGTTCAGCACACCCTCAATTACTGAAAATCCATTAGTGCAGCACCCCCTCAATTACTGAAAATCCATTAATGCAGCACACCCTCAATTACTGATACTCCAATAGTGCAGCACACCACCAAGTAATGACACTCCAATAGTGCAGCACACCCTCAATAACTGACACTCCAATAGTGCAGCACACGCTCAATTACTGACACTCCAATAGTGCAGCACATCCGCAATTATGATCCTCCAATAGTGCTGCACCCCTTCAATTACTGACACATCAAAAGAGCAGCACACCCTCTACTACTGACTCACCAATCGTGCAGCACACCTTCAATGTCGGAACTTCCGACTCGCAGCACACTCTCAATTATTGATACTCCAGTGCTGCAGCCCACCCTCAATTACTGACACTCCAATAGTGCAGCACACACTCAATTACTGACACTCCAATCGTGCAGCACACCATCAAGAACTAACACTCCAATCGTGCAGTACACCATCAATTACTGACACTCCAATAGAGCAGAACAAACTCAATTACTGACACTCCAATAGTGCAGACCACCCTCAAGTACTGACATTCCAAAAGTGCAGCACACACTGAAATACTGAAAACCCATTAGTGCAGCATACCCTCAATTACTGACACTACAATAGTGCAAAACACCCTCAGTTACTGACACCACAATTGTGCAGAACAACCTCAATTACTGACACGTCAATAGTGCAGTGAACTCTCAATTACGTACACTCCAATAATGCAGCACACCCTCAATTACTGACACTCCAATAGTGCAGGAAACTCTCAATTACTTACACTCCAATAGTTCAGCACACCATCAATTACTGAAAATCCATTAGTGCAGTAAACTCTTAATTACTTACACTCCAATAGTGCAGCAAACCCTCAAATACTGAAACTCCAATAGGGCAGAACTCCCTCAGTTGCTGACACTACAGTAGTGCAGCAGACCCTCAATTTCTGACACTCCAATCATGCAGCACAACCTCAATTACTGAAACTACAATAGTGCAGCACACCCTCAATTACTGAAAATCCATTAATGCAGCACACCCTCACTTACTGACACTCCAATAGTGCTGCACACCCTCAATTACTGACACTGCAATAGTGCAAAACACCCTCAATTACTGACACTCCAATTGTGCAGAACAACCTCAATTACTGACACTACATTAGTGCAGCACCCCCTCAATTACTGACCCTCCAATAGTGCAGCAAACTCTCAGTTACTTACACTCCAATAGTGCAGCACACCCTCAAACACTGAAACTCCAATAGGGCAGAACACCCTCAGTTGCTGACACTACAGTAGTGCAGCACACCATCAATTACTGACATTCCAATCGTGCAGCACACCACCAAGTACTGACACTCCAATTGTACAGCACACCCTCAATTACTGACACTCCAATAGAGCAGAACAAACTCAATTACTGACACTCCAATAGTGCTGCACAACCTCAATTACTGACCCTGCAATAGTGCAGACCACCCTTAATTACTGACACTCCAATAGTGCAGCACACACTCAATTACTGACACTCCAATAGTGCCGCACACCCTCAATTACTGACACTCCGATAGTGCAGAACGCACTGAATTACTGAAAAACCATTAGTGCAGCACACTCTCAATTAATGACACTACAATAGTGTAAAACACCCTCAATCATTGACACACCAATTGTGCGGCACAACAACAATTACTGACACAACAATAGAGCAGCACACACTCAATTACTGAAAATCCATTAGTGCAGCACCCTCTCAATTACTGACACTACAGTAATGCAGCACACTCTCAATTACTGACACTCCAATAGTGCAGAATACCCTCAATTACTAACACTCCAATACTGCTGCACAGTCTCAATGACTGAGACTCCAAGAGTGCAGCACATGCTGAATTACTGACACTCCAATAGTGCAGCACGTCCTCAATTACTGACAATCCAATACTACAGCACACCCTCAATTACTGACAATCCAATAGTGAAGCACATCCTCAATTATTGACAATACAATAGTGCTGCACACCCTCAATTACTTGTACTCCAATAATGCAGTACAGCCTCCGTTACTTACCCTTCAATGGTGCAGCTCACCCTCAATTACTCACCCTGCAAAAATGCAGCACCCTCTCAATTACTGACACTACAGTAATGCAGCACACTCTCAATTACTGACACTCCAATAGTGCAGAATACCCTCAATTACTAACACTCCAATACTGCTGCACAGTCTCAATGACTGAGACTCCAAGAGTGCAGCACATGCTGAATTACTGACACTCCAATAGTGCAGCACGTCCTCAATTACTGACAATCCAATAGTACAGCACACCCTCAATTACTGACAATCCAATAGTGAAGCACATCCTCAATTATTGACAATACAATAGTGCTGCACACCCTCAATTACTTGTACTCCAATAATGCAGTACAGCCTCCGTTACTGACCCTTCAATGGTGCAGCTCACCCTCAATTACTCACCCTGCAAAAATGCAGCACACCCTCAATTACTGACATTCCAATAGTGCAGCACAGACTGAATTACTGAAAACCCATTAGTGCAGCATACCCTTAATTACTGACACTACAATAGTGCAAAACACCCTCAATTACTGACACTCCAGTTGTGCAGAAGAACCTCAATTACTGACACTTCAGTAGTGCAGCACACCTTCAATTAATGACACTTCAATAGTGCAGCACACACTCAATTACTGACACTACAATAGTGCAAAACACCCTCAATTACTGACACTACAATAGTGCAAAACACCCTCAATTACTGACACTTCAATTGTGCAGAACAGCCTCAATTACTGACTCTCCAATAGTGCCGCACACCCTCAATTACTGACCCTGCAATAGTGCAGACCACCCTTAATTACTGACACTCCAATAGTGCAGCACACACTCAATTACTGACACTCCAATAGTGCCGCACACCCTCAATTACTGACACTCCGATAGTGCAGAACGCACTGAATTACTGAAAAACCATTAGTGCAGCACACTCTCAATTAATGACACTACAATAGTGTAAAACACCCTCAATCATTGACACACCAATTGTGCGGCACAACAACAATTACTGACACAACAATAGAGCAGCACACACTCAATTACTGAAAATCCATTAGTGCAGCACCCTCTCAATTACTGACACTACAGTAATGCAGCACACTCTCAATTACTGACACTCCAATAGTGCAGAATACCCTCAATTACTAACACTCCAATACTGCTGCACAGTCTCAATGACTGAGACTCCAAGAGTGCAGCACATGCTGAATTACTGACACTCCAATAGTGCAGCACGTCCTCAATTACTGACAATCCAATAGTACAGCACACCCTCAATTACTGACAATCCAATAGTGAAGCACATCCTCAATTATTGACAATACAATAGTGCTGCACACCCTCAATTACTGACAATCCAATAGTGAAGCACATCCTCAATTATTGACAATACAATAGTGCTGCACACCCTCAATTACTTGTACTCCAATAATGCAGTACAGCCTCCGTTACTTACCCTTCAATGGTGCAGCTCACCCTCAATTACTCACTCTGCAAAAATGCAGCACACCCTCAATTACTGACATTCCAATAGTGCAGCACAGACTGAATTACTGAAAACCCATTAGTGCAGCATACCCTTAATTACTGACACTACAATAGTGCAAAACACCCTCAATTACTGACACTCCAGTTGTGCAGAAGAACCTCAATTACTGACACTTCAGTAGTGCAGCACACCTTCAATTAATGACACTTCAATAGTGCAGCACACACTCAATTACTGACACTACAATAGTGCAAAATACCCTCAATTACTGACACTACAATAGTGCAAAACACCCTCAATTACTGACACTTCAATTGTGCAGAACAGCCTCAATTACTGACTCTCCAATAGTGCCGCACACCCTCAATTACTGACACTCCGATAGTGCAGAACAACCTCAATTACTGACCCTGCAATAGTGCAGACCACCCTTAATTACTGACACTCCAATAGTGCAGCACACACTCAATTACTGAAAATCCATTAGTGCAGCACCCCCTCAATTACTGAAAATCCATTAATGCAGCACACCCTCAATTACTGATACTCCAATAGTGCAGCACACCCTCGATTACTGAAACTCCAATAGTGCAGCACACCACCAAGTAATGACACTCCAATAGTGCAGCACACCCTCAATAACTGACACTCCAATAGTGCAGCACACGCTCAATTACTGACACTCCAATAGTGCAGCACATCCGCAATTATGATCCTCCAATAGTGCTGCACCCCTTCAATTAGTGACACATCAAAAGAGCAGCACACCCTCTACTACTGACTCTCCAATTGTGCAGCACACCTTCAATGTCGGAACTTCCGACTCGCAGCACACTCTCAATTACTGATACTCCAGTGCTGCAGCCCACCCTCAATTACTGACACTCCAATAGTGCAGCACACACTCAATTACTGACACTCCAATTGTGTAGCACACCATCAAGAACTAACACTCCAATCGTGCAGTACACCGTCAATTACTGACACTCCAATAGAGCAGAACAAACTCAATTACTGACATTCCAATAGTGCTGCACAACCTCAATTACTGACCCTGCAATAGTGCAGACCACCCTTAATTACTGACTCTCCAATAGTGCAGCACACACTCAATTACTGGCACTCCAATAGTGCCGCACACCCTCAATTACTGACACTCCAATAGTGCAGAACGCACTGAATTACTGAAAAACCATTAGTGCAGCACACTCTCAATTAATGACACTACAATAGTGTAAAACACCCTCAATCATTGACACACCAATTGTGCGGCACAACCACAATTACTGACACAACAATAGAGCAGCACACACTCAATTACTGAAAATCCATTAGTGCAGCACCCCCTCAATTACTGACACTACAGTAATGCAGCACACTCTCAATTACTGAAACTCCAATAGTGCAGAATACCCTCAATTACTAACATTCCAATACTGCTGCACAGTCTCAATGACTGAGACTCCAAGATTGCAGCACATGCTGAATTACTAACACTCCAATAGTGCAGCACGTCCTCAATTACTGACAATCCAATAGTACAGCACACCCTCAATTACTGACAATCCAATAGTGAAGCACATCCTCAATTATTGACAATACAATAGTGCTGCACACCCTCAATTACTTGTACTCCAATAATGCAGTACAGCCTCCGTTACTGACCCTTCAATGGTGCAGCTCACCCTCAATTACTCACCCTGCAATAATGCAGCACACCCTCAATTACTGACATTCCAATAGTGCAGCACAGACTGAATTACTGAAAACCCATTAGTGCAGCATACCCTCAATTACTGACACTACAATAGTGCAAAACACCCTCAATTACTGACACTCCAGTTGTGCAGCGAACTCTCAATTACGTACACTCCAATAGTGCAGCACACCCTCAATTACTGACACTACAATAGTGCAAAACACCCTGAATTACTGACACTCCAATTGTGCAGAACAACCTCTATTACTGACTCTCCAATAGTGCAGCAAACTCTCAATTATTTACACTCCAATAGTGCAGCAATTCCTAAATTACTGACACCACAATAGTCCGGGACACCCTCAATTAGTGGCAAACCCATAGTCCAGCACATCATCAATTACTGACAATCCAATAGTACAGCACATCCTCAATTACTGACAATCCAATAGTGAAGCACATCCTCAATTATTGTCAATCCTATAGTGCAGCACACCCTCAATTACTGACATTAAAAAAGTGCAGCACACAATGAATTACTGAAAACCCATTAGTGCAGCATACCCTCAATTACTGACACTGCAATAGTGCAAAACACCCTGAATTACTGACACTCCAATTGTGCAGAACAACCTCTATTACTGACACTACAGTCGTTCAGCACACCCTCAATTACTGAAAATCCATTATGGCAGCACCCCCTCAATTACTGACAGTGCAATAGTGCAGCAATGTCTCAATTACTTACACTCCAATAGTGCAGCACACCCTCAAATACTCAAACGGCAATAGGGCAGAACACCCTCAGTTGCAGACACTACAGTAGTGCAGCGCACATTCAATTACTGACACTCCAATCATGCAGCACACCATCAAGAACTGACACTCTAATCGTGCAGCCACCATCAAGTACTGACACCCCAATAGTGCAGCGCACCCTCAATTACTGACACCCCAATAGTGCAGAAAACCCTCAATTACTGAAACCCCAATAGTGCTGCACACTCTCAATGACTGAAACTCAAATAGTGCAGCACATCCTCAATTACTGACAATCCAATAGTGCAGCACATCCTCAATTACTTGTTCTCCAATAATGCAGTACAGCCTCAGTTACAGCCCCTTCATTGGTGCAGCTCACCCTCAATTATTGACCCTGCAATACTGCAGCACACTCTCAATTACTGACATTCCAATAGTGCAGCACAGACTGAATTACTGAACTCCATTAGTGAGGCACACCTCAATTACTGACACTACAATAGTGCAAAACACCCTCAATTATTGACATTCCAATTGTGCAGCACAACCTCAATTACTGACATTACATTAGTGCAGCACACCCTCAATTACTGAAAATCCATTAATGACGCACCCCCTCAATTACTGACACTCCAATAGTGCAGCAAACTCTCAATTACTGACACTCCAATAGTGCAGCACATGCTCAATTACTGACACTCCAATATTGCAGCACATCCGCAATTACTGATCCTCCTATAGTGCGGCGCCCCTTCAATTACTGACACATCAATAGCGCAGCACACCCTCATTTACTGACACTCCAATAGTGCAGCACACTCTCGACTACTGAAACTCCAATAGTGCAGCCCACCCTTAATACTGACACTCCAATAGTGCAGCACACACTCAATTACTGACACTCCAATCGTGCAGCGCACCATCAAGAACTAACACTCCAATCGTGCAGTACACCGTCAATTACTGACACTCCAATAGCGCAGAACAAACTCATTTACTGACCGTGCAATAGTGCAGACCACCCTTAAATATGACACTCCAATAGTGCCGCACACCCTCAATTACTGACACTCCGATAGTGCAGAACGCACTGAATTACTGAAAAACCATTAGTGCAGCACACTCTCAGTTACTGAGATTCCAATAGTGCAGCACATGCTGAATTACTGACACTCCAATCGTGCAGCACATCCTCAATTACTGACAGTTCAATAGTACACCACACCCTCAATTACTGACATTCCAATCGTGCAGCACACCACCAAGTACTGACACTCCATTAGTGCAGCACACCCTCAATTACTGACACTCCAATAGTGCAGCACACGCTCAATTACTGACACTCCAATAGTTCAGCACATCCGCAATTACTGATCCCCCAATAGTGCTGCGCCCCTTCAATTACTGACACATCAATAGAGCAGCACACACTCATTTACTGACACTCCAATAGTGCAGCACACCCTCGACTACTGAAACTCCAATAGTGCAGCACACCCTCAAATACTGACCCTCCAATAGTGCGGCACACCCTCAATTACTGACACTCCATTAATGCAGCACACCCTCTACTACTGACTCACCAATCGTGCAGCACACCTTCAATGTCGGAACTTCCGACTCGCAGCACACTCTCAATTACTGATACTCCAGTGCTGCAGCCCACCCTCAATTACTGACACTCCAATAGTGCAGCACACACTCAATTACTGACATTCCAATCGTGCAGCACACCATCAAGAACTAACACTCCAATCGTGCAGTACACCGTCAATTACTGACACTCCAATAGAGCAGAACAAACTCATTTACTGACCCTGCAATAGTGCAGACCACCCTCAATTACTGACACTCCAATAGTGCAGCACACTCTCAATTAATGACACTACAATAGTGTAAAACACCCTCAATCATTGACACACCAATTGTGCGGCACAACCACAATTACTGACACAACAATAGAGCAGCACACACTCAATTACTGAAAATCCATTAGTGCAGCACCCTCTCAATTACTGACACTACAGTAATGCAGCACACTCTCAATTACTGACACTCCAATAGTGCAGAATACCCTCAATTACTGACACTCCAATAGTAAAGTTCACCCTCAATTACTGACGCTCAATTAGTGCAGCCCTCCCTGAATTACATACACGCCTATAGTGCAGCACACCCTCAATTACTAATACTCCAATAATGCAGTACACCCTCATTACTGACCCTCCTCTAGAGCAGCACACCCTCAATTACTGACAATGCAATAGTGCAGCACATCCTAAATTATTGTCACTACAATAGTGCGGGACACCCTCAATTAGTGGCAATCCAATAGTGCAGCACATCCTCAATTACTGACAATTCAATAGTACAGCGCTTCCTCAATTACTGACAATCCAATAGTGAAGCACATCGTCAATTATTGACAGTCCAATAGTGCAGCACATCATCAATTATTTGTACTCCAATAATGCAGTACAGCCTCAGTTAATGACCCTTCAATGGTGCAGCTCACCCTCAATTACTGACCCTGCAAATTACTGACACTCCAATAGTGCAGAACACCCTCAGTTGCTGACACTCCAATCGCGCAGCACACCATCACGAATTGACCCTCCAATCGTGTAGTGCACCCTCAATTACTGACATTACAATGGTGCAGCACACCCTCAATTACTGACACTCCGATAGTGCAGAACACACTCAATTACTGACACTCCAATAGTGCTGCACACCCTCAATTACTGAACCTCCAATAGAGCAGCCCACCCTGAATTACTGACACTCCAATTGTGCAGCACAACATCAATTACTGACAGTACATTAGTGCAGCACCCCCTCAATTACTGACCCTCCAATAGTGCAGCAAACTCTCAATTACTTACACTCCATTAGTGCAGCACACCCTCAATTACTGACACTACAACCGTGCAGCACACCAACAAGAACTGACCCTCCAATCGTGCAGTACACCCTCAATTACTGACACTCCCATAGTGCAGCTCACCCTCAATTACTGAACCTCCAATAGTGCAGAACACACTCAATTACTGACACTCCAATAGTGCTGCACAACCTCAATTACTGACCCTCCAATAGAGCAGCCCACCCTGAATTACTGACACTCCAATCGTGCAGCAGAACGTCAATTACTGACACTACAATAGTGCAGCACAACCTACATTACTGAAAACCCATTAATGCAGCACCTCCTCAATTACTGACACTCCAATAGTGCAGCAAACTCTCAATTACTTACACTCCAGTAGTGCAGCACACCCTCAAATACTGACACTCTAATAGTGTAGAACTCCCTCAGTTGCTGACACAACACTAGTGCAGCACACCGTCAGTTACTGACAATCCAATCATGCAGCACACCCTCATTTACTGACAATGCAATGGTGCAGCACACCCTCAATTACTGACACTCCGAAAGTGCACAACACACTCAATTACTGACGTTTCAATAGTGCTGCACGCCCTCAGTTATTGAACCTCCAATAGAGCAGCCCGCCCTGAATTACTGACACTCCAATTGTGCAGCACAACCTCAATTACTGACACAACATTAGTGCAGCACCCATTCAATTACTGACGCTGCAATAGTGCAGCAAACTCTCAATTACTTACACTCCAATAGTGTAGCACACCCTCAAACACTGAAACTCCAATAGGGCATAATACTCTCAGTTGCTGACACTACAGTAGTGCAGCACACCCTCAATTACTGACACTCCAATAGTGCTGCACACTCTCAATGACTGACACCCATTTAATGCAGCACACCCTCTACTATTGACTCACCAATCTCAACTTCCGACTCTGCAGCAAACTCTCAATTACTGATACTCCAGTAGTGCAGCTCACCATCAATTACTGACACTCCAATAGTACAGCACACACTCAATTACTGACACTCCAATCGTGCAGTACACCGTCAATTACTGGCACTCCAATTGAGCAGAACAAACTCAATTATTGACACTCCAATAGTGCTACACAACCTCAATTACTGAAACTGCATAGTGCAGACCACCCTTAATTACTGACACTCCAATAGTGCAGCACACACTCAATTACTGACACTCCAAGAGTGCCGCACACTCTCAATTACTGACACTCCAATAGTGCAGAACACACTGAATTACTGAAAAACCATTATTGCAGCACACCCTCAATTAATGACACTACAATAGTGTTAAACACCCTCAATCATTGACACACCAATTGTGCAGCACAACCACAATTACTGACACTACAATAGTGCAGCACACACTCAATTACTGAAATTCCATTAGTGTAGAAACCCCTCAATTACTGACACTACAGTAATGCAGCACACTCTCAATTGCTGACACTCCAATAGTGCAGAACACCCTCAATTACCGACACTCCAATAGTGCTGCACAGACTCAATGACTGAGTCTCCAATAGTGCAGCACAGGCTGAATTACTAACACTCCAATAGTGCAGCACACACTCAATTACTGACACTCCAATAGTAAAGCTCACCCTCAATTACTGACCCTCAATTAGTGCAGCCCTCCCTGAATTACACACACGCCAATAGTGCAGCACACACTCAATTACTAATACTCCAATAATGCAGTACAGCCTCAATACTGACCCTCCTCTAAAGCAGCACGCCCTCAATTACTGACACTGCAATAGTGCAGCACAACCTAAATTATTGACACTACAATAGTGCAGGACACCCTCAATTAGTGGCAATCCAATAGTACAGCACATCCTCAATTACTGACAATCCAATAGTGAAGCACATCCTCAATTATTGACAATCCAATAGTGCAACACACACTCAAATACTTGTACTCCAGTAATGCAGTACAGTCTTAGTTACTGACCGTTCAATGCTGCAGCTCACTCGCAATTACTACCCCTGCAATAGTGCTGCACGGCCTCAATTAATTTAATTCCAATAGTGCAGCACACCCTCAATTACTGACACTCCAATAGTGCAGCACACCCTCAATTACTGACATTCCAATAGTGCAGCACACACTGAATTACTGAAAACCCATTAGTGCAGCATACCCTCAATTACTGACACAACAATAGTGCAAAACACCCTCAATTACTGACACGCCAATAGTGCAGAACACACTCAATTACTGACGCTCCAATAGTGCAGCACACTCTCAATTACTGACATTGCAATAGTGCAGCACACACTGAATTACTGAAAAACCATTAGTGACCAGACTCTCAATGACAGACACATCAATAGTGCAGCACACCATCAAGTACTGACACTACAGTAGTGCAGCACACCCTCAATTACTGACACTCCAATAGTGCTGCACACTCTCAATTACTGACCCTCCAATAGTGCAGCAAACTCTCAATTACTTACACCCCAATAGTGCAGCACACCCTCAAACACTGAAACTCCAATAGGGCAGAACACCCTCAGTTGCTGTCACTACAGTAGTGCAGCACACCGTCAATTACTGACATTCCAATAGTGCAGCACACACTGAATTACTGAAAATCCATTAGTGCAGCATACCCTCAATTACTGACACAACAATAGTGCAAAACACCCTCAATTACTGACACGCCAATATTGCAGAACACACTCAATTACTGACACTCCAATAGTGCAGCACACTCTCAATTACTGACATTGCAATAGTGCAGCACACACTGTATTACTGAAAACCCATTAGTGACCACACTGTCAATGACTGACACTCCAATAGTGCAGCACACACTCAATTAGTGACAATCCAATAGTGCAGCACATCCTCAATTACTGACAATCTAATAGTGAAGCACATCCTCAATTACTTACACTCCAATAGTGCAGCATACCCTCAATTATAGACACTACAATAGTGCAAAACACCCTCAATTACTGACACTCCAATAGTGCAGAACACCCTCAATTACTGACACCCCAATAGTGCTGCACACTCTCAATGACTGACACTCCAATAGTGCAGCACACCCTCAATTAGTGACAATCCAATAGTGCATCACACCCTCAAATACTTAAAATCTAATAGTGAATCACATACTCAATTACTGACAATCCAATAGTGCAGGACACACTCAATTACTTGTACTCCAACAGCCTCAGTTACTGAACCTTCAATGGTGCAGCTCACACTCAATTATTGACCCTGCAATACTGCTGCACAGCTTCAATTAATGAAAGTCCAATAGTGCAGCAGTCCCCCAATTACTGACACTCCAATAGTGCAGCACACTCTCAATTACTGACATTCCAATAGTGCAGCACACACTGAATTACTGAAAAACCATTAGTGCAGCACATCCTCAATTAATGACACTACAATAGTGCAAAACACCCTCAATTATTGACACTCCAATTGTGCAGCACAACCTCAATTACTGACATTACAATAGTGCAGCAAACCCTCAATTACTGAAAATCCATTAATGCAGCACCCGCTCAATTACTGACACTCCAATAGTGCAGCACACCCTCAATTACTGACATTCCAATAGTGCAGCACACACTGAATTACTGAAAACCCATTAGTGCAGCATACCCTCAATTACTGACACAACAATAGTGCAAAACACCCTCAATTACTGACATGCCAATAGTGCAGCACACACTGAATTACTGAAAAACCATTAGTGACCACACTCTCAATGACAGACACTCCAATAGTGCAGCACACCATCAAGTACTGACACTACAGTAGTGCAGCACAACCTCAATTACTGACACTCCAATAGTCCTGCACACTCTCAATTACTAACCCTCCAATAGTGCAGCAAACTCTCAATTACTTACACTCCAATAGTGCAGCACACCCTCAAACACTGAAACTCCAATAGGGCAGAACACCCTCAGTTGCTGTCACTACAATAGTGCAGCACACCATCAATTACTGACATTCCGATAGTGCAGCACACACTGAATTACTGAAAATCCATTAGTGCAGCATACCCTCAATTACTGACACAACAATAGTGCAAAACACCCTCAATTACTGACACGCCAATATTGCAGAACACACTCAATTACTGACGCTCCAATAGTGCAGCACACTCTCAATTACTGACATTGCAATAGTGCAGCACACACTGAATTACTGAAAACCCATTAGTGACCACACTGTCAATGACTGACACTCCAATAGTGCAGCACACACTCAATTAATGACAATCCAATAGTGCAGCACATCCTCAATTACTGACAATCTAATAGTGAAGCACATCCTCAATTACTGACAATCCAATAGTGCAGCACACTCTCAATTACTGACACTCCATTAATGCAGCACACCCTCTACTACTGACACACCAATCGTACAGCACACCTTCAATGTCTGAACTTACGACTCTGCAGCACACTCTCAATTACTGATACTCCAGTGGAACAGCTCACCCTCAATTACTGACACTCCTATAGTGCAGCACACCCTCAATTACTGACACTCCAATCGTGCAGCACACCATCAAGAACTGACACTCCAATTGTGCAGTACACCGTCAATTACTGACACTCCAATAGAGCAGAACAAATTCAATTATTGACACTCCAATAGTGCTGCACAGCCTCAATTAGTGACACTTCAATAGTGCAGAACACACTGAATTACTGAAAAACCATTAGTGCAGCAGACCCTCAATTAATGACACTACAATAGTGTAAAACACCCTCAATCATTGACACAACAATTGTGCGGCACAACCACAATTACTGACACTGCAATAGTGCAGCACTCACTCAATTACTGAAAATCCATTAGTGCAGCACCCCCTCAATTACTGACACCACAGTAATGCAGCACACTCTCAATTACTGACACACCAATAGGGCAGAACATGTTCAATTATTGCCACTCCAATAGTGCTGCACAGTCTCAATGACTGAGACTCCAATAGTGCAGCACACACTCAATTACTAATACTCCAGTAATGCAGTACACCCTCAATTACTGACCCTCCACTAGAGCAGCACACCCTCAATTACTCACAATCCAATAGTGCAGCACGTCCTAAATTATTGACACTACAATGGTGCGGGACACCCTCAATTAGTGGCAATCCAATAGTGCAGCACATCCTCAATTACTGACAATCCAGTAGTACAGCACATCCTCAATTACTGACAATCCAATAGTGAAGCACTTCGTCAATTATTGACAATCCAATAGTGCAGAACATCCTCAATTACTTGTACTCCAATAATGCAGTACAGCCTCAGTTACTGACCCTTCAATGGTGCATCTCACCCTCAATTACTGACCCTGCAATAGTGCTGCACAGCCTCAATTAATGAAATTGCAATAGTGCAGCACACCCTCAATTACTGACACTCCAATAGTGCAGTACACCCTCAATTACTGACATTCCAATAGTGCAGCACACACTCAATTACTGACATTCCAATAGTGCAGAACAGACTGAATTACTGAAAACCCATTAGTGCAGTATACCCTCAATTACTGACAGTACAATAGTGCAGCACACCCTCAATTACTGACACTACAATTGCGCAGAACAACCTCAATTACTGACACTTCAATAGTGCAGTGAACTCTCAATTACTTACACTCCAATAGTGCAGCAAACTCTCAATTACTTACACTGCAATAGTGCAGCATACCCTCAATTAGTGACACTACAATAGTGCAAAACACCCTCAATTACTGACACTCCAATTGTGCAGTTTAACCTCAATTACTGACACTCGAAAATGCAGCAAACTCTCAATTACATACACTCCAATATTGCAGCAAACTCTCAATTACTTACACTCCAATAGTGCAGCATACCCTCAATTATAGACACTACAATAGTGCAAAAAACCCTCAATTACTGACACTCCAATAGTGCAGAACACCCTCAATTACTGACACCCCAATAGTGCTGCACACTCTCAATTACTGACACTCCAATAGTGCAGCACACCCTCAATTAGTGACAATCCAATAGTGCATCACACCCTCAATTAGTGACAATCCAATAGTGCATCACATCCTCAAATACTTACAATCTAATAGTGAATCACATACTCAATTACTGACAATCCAATAGTGCAGGACACACTCAATTACTTGTACTCCAACAGCCTCAGTTACTGACCCTTCAATGGTGCAGCTCACACTCAATTATTGACCCTGCAATACTGCTGCACAGCTTCAATTAATGAAAGTCCAATAGTGCAGCAGTCCCCCAATTACTGACACTCCAATAGTGCAGCACACACTGAATTACTGAAAAACCATTAGTGCAGCACACCCTCAATTAATGACACTACAATAGTGCAAAACACCCTCAATTATTGACACTCCAATTGTGCAGCACAACCTCAATTACTGACATTACAATAGTGCAGCAAACCCTCAATTACTGAAAATCCATTAATGCAGCACCCGCTCAATTACTGACACAACAATAGTGCAAAACACCCTCAATTACTGACACGCCAATAGTGCAGAACACACTCAATTACTGACGCTCCAATAGTGCAGCACACTCTCAATTACTGACATTGCAATAATGCAGCACACACTGAATTACTGAAAAACCATTAGTGACCACACTCTCAATGATAGACACTCCAATAGTGCAGCACACCATCAAGTACTGACACTACAGTAGTGCAGCACACCCTCAATTACTGACACTCCAATAGTGCTGCACACTCTCAATTACTAACCCTCCAATAGTGCAGCAAACTCTCAATTACTTACACTCCAATAGTGCAGCACACCCTCAAACACTGAAACTCCAATAGGGCAGAACACCCTCAGTTGCTGTCACTACAATAGTGCAGCACACCATCAATTACTGACATTCCAATAGTGCAGCACACACTGAATTACTGAAAATTCATTAGTGCAGCATACCCTCAATTACTGACACAACAATAGTGCAAAACACCCTCAATTACTGACACGCCAATATTGCAGAACACACTCAATTACTGACGCTCCAATAGTGCAGCACACTCTCAATTACTGACATTGCAATAGTGCAGCACACACTGTATTACTGAAAACCCATTAGTGACCACACTGTCAATGACTGACACTCCAATAGTGCAGCACACACTCAATTAGTGACAATCCAATAGTGCAGCACATCCTCAATTACTGACAATCTAATAGTGAAGCACATCCTCAATTACTGACAATCCAATAGTGCAGCACACTCTCAATTACTGACACTCCATTAATGCAGCACACGCTCAATTACTGACACTCCATTAATGCAGCACACCCTCAATTACTGAAACTCCAATAGTGCAGCACACCCTCGATTACTGAAACTCCAATAGTGCAGCACACCCTCTACTACTGACTCACCAATCGTACAGCACACCTTCAATGTTGGAACTTCCGACTCTGCAGCACACCCTCAATTACTGACACTCCTATAGTGCAGCACACCCTCAATTACTGATACTCCAGTGGTACAGCTCACCCTCAATTACTGACACTCCTATAGTGCAGCACACCCTCAATTACTGACACTCCAATCGTGCAGCACACCATCAAGAACTGACACTCCAATTGTGCAGTACACCGTCAATTACTGACACTCCAATAGAGCAGAACAAACTCAATTATTGACATTCCAATAGTGCTGCACAGCCTCAATTACTGACACTCCAATAGTGCAGAACACACTGAATTACTGAAAAACCATTATTGCAGCACACCCTCAATTAACGACACTACAATAGTGTAAAACACCCTCAATCATTGACACAACAATTGTGCGGCACAACCACAATTACTGACACTACAATAGTGCAGCACACACTCAATTACTGAAAATCCATTAGTGCAGCACCCCCTCAATTACTGACACTACAGTAATGCAGCACATTCTCAATTACTGACACACCAATAGTGCAGAACACGTTCAATTATTGACACTCCAATAGTGCTGCACAGTCTCAATGACTGAGACTCCAATAGTGCAGCACAGGCTCAATTACTGACACTCCAATAGTGCAGCACATCCTCAATTACTGACCCTCCAATAGTACAGCACACCCTCAATTACTGACCCTCCAATAGTGCAGCAGACCATGAATTACTGACACTCCAATAGTAAAGCACAACATCAATTACTGACGCTCAATTAGTGCAGCCCTCCCTGAATTACATACACGCCAATAGTGCAGCACACACTCAATTACTAATACTCCAGTAATGCAGTACACCCTCAATTACTGACCCTCCACTAGAGCAGCACACCCTCAATTACTCACAATCCAATAGTGCAGCACGTCCTAAATTATTGACACTACAATAGTGCGGGACACCCTCAATTAGTGGCAATCCAATAGTGCAGCACATCCTCAATTACTGACAATCCAATAGTACAGCACATCCTCAATTACTGACAATCCAATAGTGAAGCACTTCGTCAATTATTGACAATCCAATAGTGCAGCACATCCTCAATTACTTGTACTCCAATAATGCAGTACAGCCTCAGCTACTGACCCTTCAATGGTGCAGCTCACCCTCAATTACTGACCCTGCAATAGTACTGCACAGCCTCACTTAATGAAATTGCAATAGTGCAGCACACCCTCAATTACTGACACTCCAATAGTGCAGCACACCCTCAATTACTGACATTCCAATAGTGCCGAACAGACTGAATTACTGAAAACCCATTAGTGCAGCATACCCTCAATTACTTACAGTACAATAGTGCAAAGCACCCTCAATTACTGACACTGCAATTGTGCAGAACAACCTCACTTACTGACACTTCAATAGTGCAGCAAACTCTCAATTACTTACACTCCAATAGTGCAGCAAACTCTCAATTACTTACACTGCAATAGTGCAGCATACCCTCAATTAGTGACACTACTATAGTGCAAAACACCCTCAATTACTGACACTCCAATTGTGCAGTTTAACCTCAATTACTGACACTCGAATAATGCAGCAAACTCTCAATTACATACACAACAATATTGCAGCAAACTCTCAATTACTTACACTCCAATAGTGCAGCACACCCTCAATTATAGACACTACAATAGTGCAAAGCACCCTCAATTACTGACACTCCAATAGTGCAGAACACTCTCAATTACTGACACCCCAATAGTGCTGCACACTCTCAATGACTGACACTCCAATAGTGCAGCACACCCTCAATTAGTGACAATCCAATAGTGCATCACATCCTCAAATACTTACAATCTAATAGTGAATCACATACTCAATTACTGACAATCCAATAGTGCAGGACACACTCAATTACTTGTACTCCAACAGCCTCAGTTACTGACCCTTCAATGGTGCAGCTCACACTCAATTATTGACCCTGCAATAGTACTGCACAGCCTCACTTAATGAAATTGCAATAGTGCAGCACACCCTCAATTACTGACACTCCAATAGTGCAGCACACCCTCAATTACTGACATTCCAATAGTGCAGCACACACTCAATTACTGACATTCCAATAGTGCCGAACAGACTGAATTACTGAAAACCCATTAGTGCAGCATACCCTCAATTACTTACAGTACAATAGTGCAAAGCACCCTCAATTACTGACACTGCAATTGTGCAGAACAACCTCACTTACTGACACTTCAATAGTGCAGCAAACTCTCAATTACTTACACTCCAATAGTGCAGCAAACTCTCAATTACTTACACTGCAATAGTGCAGCATACCCTCAATTAGTGACACTACTATAGTGCAAAACACCCTCAATTACTGACACTCCAATTGTGCAGTTTAACCTCAATTACTGACACTCGAATAATGCAGCAAACTCTCAATTACATACACAACAATATTGCAGCAAACTCTCAATTACTTACACTCCAATAGTGCAGCACACCCTCAATTATAGACACTACAATAGTGCAAAGCACCCTCAATTACTGACACTCCAATAGTGCAGAACACTCTCAATTACTGACACCCCAATAGTGCTGCACACTCTCAATGACTGACACTCCAATAGTGCAGCACACCCTCAATTAGTGACAATCCAATAGTGCATCACATCCTCAAATACTTACAATCTAATAGTGAATCACATACTCAATTACTGACAATCCAATAGTGCAGGACACACTCAATTACTTGTACTCCAACAGCCTCAGTTACTGACCCTTCAATGGTGCAGCTCACACTCAATTATTGACCCTGCAATAGTACTGCACAGCCTCACTTAATGAAATTGCAATAGTGCAGCACACCCTCAATTACTGACACTCCAATAGTGCAGCACACCCTCAATTACTGACATTCCAATAGTGCAGCACACACTCAATTACTGACATTCCAATAGTGCCGAACAGACTGAATTACTGAAAACCCATTAGTGCAGCATACCCTCAATTACTTACAGTACAATAGTGCAAAGCACCCTCAATTACTGACACTGCAATTGTGCAGAACAACCTCACTTACTGACACTTCAATAGTGCAGCAAACTCTCAATTACTTACACTCCAATAGTGCAGCAAACTCTCAATTACTTACACTGCAATAGTGCAGCATACCCTCAATTAGTGACACTACTATAGTGCAAAACACCCTCAATTACTGACACTCCAATTGTGCAGTTTAACCTCAATTACTGACACTCGAATAATGCAGCAAACTCTCAATTACATACACAACAATATTGCAGCAAACTCTCAATTACTTACACTCCAATAGTGCAGCATACCCTCAATTATAGACACTACAATAGTGCAAAGCACCCTCAATTACTGACACTCCAATAGTGCAGAACACTCTCAATTACTGACACCCCAATAGTGCTGCACACTCTCAATGACTGACACTCCAATAGTGCAGCACACCCTCAATTAGTGACAATCCAATAGTGCATCACATCCTCAAATACTTACAATCTAATAGTGAATCACATACTCAATTACTGACAATCCAATAGTGCAGGACACACTCAATTACTTGTACTCCAACAGCCTCAGTTACTGACCCTTCAATGGTGCAGCTCACACTCAATTATTGACCCTGCAATACTGCTGCACAGCTTCAATTAATGAAAGTCCAATAGTGCAGCAGTCCCCCAATTACTGACACTCCAATAGTGCAGCACACTCTCAATTACTGACATTCCAATAGTGCAGCACACACTGAATTACTGAAAAACCATTAGTGCAGCACACCCTCAATTAATGACACTACAATAGTGCAAAACACCCTCAATTATTGACACTCCAATTGTGCAGCACAACCTCAATTACTGACATTACAATAGTGCAGCAAACCCTCAATTACTGAAAATCCATTAATGCAGCACCCGCTCAATTACTGACACTCCAATAGTGCAGCAAACTCTCAATTACTTACACTCCAGTAGTGTAGCATATCCTCAAATACTGACACTCTAATAGTGCTGAACACTCTCAGTTGCTGACACAACGGTATTGCAGCACACCCTCAATTACTGACACTCCAATCATGCAGCAAACCATCAAGAACTGACATTCTAATCGTGCAGTACACCCTCAATTACTGACACACCCATAGTGCAACATACCCTCACTTACAGACACTCCAATAGTGCAGCACACTCTCAGTTAATGACATTCCAATAGTGCAGCACACACTGAATTACTGAAAAACCATTAGTGCAGCACACCCTCAATTAATGACACTACAATAGTGCAAAACACCCTCAATTATTGACCCTCCAATTGAGCAGCCCACCCTGAATTACTGACACTCCAATTGTGCAGCACAACCTCAATTACTAACACTACATTATTGCAGCACACCCTCAATTACTGAAAATCCATTAGTGCAGCACAGCCTCAATTACTGACCCTCCAATAGTGCAGCAAACTCTCACTCACACTCCAATAGTGCAGCACATCCTCAAACACTGAAACTCCAATAGGGCAGAACACCCTCAGTTACTGAAACTACAGTACTGCAGCACACCATCAATTACTGACACTCCAATAGTGCAGCACACTCTCAATTACTGACACTCCAATAGTGCATATCACCCTCAATTACTGACACTTCAATAGTGCTGCACACTCTCAATGACTGACACTCCAATAGTGCAGCACATGCTCAATTACTGACACTCCAATAGTGCAGCACATCCGCAATTACTGATCCTCCAATAGTGCTGCGCCCCTTCAATTTCTGACACATCAAAAGTGCAGCACACCCTCAATTACTGACACTACAGTAATGCAGCACACTCTCAAGTACTGAAACTCCAATAGTGCAGAATACCCTCAATTACTGCCATTCCAATAGTGCTGCACAGTCGCAATGACTGAGACACCAATAGTGCAGCACCTCCTCAATTACTGACACTCCAATAGTAAAGCACACCCTCAATTACTGACCCTCTACTAGAGCAGCACACCCTCAATTACTGACAATCCAATAGTGCAGCACATGCTCAATTATTGACACTACAATAGTGCGGGACACCCTCCATTACTGGCAATCCAATAGTGCAGCACATCCTCAATTACTGACACTCCAATAGTGCAGCACACCCTCAATTGCCTGTACTCCAATAATGCAGTACAGCCACAGTTACTGACCCTACAATGGTGCAGCTCACCCTCAATTACTCAGCCTGCAAGAGTGCTGCACAGCCTCAATTAATGAAATTCCAATAGTGCAGCACAACCTGAATTACTGACACTCCAGTTGTGCTGAACAACCTCAGTTACTGACACTCCAATAGTGCAGCAAACTCTCAATTACTTACACTCTAATATTGCAGCACATCCTCAAATACTGAAACTCCAATAGGGCTGAACACCCTCACTTGCTGACACTACAGTAGTGCGGCACTCCCTCAATTACTGACACTCCAATCATGCAGCACACCATCAAGAACTGACACTCCAATCGAGCAGCAAACCGTCAAGTACTGACACTCCAATAGTGCAGCACACCCTCAAATACTGTCACTCCAATAGTGCAGAACATCCTCAATGACTGACACTGCAATAGTGCAGCACACCCTCAGTGTGCGACAATCCAATAGTGCAGCACACACTCAATTACTTGTACTCCAATAATGCAGTACATCCTCAGTTACAGACCCTTCAATGATGCAGATCACCCTCAATTCCTGACCCTGCAATAGTGCTGTACAGCCTCCATTACTGAAATTCCAATAGTGCAGCACACCCTCAATTTCTGACACTCCAATAGTGCAGCACACACTGAATTACTGAAAGCCCATTCGTGCAGCACACCCTCAATTGCTGACAGCAAAATAGTGCAAAACACCCTCAATTATTGACAATCCAATTGTGCAGCACAACCTCAATTACTGACACTACACTAGTACAGCACACCCTCAATTACTGACACTCCAATAGTGCAGCACATCCGCAATTACTGATCCTCCAATAGTGCTGCGCACCCTCAATTACTGACACATCAATAGTGCAGCACACCCTCAATTACTGACACTCCAATATTGCAGCACACCCTCGATTACTGAAACTCCAATAGTGCAGCACACCCTCAATTACTGACCCTCCAATAGTGGGGCACACCCTCAATTACTGACACTCCAATAATGCAGCACACCCTCAATTACTGACTCACCAATCGTGGAGCACAACTTCAATGTCTGAACTTCCGACTCTGCAGCACACACTGAATTACTGACACTCCAATCATGCAGCACGCCATCAAGAAATGACACTCCAATCGTGCAATACACCCTCAATTACTGACACTGCAATAGAGCAGAACAAACTCAATTCTGGACACTCCAATAGTGCTGCACAGCCTCAATTACTGACCCTGCAATAGTGCAGACCACCCTTAATTACTGACACTCCGATAGTGCAGTACACCCTCAATTACTTGTTCTCCAATAATGCAGTAGGTCCTCATTTACTGACCCTTCTGTGGTGCAGCTCACCCTCAAAACTGACCCTGCTATAGTGCTGCACAGCCTCAATTAATGCAATTATAATAGGGCAGCACTGCCTCAATTACTGACATTCCAATAGTGCAGCACACCCTCAATTACTGACACTCCAATAGTGCAGAACACACTGAATTATTGAAAATCCATTAGTGCAGCACACCCTCAATTAATGACACTACAATAGTGTAAGACACCCTCAATTATTGACACAACAATTGTGCGGCACAAACACAATTACTGACACTACAATAGTGCAGCACATCCTCAATTACTAACCCTCCAATAGTACAGCACACCCTCAATTACTAACCCTCCACTAGAGCAGCACACCTTCAATTACTGACATTCCAATAGTGCAGCACACCCTCAATTGCTGATACTCCAGTAGTGCAGCACACCCTCAATTACTGACATTCCAATAGTGCAGCACACCCTCAATTGCTGATACTCCAGTAGTGCAGCACACCCTCAATTACTGACACTCCAATAATGCAGCAGACCCTCAATTACAGACACTCCAATAGTGCAGTACACCCTCAATTACTGACATTCCAATAGTGCAGCACACCCTCAATTACTGATACTCCAATAGTGCAGCACATCCTAAATTATTGACAATCTAATAGTACAGCACATCCTCAATTATTGACAATCCAATAGTGCAGCACACCCTCAATTACTTGTACTCCAATAATGCAGTTCAGCCTCAGTTACTGAATTTTCAATGATGCAGCACAGCCTCAATTACTGACCCAGCAATAGTGCTGCACAGCCTCAATTAATGAAATTCCAATAGTGCAGCACAACCTGAATTACTGACACTCCAATTGTGCAGAACAACCTCAATTAATGACACTCCAATTGTGCAGCAAACTCTCAATTACTTACACTCCAATATTGCAGCACATCCTCAAATACTGAAACTCCAATAGGGCTGAACACCCTCACTTGCTGACACTACAGTAGTGCGGCACTCCCTCAATTACTGACACTCCAATCATGCAGCACACCATCAAGAACTGACACTCCAATCGAGCAGCAAACCGTCAAGTACTGACACTCCAATAGTGCAGCACACCCTCAAATACTGTCACTCCAATAGTGCAGAACATCCTCAATGACTGACACTGCAATAGTGCAGCACACCCTCAGTGTGCGACAATCCAATAGTGCAGCACGCACTCAATTACTTGTACTCCAATAATGCAGTACATCCTCAGTTACAGACCCTTCAATGATGCAGATCACCCTCAATTCCTGACCCTGCAATAGTGCTGTACAGCCTCCATTACTGAAATTCCAATAGTGCAGCACACCCTCAATTTCTGACACTCCAATAGTGCAGCACACACTGAATTACTGAAAGCCCATTCGTGCAGCACACCCTCAATTGCTGACAGCAAAATAGTGCAAAACACCCTCAATTATTGACAATCCAATTGTGCAGCACACCCTCAATTACTGACACTACACTAGTACAGCACACCCTCAATTACTGACACTCCAATAGTGCAGCACATCCGCAATTACTGATCCTCCAATAGTGCTGCGCACCCTCAATTACTGACACATCAATAGTGCAGCACACCCTCAATTACTGACACTCCAATATTGCAGCACACCCTCGATTACTGAAACTCCAATAGTGCAGCACACCCTCAATTACTGACCCTCCAATAGTGGGGCACACCCTCAATTACTGACACTCCAATAATGCAGCACACCCTCAATTACTGACTCACCAATCGTGGAGCACAACTTCAATGTCTGAACTTCCGACTCTGCAGCACACACTGAATTACTGACACTCCAATCATGCAGCACGCCATCAAGAAATGACACTCCAATCGTGCAATACACCCTCAATTACTGACACTGCAATAGAGCAGAACAAACTCAATTCTGGACACTCCAATAGTGCTGCACAGCCTCAATTACTGACCCTGCAATAGTGCAGACCACCCTTAATTACTGACACTCCAATAGTGCAGTACACCCTCAATTACTTGTTCTCCAATAATGCAGTAGGTCCTCATTTACTGACCCTTCTGTGGTGCAGCTCACCCTCAAAACTGACCCTGCTATAGTGCTGCACAGCCTCAATTAATGCAATTATAATAGGGCAGCACTGCCTCAATTACTGACATTCCAATAGTGCAGCACACCCTCAATTACTGACACTCCAATAGTGCAGAACACACTGAATTATTGAAAATCCATTAGTGCAGCACACCCTCAATTAATGACACTACAATAGTGTAAGACACCCTCAATTATTGACACAACAATTGTGCGGCACAAACACAATTACTGACACTACAATAGTGCAGCACATCCTCAATTACTAACCCTCCAATAGTACAGCACACCCTCAATTACTAACCCTCCACTAGAGCAGCACACCTTCAATTACTGACATTCCAATAGTGCAGCACACCCTCAATTGCTGATACTCCAGTAGTGCAGCACACCCTCAATTACTGACATTCCAATAGTGCAGCACACCCTCAATTGCTGATACTCCAGTAGTGCAGCACACCCTCAATTACTGACACTCCAATAATGCAGCAGACCCTCAATTACAGACACTCCAATAGTGCAGTACACCCTCAATTACTGACATTCCAATAGTGCAGCACACCCTCAATTACTGATACTCCAATAGTGCAGCACATCCTAAATTATTGACAATCTAATAGTACAGCACATCCTCAATTATTGACAATCCAATAGTGCAGCACACCCTCAATTACTTGTACTCCAATAATGCAGTTCAGCCTCAGTTACTGAATTTTCAATGATGCAGCACAGCCTCAATTACTGACCCAGCAATAGTGCTGCACAGCCTCAATTAATGAAATTCCAATAGTGCAGCACAACCTGAATTACTGACACTCCAATTGTGCAGAACAACCTCAATTAATGACACTCCAATTGTGCAGCAAACTCTCAATTACTTACACTGCAATAGTGCAGCACACCCTCAAATACTGAAACTCCAATAGGGCTGAACACCCTCAGTTGCTGACACTACAGTAGTGCGGCACTCCCTCAATTACTGACACTCCAATCATGCAGCACACCATCAAGAACTGACACTCTAATCGAGCAGCAAACCCTCAAGTACTGACACTCCAATAGTGCAGCACACCCTCAAATACTGTCACTCCAATAGTGCAGAACATCCTCAATGACTGACACTGCAATAGTGCAGCACACCCTCAGTGAGCGACAATCCAATAGTGCAGCACACACTCAATTACTTGTACTCCAATAATGCAGTACATCCTCAGTTACAGACCCTTCAATTATAATAGGGCAGCACAGCCTCCATTACTGAAATTCCAATAGTGCAGCACACCCTCAATTTCTGACACTCCAATAGTGCAGCACACACTGAATTACTGAAAGTCCATTAGTGCAGCACACCCTCAATTATTGGCACCAAAATAATGCAAAACACCCTCAATTATTGACACTCCAATTATGCAGCACAACCTCAATTACTGACACTCCAATAGTAAAGCACACCCTCAATTACTGACCCTCTACTAGAGCAGCACACCCTCAATTACTGACAATCCAATAGTGCAGCACATGCTCAATTATTGACACTACAATAGTGCGGGACACCCTCAATTACTGGCAATCCAATAGTGCAGCACATCCTCAATTACTGACACTCCAATAGTGCAGCACACCCTCAATTGCCTGTACTCCAATAATGCAGTACAGCCACAGTTACTGACCCTTCAATGGTGCAGCTCACCCTCAATTACTCAGCCTGCAAGAGTGCTGCACAGCCTCAATTAATGAAATTCCAATAGTGCAGCACAACCTGAATTACTGACACTCCAGTTGTGCTGAACAACCTCAGTTACTGACACTCCAATAGTGCAGCAAACTCTCAATTACTTACAAGCCAATATTGCAGCACATCCTCAAATACTGAAACTCCAATAGGGCTGAACACCCTCACTTGCTGACACTACAGTAGTGCGGCACTCCCTCAATTACTGACACTCCAATCATGCAGCACACCATCAAGAACTGACACTCCAATCGAGCAGCAAACCGTCAAGTACTGACACTCCAATAGTGCAGCACACCCTCAAATACTGTCACTCCAATAGTGCAGAACATCCTCAATGACTGACACTGCAATAGTGCAGCACACCCTCAGTGTGCGACAATCCAATAGTGCAGCACACACTCAATTACTTGTACTCCAATAATGCAGTACATCCTCAGTTACAGACCCTTCAATGATGCAGATCACCCTCAATTCCTGACCCTGCAATAGTGCTGTACAGCCTCCATTACTGAAATTCCAATAGTGCAGCACACCCTCAATTTCTGACACTCCAATAGTGCAGCACACACTGAATTACTGAAAGCCCATTCGTGCAGCACACCCTCAATTGCTGACAGCAAAATAGTGCAAAACACCCTCAATTATTGACAATCCAATTGTGCAGCACAACCTCAATTACTGACACTACACTAGTACAGCACACCCTCAATTACTGACACTCCAATAGTGCAGCACATCCGCAATTACTGATCCTCCAATAGTGCTGCGCACCCTCAATTACTGACACATCAATAGTGCAGCACACCCTCAATTACTGACACTCCAATATTGCAGCACACCCTCGATTACTGAAACTCCAATAGTGTAGCACACCCTCAATTACTGACACTCCAATAATGCAGCACACCCTCAATTACTGACTCACCAATCGTGGAGCACAACTTCAATGTCTGAACTTCCGACTCTGCAGCACACACTGAATTACTGACACTCCAATCATGCAGCACGCCATCAAGAAATGACACTCCAATCGTGCAATACACCCTCAATTACTGACACTGCAATAGAGCAGAACAAACTCAATTCTGGACACTCCAATAGTGCTGCACAGCCTCAATTACTGACCCTGCAATAGTGCAGACCACCCTTAATTACTGACACTCCAATAGTGCAGTACACCCTCAATTACTTGTTCTCCAATAATGCAGTAGGTCCTCATTTACTGACCCTTCTGTGGTGCAGCTCACCCTCAAAACTGACCCTGCTATAGTGCTGCACAGCCTCAATTAATGCAATTATAATAGGGCAGCACTGCCTCAATTACTGACATTCCAATAGTGCAGCACACCCTCAATTACTGACACTCCAATAGTGCAGAACACACTGAATTATTGAAAATCCATTAGTGCAGCACACCCTCAATTAATGACACTACAATAGTGTAAGACACCCTCAATTATTGACACAACAATTGTGCGGCACAAACACAATTACTGACACTACAATAGTGCAGCACATCCTCAATTACTAACCCTCCAATAGTACAGCACACCCTCAATTACTAACCCTCCACTAGAGCAGCACACCTTCAATTACTGACATTCCAATAGTGCAGCACACCCTCAATTACTGACATTCCAATAGTGCAGCACACCCTCAATTGCTGATACTCCAGTAGTGCAGCACACCCTCAATTACTGACACTCCAATAATGCAGCAGACCCTCAATTACAGACTCTCCAATAGTGCAGTACACCCTCAATTACTAACATTCCAATAGTGCAGCACACCCTCAATTACTGATACTCCAATAGTGCAGCACATCCTAAATTATTGACAATCTAATAGTACAGCACATCCTCAATTATTGACAATCCAATAGTGCAGCACACCCTCAATTACTTGTACTCCAATAATGCAGTTCAGCCTCAGTTACTGAATTTTCAATGATGCAGCACAGCCTCAATTACTGACCCAGCAATAGTGCTGCACAGCCTCAATTAATGAAATTCCAATAGTGCAGCACAACCTGAATTACTGACACTCCAATTGTGCAGAACAACCTCAATTAATGACACTCCAATTGTGCAGCAAACTCTCAATTACTTACACTCCAATATTGCAGCACATCCTCAAATACTGAAACTCCAATAGGGCTGAACACCCTCACTTGCTGACACTACAGTAGTGCGGCACTCCCTCAATTACTGACACTCCAATCATGCAGCACACCATCAAGAACTGACACTCCAATCGAGCAGCAAACCGTCAAGTACTGACACTCCAATAGTGCAGCACACCCTCAAATACTGTCACTCCAATAGTGCAGAACATCCTCAATGACTGACACTGCAATAGTGCAGCACACCCTCAGTGTGCGACAATCCAATAGTGCAGCACACACTCAATTACTTGTACTCCAATAATGCAGTACATCCTCAGTTACAGACCCTTCAATGATGCAGATCACCCTCAATTCCTGACCCTGCAATAGTGCTGTACAGCCTCCATTACTGAAATTCCAATAGTGCAGCACACCCTCAATTTCTGACACTCCAATAGTGCAGCACACACTGAATTACTGAAAGCCCATTCGTGCAGCACACCCTCAATTGCTGACAGCAAAATAGTGCAAAACACCCTCAATTATTGACAATCCAATTGTGCAGCACAACCTCAATTACTGACACTACACTAGTACAGCACACCCTCAATTACTGACACTCCAATAGTGCAGCACATCCGCAATTACTGATCCTCCAATAGTGCTGCGCACCCTCAATTACTGACACATCAATAGTGCAGCACACCCTCAATTACTGACACTCCAATATTGCAGCACACCCTCGATTACTGAAACTCCAATAGTGTAGCACACCCTCAATTACTGACACTCCAATAATGCAGCACACCCTCAATTACTGACTCACCAATCGTGGAGCACAACTTCAATGTCTGAACTTCCGACTCTGCAGCACACACTGAATTACTGACACTCCAATCATGCAGCACGCCATCAAGAAATGACACTCCAATCGTGCAATACACCCTCAATTACTGACACTGCAATAGAGCAGAACAAACTCAATTCTGGACACTCCAATAGTGCTGCACAGCCTCAATTACTGACCCTGCAATAGTGCAGACCACCCTTAATTACTGACACTCCAATAGTGCAGTACACCCTCAATTACTTGTTCTCCAATAATGCAGTAGGTCCTCATTTACTGACCCTTCTGTGGTGCAGCTCACCCTCAAAACTGACCCTGCTATAGTGCTGCACAGCCTCAATTAATGCAATTATAATAGGGCAGCACTGCCTCAATTACTGACATTCCAATAGTGCAGCACACCCTCAATTACTGACACTCCAATAGTGCAGAACACACTGAATTATTGAAAATCCATTAGTGCAGCACACCCTCAATTAATGACACTACAATAGTGTAAGACACCCTCAATTATTGACACAACAATTGTGCGGCACAAACACAATTACTGACACTACAATAGTGCAGCACATCCTCAATTACTAACCCTCCAATAGTACAGCACACCCTCAATTACTAACCCTCCACTAGAGCAGCACACCTTCAATTACTGACATTCCAATAGTGCAGCACACCCTCAATTGCTGATACTCCAGTAGTGCAGCACACCCTCAATTACTGACATTCCAATAGTGCAGCACACCCTCAATTGCTGATACTCCAGTAGTGCAGCACACCCTCAATTACTGACACTCCAATAATGCAGCAGACCCTCAATTACAGACACTCCAATAGTGCAGTACACCCTCAATTACTGACATTCCAATAGTGCAGCACACCCTCAATTACTGATACTCCAATAGTGCAGCACATCCTAAATTATTGACAATCTAATAGTACAGCACATCCTCAATTATTGACAATCCAATAGTGCAGCACACCCTCAATTACTTGTACTCCAATAATGCAGTTCAGCCTCAGTTACTGAATTTTCAATGATGCAGCACAGCCTCAATTACTGACCCAGCAATAGTGCTGCACAGCCTCAATTAATGAAATTCCAATAGTGCAGCACAACCTGAATTACTGACACTCCAATTGTGCAGAACAACCTCAATTAATGACACTCCAATTGTGCAGCAAACTCTCAATTACTTACACTGCAATAGTGCAGCACACCCTCAAATACTGAAACTCCAATAGGGCTGAACACCCTCAGTTGCTGACACTACAGTAGTGCGGCACTCCCTCAATTACTGACACTCCAATCATGCAGCACACCATCAAGAACTGACACTCTAATCGAGCAGCAAACCCTCAAGTACTGACACTCCAATAGTGCAGCACACCCTCAAATACTGTCACTCCAATAGTGCAGAACATCCTCAATGACTGACACTCCAATAGTGCAGCACAACCTCAATTACTTGTACTCCAATAATGCAGTACATCCTCAGTTACAGACCCTTCAATTATAATAGGGCAGCACAGCCTCCATTACTGAAATTCCAATAGTGCAGCACACCCTCAATTTCTGACACTCCAATAGTGCAGCACACACTGAATTACTGAAAGCCCATTAGTGCAGCACGCCCTCAATTATTGACACCAAAATAATGCAAAACACCCTCAATTATTGACACTCCAATTATGCAGCACAACCTCAATTACTGACACTACACTAGTACAGCACGCCCTCAATTATTGACACTCCAATAATGCAGCACACCCTCAATTACTGACACTCCAATCGTGCAGCACAACTTCAATGTCTGAACTTCCGACTCTGCAGCACACTCTCAATTACTGATACTCCAGTGGTGCAGCTCACCCTCAATTACTGACACTCCAATAGTGCATCACACACTCAATTACTGACACTCCAATCGTGCAGCACGCCATCAAGAACTGACACTCCAATCGTGCAATACACCCTCAATTACTGACACTGCAATAGAGCAGAACAAACTCAATTCTGGACACTACAATAGTTCTGCACACCCTCAATTACTGTCCCTGCAATAGTGCAGACCACCCTTAATTACTGACACTCCAATAGTGCAGTACACCCTCAATTACTTGTTCTCCAATAATGCAGTAGGTCCTCATTTACTGACTGTTCTGTGGTGCAGCTCACCCTCAATACTGACCCTGCTATAGTGCTGCACAGCCTCAATTAATGCAATTCTAATAGTGCAGCACACCCTTAATTACTGACACTCCAATAGTGCAGAACACACTGAATTATTGAAAATCCATTAGTGCAGCACACCCTCAATTAATGACACTACAATAGTGTAAGACACCCTCAATTATTGACACAACAATTAATGCAATTCTAATAGTGCAGCACACCCTTAATTACTGACACTCCAATAGTGCAGAACACACTGAATTATTGAAAATCCATTAGTGCAGCACACCCTCAATTAATGACACTACAATAGTGTAAGACACCCTCAATTATTGACACAACAATTGTGCGGCACAAACACAATTACTGACACTACAATAGTGCAGCACTTCCTCAATTACTAACCCTCCAATAGTACAGCACACCCTCAATTACTGACTCTCCACTAGAGTAGCACACCCTCAATTACTGACATTCCAATAGTGCAGCACACCCTCAATTACTGATACTCCAATAGTGCAGCACATCCTAAATTATTGACAATCCAATAGTACAGCACATCCTCAATTATTGACAATCCAATAGTGCAGCACACCCTCAATTACCTGTACTCCAATAATGCAGTACAGCTTCAGTTACTGAATCTTCAATAGTGCAGCACACCCTCAATTTCTGACACTCCAATAGTGCAGCACACACTGAATTACTGAAAGCCCATTCGTGCAGCACACCCTCAATTGCTGACTGCAAAATAGTGCAAAACACCCTCAATTATTGACAATCCAATTGTGCAGCACAACCTCAACTACTGACACTACACTAGTACAGCACACCCTCAATTACTGACACTCCAATAGTGCAGCACATCCGCAATTACTGATCCTCCAATAGTGCTGCGCACCCTCAATTACTGACACATCAATAGTGCAGCACACCCTCAATTACTGACACTCCAATATTGCAGCACACCCTCGATTACTGAAACTCCAATAGTGTAGCACACCCTCAATTACTGACACTCCAATAATGCAGCACACCCTCAATTACTGACTCACCAATCGTGGAGCACAACTTCAATGTCTGAACTTCCGACTCTGCAGCACACACTGAATTACTGACACTCCAATCATGCAGCACGCCATCAAGAAATGACACTCCAATCGTGCAATACACCCTCAATTACTGACACTGCAATAGAGCAGAACAAACTCAATTCTGGACACTCCAATAGTGCTGCACAGCCTCAATTACTGACCCTGCAATAGTGCAGACCACCCTTAATTACTGACACTCCAATAGTGCAGTACACCCTCAATTACTTGTTCTCCAATAATGCAGTAGGTCCTCATTTACTGACCCTTCTGTGGTGCAGCTCACCCTCAAAACTGACCCTGCTATAGTGCTGCACAGCCTCAATTAATGCAATTATAATAGGGCAGCACTGCCTCAATTACTGACATTCCAATAGTGCAGCACACCCTCAATTACTGACACTCCAATAGTGCAGAACACACTGAATTATTGAAAATCCATTAGTGCAGCACACCCTCAATTAATGACACTACAATAGTGTAAGACACCCTCAATTATTGACACAACAATTGTGCGGCACAAACACAATTACTGACACTACAATAGTGCAGCACATCCTCAATTACTAACCCTCCAATAGTACAGCACACCCTCAATTACTAACCCTCCACTAGAGCAGCACACCTTCAATTACTGACATTCCAATAGTGCAGCACACCCTCAATTGCTGACATTCCAATAGTGCAGCACACCCTCAATTGCTGATACTCCAGTAGTGCAGCACACCCTCAATTACTGACACTCCAATAATGCAGCAGACCCTCAATTACAGACACTCCAATAGTGCAGTACACCCTCAATTACTGACATTCCAATAGTGCAGCACACCCTCAATTACTGATACTCCAATAGTGCAGCACATCCTAAATTATTGACAATCTAATAGTACAGCACATCCTCAATTATTGACAATCCAATAGTGCAGCACACCCTCAATTACTTGTACTCCAATAATGCAGTTCAGCCTCAGTTACTGAATTTTCAATGATGCAGCACAGCCTCAATTACTGACCCAGCAATAGTGCTGCACAGCCTCAATTAATGAAATTCCAATAGTGCAGCACAACCTGAATTACTGACACTCCAATTGTGCAGAACAACCTCAATTAATGACACTCCAATTGTGCAGCAAACTCTCAATTACTTACACTGCAATAGTGCAGCACACCCTCAAATACTGAAACTCCAATAGGGCTGAACACCCTCAGTTGCTGACACTACAGTAGTGCGGCACTCCCTCAATTACTGACACTCCAATCATGCAGCACACCATCAAGAACTGACACTCTAATCGAGCAGCAAACCCTCAAGTACTGACACTCCAATAGTGCAGCACACCCTCAAATACTGTCACTCCAATAGTGCAGAACATCCTCAATGACTGACACTCCAATAGTGCAGCACAACCTCAATTACTTGTACTCCAATAATGCAGTACATCCTCAGTTACAGACCCTTCAATTATAATAGGGCAGCACAGCCTCCATTACTGAAATTCCAATAGTGCAGCACACCCTCAATTTCTGACACTCCAATAGTGCAGCACACACTGAATTACTGAAAGCCCATTAGTGCAGCACGCCCTCAATTATTGACACCAAAATAATGCAAAACACCCTCAATTATTGACACTCCAATTATGCAGCACAACCTCAATTACTGACACTACACTAGTACAGCACGCCCTCAATTATTGACACTCCAATAATGCAGCACACCCTCAATTACTGACACTCCAATCGTGCAGCACAACTTCAATGTCTGAACTTCCGACTCTGCAGCACACTCTCAATTACTGATACTCCAGTGGTGCAGCTCACCCTCAATTACTGACACTCCAATAGTGCATCACACACTCAATTACTGACACTCCAATCGTGCAGCACGCCATCAAGAACTGACACTCCAATCGTGCAATACACCCTCAATTACTGACACTGCAATAGAGCAGAACAAACTCAATTCTGGACACTACAATAGTTCTGCACACCCTCAATTACTGTCCCTGCAATAGTGCAGACCACCCTTAATTACTGACACTCCAATAGTGCAGTACACCCTCAATTACTTGTTCTCCAATAATGCAGTAGGTCCTCATTTACTGACTGTTCTGTGGTGCAGCTCACCCTCAATACTGACCCTGCTATAGTGCTGCACAGCCTCAATTAATGCAATTCTAATAGTGCAGCACACCCTTAATTACTGACACTCCAATAGTGCAGAACACACTGAATTATTGAAAATCCATTAGTGCAGCACACCCTCAATTAATGACACTACAATAGTGTAAGACACCCTCAATTATTGACACAACAATTAATGCAATTCTAATAGTGCAGCACACCCTTAATTACTGACACTCCAATAGTGCAGAACACACTGAATTATTGAAAATCCATTAGTGCAGCACACCCTCAATTAATGACACTACAATAGTGTAAGACACCCTCAATTATTGACACAACAATTGTGCGGCACAAACACAATTACTGACACTACAATAGTGCAGCACTTCCTCAATTACTAACCCTCCAATAGTACAGCACACCCTCAATTACTGACTCTCCACTAGAGTAGCACACCCTCAATTACTGACATTCCAATAGTGCAGCACACCCTCAATTACTGATACTCCAATAGTGCAGCACATCCTAAATTATTGACAATCCAATAGTACAGCACATCCTCAATTATTGACAATCCAATAGTGCAGCACACCCTCAATTACCTGTACTCCAATAATGCAGTACAGCTTCAGTTACTGAATCTTCAATGGTGCAGCTCACCCTCAATTACTGACCCTGCAATAGTGCTGCACAGCCTCAATTAATGAAATTCCAATAGTTCAGCACAGCCTGAATTACTGACACTCCAATTGTGCTGAACAACCTCAATTAATGACACTCCAATTGTGCAGCAAACTCTCAATTACTTACACTGCAGTAGTGCAGCACACCCTCAAATACTGAAACTCCAATAGGGCTGAACACCCTCACTTGCTGACACTGCAGTAGTGCGGCACTCCCTCAATTACAGACACTCCAATCATGCAGCACACCATCAAGAACTGACACTCTAATCGATCAGCACACCGTCAAGTACTGTCACTCCAATAGTGCAGAGCACCCTCAATTACTGACACCCCAATTGTGCTGCACACTCTCAATGACTGACAATCCAATAGTGCAGCACACACTCAATTACTTGTACTCCAATAATGCAGTACAGCCTCAGTTACAGACCCTTCAACGTTGCAGCTCACCCTCAATTACTGATCCTGCTATAGTGCTGCACAGCCTCAATTACTGAAATTCCAATAGTGCAGCACACCCTCAACTACTGACACTCCAATAGTGCAGCACACACTGAATTACTGAAAGCCCATTAGTGCAGCACACCCTCAATTACTGACACCACAATAGTGCAAAACACCCTCAATTACAGACATTCCAATAGTGCAGAACACACTGAATTATTGAAAATCAATTAGTGCAGCACACCCTCAATTAATGACACTACAATAGTGTAAGACACCCTCAATTATTGACACAACAATTGTGCGGCACAAACACAATTACTGACACTACAATAGTGCAGCACTTCCTCAATTACTAACCCTCCAATAGTACAGCACACCCTCAATTACTGACATTCCAATAGTGCAGCACACCCTCAATTACTGATACTCCAATAGTGCAGCACATCCTAAATTATTGACAATCCAATAGTACAGCACATCCTCAATTATTGACAATCCAATAGTGCAGCACACCCTCAATTACCTGTACTCCAATAATGCAGTACAGCTTCAGTTACTGAATCTTCAATGGTGCAGCTCACCCTCAATTACTGACCCTGCAATAGTGCTGCACAGCCTCAATTAATGAAATTCCAATAGTGCAGCACAGCCTGAATTACTGACACTCCAATTGTGCTGAACAACCTCAATTAATGACACTCCAATTGTGCAGCAAACTCTCAATTACTTACACTGCAGTTGTGCAGCACACCCTCAAATACTGAAACTCCAATAGGGCTGAACACCCTCACTTGCTGACACTACAGTAGTGCGGCACTCCCTCAATTACAGACACTCCAATCATGCAGCACACCATCAAGAACTGACACTCTAATCGAGCAGCACACCGTCAAGTACTGTCACTCCAATAGTGCAGAGCACCCTCAATTACTGACACCCCAATTGTGCTGCACACTCTCAATGACTGACAATCCAATAGTGCAGCACACACTCAATTATTTGTACTCCAATAATGCAGTACAGCCTCAGTTACAGACCCTTCAACGTTGCAGCTCACCCTCAATTACTGATCGTGCAATAGTGCTGCACAGCCTCAATTACTGAAATTCCAATAGTGCAGCACACCCTCGACTACTGACATTCCAATAGTGCAGCAGACACTGAATTACTGAAAGCCCATTAGTGCAGCACACCCTCAATTACTGACACCACAATAGTGCAAAACACCCTCAATTATTGACACTCCAATTGTGCAGCACAACCTCAATTACTGACACTACACTAGTGCAGCACACCCTCAATTACTGAAAATCCATTAATGCAGCTCCCCCTCAATTACTGACACTCCAATAGTGCAGCACACCCTCAATTACTGAAACATCAATATTGCAGCACACCCTCAATTACTGACACTCCAATAGTGCAGCACACCCTCGATTACTGAAACTCCAATAGTGCAGCACACTCTCAATTACTGAAACTCCAATAGTGCAGCACACTCTCAATTACTGATACTCCAGTGGTGCTGCTCACCCTCAATTACTGACACTCCAATAGTGCATTACACTCAATTACTGACACTCCAATCGTGCAACACACCATCAAGAACTGACACTCCAATCGTGCAATACACCGTCAATTACTGACACTGCAATAGAGCAGAAGAAACTCAATTACTGACACTCCAATAGTGCTGCACAACCTCAATTACTGACCCTGCAATAGTGCAGAACGCCCTCAATTACTGACACTCCAATAGTGCAGTACACCCTCAATTACTTGTTCTTCAATAATGCAGTAGGTCCTCATTTACTGACCCTTCTGTGGTGCAGCTCACACTCAATACTGACCCTGCTATAGTGCTGCACAGCCTCAATTAATGAAATTCTAATAGGACAGGACACCATAAATGACTGACACTCCAATAGTGCCGCACACCCTCAATTACTAATACTCCAGTAATGCAGAACACACTGAATTACTGAAAAACCATTAGTGCAGCACACCCTCAATTAATGACACTACAATAGTGTAAAACACCCTCAATTTTTGACACAACAATTGTGTGGCACAACCACATTTACTGACACTACAATAGTGCAGCACACCCTCAATTACTGACATTCCAATAGTGCAGCACATCCTAAATTATTGACAATCCAATAGTACAGCACATCCTCAATTATTGACAATCCAATAGTGCCTGTACTCAATTGCCTGTACTCCAATAATGCAGTACAGCCTCAGTTACTGACCCTTCAATGGTGCAGCTCATACTCAATTACTCAGCCTGCAAGAGTGCTGCACAGCCTCAATTAATGAAATTCCAATAGTGCAGCACAACCTCAATTACTCACACTCCAATTGTGCAGAACAACCTCAATTACTGAAACTCCAATATGGCTGAACACCCTCAGTTGCTAACACTACAGTAGTGCGGCACTCCCTCAATTACTGACACTCCAATCATGCAGCACACCATCAAGAACGGACACTCTAATCGAGTAGCACACCGTCAACTACTGACACTCCAATAGAGCAGCACACCCTCAAATACTGTCACTACAATAGTGCAGAACACCCTCAATTACTGACACCCCAATTGTGCTGCTCACTGTCAGTGACTGACACTCCAATAATGCAGCACACCCTCAATTAGTGACAAACCAATAGTGCAGCACACCCTCAATTATTGACAATCCAATAGTGCAGCACACCCTCAATTGCCTGTACTCCAATAATGCAGTACAGCCTCAGTTACTGAATCTTCAATGGGGCAGCTCACCCTCAATTACTGACAATCCAATAGTGCAGCACACACTGAATTACTGAAAACCCATTAGTGCAGCACACATTTAATTACTGACACCACAATAGTGCAAAACAACCTCAATTACTGACACTACAATATTGCAGCACACCCTCAATTACTGAAAGTCCATTAATGCAGCACCCCCTCAATTACTGACACTCCAATAGTGCAGCACACCCTCAATTACTGACACTCCAATAGTGCAGCACACGCTCAATTACGGACACTCCAATAGTGCAGCACACGCTCAATTACTGACACTCCAATAGTGCAGCACTCCGCATTTACGGATCCTCCAATAGTGCTGCGCCCCTTCAATTACTGACACATCAATAGTGCAGCACACCTCAATTACTGACACTCCAATAGTGCAGCACACCCTCAATTACTGAATCTCCAACAGTGCAGCACACCCTCAATTACTGACCATCCAATAGTGGGGAACACCCTCAATTACTGACTCACCAATCGTGCAGCACACCCTCTACTACTAACTCACCAATCGTGCAGCACAAATTCAATGTCTGAACTTCCGACTCTGCAGCACACTCTCAATTACTGATACTCCAGTGGTGCAGCTCAACCTCAATTACTGACACTGCAATAGTGCAGCACACACTCAATTACTGACACTCCAATCGTGCAGCACACCATCAAGAACTGACACTCCAATCGTGCAGCACACCATCAAGTACTGACACTCCAACAGAGCAGAACAAACTCTATTACTAACACTCCAATAGTGCTGCACACCCTCAATTACTGACCCTGCAATAGTGTAAAACACCCTCAATTATTGACACACCAATTGTGCGGCACTACCACAATTACTGACACTACAATAGTGCAGCACACAATCAATTATTGAAAATCCATTAGTGCAGCACCCCCTCAATTACTCACACTCCAATAGTGCAGAACGCTCTGAATTATTGACACTCCAATAGTGCTGCACAGTTTCAATGACTGAGACTCCAATAGTGCAGCACATGCTCAATTACTGACACTGCAATAGTGCAGCACATCCTCAATTACTGACCCTCAAATAGTACAGCACACCCTCAATTACTGACACTCCAATAGTGCTGCACACCCTCAATTACCGACCCTCAATTAGTGCAGCCCTCGCTGAAATACATACACACCAATAGTGCAGCACACCCTCAATTACCAATAGTCCAATAATGCAGTACATCCTCAATTACTGACAATCCAATAGTGCAGCACATCCTAAATTATTGACAATCCAATAGTACAGCACATCCTCAATTATGGACAATCCAATAGTGCAGCACATCCTTAACTGCCTGTACTCCAATAATGCAGTACAGCTTCAGTTATTGACCCTTAAATGGTGCAGCTCACCCTCAATTACTCAGCCTGCAAGAGTGCTGCACAGCCTCAATTAATGAAATTCCAATAGTGCAGCACAACCTGAATTACTGACACTCCAGTTGTGCAGCAAACTCTCAATTACTTACACTCCAATATTGCAGCACACCCTCAAATACTGAAACTCCAATAGGGCTGAACACCCTCACTTGCTGACACTACAGTAGTGCGGCACTCCCTCAATTACTGACACTCCAATCATGCAGCACACCATCAAGAACAGACACCCTAATCGTGCAGCACCCCGTCAAGTACTGGCACTCCAATAGTGCAGCACACTCTCAATTACTGTCACTATAATAGTGCAGAACACCCTCAATTAATGGCACCCCAATTGTGCTGCACTCTCTCAATGACTGACACTCCAAAAGTGCAGCACACCCTCAATTAGTGACAATCCAGTAGTGCAGCACAGAGTCAATTACTTGTACTCCAATAATGCAGTACAGCCTCATTTACAGACCCTTCAATGGTGCAACTCACCCTCAATTCCTGACCCTGCAGTAGTGCTGCACAGCCTCAATTACTGAAATTCCAATAGTGCAGCACACCCTCAATTACTGACACTCCAATAGTGCAGCAGACACTGAATTACTGAAAACCCATTAGTGCAGCACACCCTCAATTACTGACACCACAATAGTGCAAAACACCCTCAATTATTGACACTCCGATTGTGCAGCACAACCTCAATTACTGACACTACAATTGTGCAGCACACCCTCAATTACTCAAAATCCATTAATGCAGCACCCCCTCAATTACTGACACTCCAATTGTGCAGCACAACCTCAATTACTGACCCTCAATTAGTGCAGCCCTCCCTGAATTACATACACGCGAAGAGTGCAGCACACCCTCAATTACTAATACTCCAATAATGCAGCACACCCTCAATTACTGACACTTCACTAGAGCAGCACACCCTCAATTACTGACAATCCAATAGTGCAGCACATCCTAAATTATTGACAATCGAATAGTATAGCACATCCTCAATTATTGACAATCCAATAGTGCAGCACACCTTCAATTGCCTGTACTCCAATAATGCAGTACAGCCTCAGTTACTGACCCTTCAATGGTGCAGCTCACCCTCAATTACTGACCCTGGAATAGTGCTGCACAGCCTCAATTAATGAAATTCCAATAGTGCAGCACACCCTCAATTTCTGACACTCCAATTGTGCAGCACAACCTCAATTACTGACACTACATTAGTACAGTACACCCTCATTTACTGAAAATCCATTAGTGCTGCACCCCCTCAATTACTGACCCTCCAATAGTGCAGCAAACCCTCAATTACTTACACTCCAATAGTGCAGCACACCCTCAAACACTGAAACTTCAATAGGGCAGAACACCCTCACTTGCTGACACTACAGTATTGCAGCACACACTCAGTTACTGACACTCCAATAGTAAAGCTCACTCTCAATTACTGACCCTCAATTAGTGCAGCCCTGCCTGAATTACACACACGCCAATAGTGCAGCACACACTCAATTACTAATACTCCAATAATGCAGTACAGCCTCAATACTGACCCTCCTCTAAAGCAGCACACCCTCAATTACTCACACTCCAATAGGGCAGCACACCCTCAATTACTGACACTACAATAGTGCAGCACATCCGTAATTACTGATCCTCCAATAGTGCTGCGCCCCTTCAATTACTGGCACATCAATATTGCAGCGCACCTACAATTACTGACACTCCAATAGTGCAGCACACCCTCGATTACTGAAACTCCAATAGTGCAGCACACTCTCAATTACTGACCCTCCAATAGTGCGGCACACGATGAATGACTGACGCTCCATTAATGCAGCACACCCTCTACTACTGACTCACCAATCGTGCAGCACAACGTCAATGTCTGAACTTCCGACTCTGCAGTACACACTCAATTACTAATACTCCAGTGGTGCAGCACACCCTGAATTACTGACACTCCAATAGTGCAGCACACACTCAATTACTGACACTCCAATCATGCAGCACACCATCAAGAACTGACACTCCAATCGTGCAGTACACCATCAATTACTGACACTCCAATAGAGCAGAACAAACTCAAATACTGACACTCCAATAGTGCTGCGCACCCTCAATTACTGACCCTGCAGTAGTGCAGACCACCCTTAATTACTGACACTCCAATAGTGCAGTACATCCTCAATTACTTGTTCTCCAATAATATAGTAGATCATCATTTACTGACCCTTCTGTGGTGCAGCTCACCCTCAATACTGACCCTGTAATAGTGCTGCACAGCCTCAGTTAATGTAATTCTATTAGGGCAGCACAGCCTCAATTACTCACATTCCAATAGTGCAGAACACACTGATTTACTGAAAAACTATTAGTGCAGTAGACCCTCAATTAATGACACTACAATAGTGTAAAACACACTCAATTATTGACATACCAATTGTGCGGCACAACCACAATTACTGACACTACAATAGTGCAGCACACACTCAATTACTGAAAATCCCTTAGTGCAGCACCCCCTCAATTACTGACACTCCAAAAGTGCAGAACGCTCCCAATTATTGACACTCCAATAGTGCTGCACAGTCACAATGACTGAGACTCCAATAGTGCAGCACACCCTAAATTACTGACCCTCAATTTTGCAGCATACGCTCAATTACTGACTCTCCAATAGTGCTGCACACCCTCAATTACTGACCATCAATTAGTGCAGCCCTCCCTGAATTACATACACGCCAATAGTGCAGCATACCCTCAATTACTAATACTCCAATAATGCAGTACACCCTCAATTACTGACCCTCCACTAGAGCAGCTCACCCTCAATTACTCAGCCTGCAAGAGTGCTGCACAGCCTCAATTAATGAAATTCTAATAGTGCAGCACAACCTGAATTACTGACACTACATTAGTACAGCACACGCTCAATTACTGAATATCCATTAGTGCAGCACTCCCTCAATTACTGACCCTCCAATAGTGCAGCAAACCTTCAATTACTCACACTCCAATAGTGCAGCACACTCTCAAACACTGAAACTCCAATAGGGCAGAACACCCTCAGTTGCTGAAACTACAGTAGTGCAGCGCACACTCAATTACTGACACTCCAATAGTGCAGCACACCATCAAGTACTGACATTCCAATAGTGCAGCACAGCCTCAATTAGTGACACTCCAATAGTGCTGCACACCCTCAATTACTGACACTCCAGTAGTGCAGCACACTCTCAATGACTGACACTCCAATAGTGCAGCATACGCTCAATTACTGACACTCCAATAGTGCAGCAGATCCGCAATTAAAAATCCTCCAATAGTGCCACGCCCCTTCAATTACTGACACATCAGTAGTGCAGCATACCCTCAATTATTGACACTCCAATAGTGCAGCACACCTTCGAATACTGAAACTCCAATAGTGCAGCGCACCCTCAATTACTGACGCTCCAGTAGTGCGGCACACCCTGAATTACTGACACTCCATTAATGCAGCACACCCTGTACTACTGACTCACCAATCGTGCAGCACAACGTCAATGCCTGAACTTCCGACTTTGTAGTACACTCTCAATTACTGATACACCAGTGGTGCAGCTCACCCTTAATTACTGACACTCCAATAGTGCAGCACACACACAATTACTGACACTCCAATCGTGCAGCACACCATCAAGAACTGACACTCCAATCGTGCCGTACACCGTCAATTACTGACACTCCAATAGAGCAGAACAAACTCAATTACTAACACTCCAATAGAGCTGCACACCCTCAATTACTGACCCTGCAATAGTGCAGACCACCCTTAATTACTGACACTCCAATAGTGAAGCACACCCTCAATTACGTGTTCTCCAATAATATGTAGATCCTCATTTACTGACCCTTCTGTGGTGCAGCTCACAGTCAATACTGAACCTGCAATAGAGATGCACAGCCTTAATTAATGAAATTCTGATAGTGCAGCACACCCTAAATTACTGACACTCCAATAGTGCCGCACACCCTCAATTACTGACACTCCAATAGTGCAGCAAACCCTCAATTAATGACACTACAATACTGTAAAACACCCTCAATTATTGACACACCAATTTTGCGGGTGAACCACAATTACTGACACTACAATAGAGCAGCACACACTCAATTACTGAAAAGCAATTAGTGCAGCACCCCCTCAATTACTGACACTCCAATAGGGCAGAACACCCTCAGTTACTGAAAGTCCATTGTGCTGCACAGTCTCAATGATAGAGACTCCAATAGTGCAGCACATGCTCAATTATTGACACTCCAATAGTGCAGCACACCCTCAATTACTTACACTCCAACAGTACAGCACACCCTCAATTACTGACATTCCAATAGTGCAGCACATCCTCAATTACTGACCCTCCAATAGTACAGCACACCCTCAATTACTGACCCTCCAATAGTGCAGCACACCCTTCAATTACTGACACTCCAATGGTAAAACACACCCTCAATTACTGACCCTCAATTAGTGCGAGCGGCCCTGAAATACATACACGCCAATAGTGCAGCACACCCTCAATTACTAATACTCCAATAATGCAGTAGACCCTCAATTACTAACCCTCCACTAGAGCAGCACACCCTCAATTACTGACAATCCATTAGTGCAGCACATCCTAAATTATTGACACTATAATAGTGCGGGACACCCTCAATTATTGACACTCCAATAGTGAAGCACGCCTTCAATTACTGACACTCCAATAGTGCAGCACACCCTCAATTATTGACACTCCAATAGTGCAGCACACCCTCAATTACTGACATTCCAATAGTGCAGCACACCCTAAAATATCTGTACTCCAATAATGCAGTACAGCCTCAGTTACTGACCCTTCAATGGTGCAGCTCACCCTCAATTACTCAGCCTGCAAGAGTGCTGCACAGCCTCAATTAATGAAATTCCAATAGTGCAGCACAACCTGAATTACTGACACTCCAATGGTAAAGCACACACTGAATTACTGAAAACACATTAGTGCAGCACACCCTCACTTAGTGCGAGCGGCCCTGAAATACATACATGCCAATAGTGCAGCACACCATCAATTACTAATTCTCCAATAATTCTCCCTCAATTACAAACCCTCCACTAGAGCAGCACATCCTCAATTACTGACAATCCAATAGTGCAGCACACCCTCAATTACTTGTACTCCAATAATGCAGTACAGCCTCAGTTACTGACCCTTCAATGGTGCAGCACACCCTCAATTATTGACACTCCAATAGTGCAGCACATATCCAATTACTGACACTCCAATAATGCAGCACATCCTCAATTACTGACACTCCAATAGTGCAGCACAACCTGAATTACTGACACTCCAATAGTGCAGCACACCCTCAATTACTGACACACCAATAGTGCAGCACACTCTCAATTACTGACACTCCAGTTGTGCAGCACACAATCAGTTACTGACACTCCAATAGTGCAGCACACCCTCAATTATTGACACTCCAATAGTGCAGCACACCTTCAATTATTGACATTCCAATAGTGCAGCACACACTGAATTACTGAAAACCCATTAGTGCAGCATACCCTCAATTACTGACACTCCAATAGTGCAGCACACCCTCAATTACTGACACTCCAATAGTGCAGCACACCCTCAATTACTTACACTCAAATAGTGCAGCACAGCCTCAATTACCTGTACTCCAATAATGCAGTACAGCCTCAGTTACTGACCCTTCAATGGTGCAGCTCACCCTCAATTACTCAGCCTGCAAGAGTGCTTCACAGCCTCAATTAATGAAATTCCAATAGTGCAGCACAAGCTGAATACTGACACTCCAGTTGTGCAGAACAACCTCAATTACTGACACTCTAATAGTGCAGCACACCCTCAATTACAGACATTCCCATAGTGCAGCACACATTCAATTGCTGACATTCCAATAGTGCAGCACACTCTCAATTACTGACACTCCAATATTGCAGCAGACATTCAATTACTGACACTCCAATAGTGCAGCACACCCTCAATTACTGACACTCCAATAGTGCAGCACACCCTCAATTACTGACACTCCAATAGTGCAGCACACCCTCAATTACTGATACTCCCATAGTGCAGCACAACCTCAATTACTGACACTCCAATGGTAAAGCACACCCTCAATTACTCACCCTCAATTATTGTGAGCGGTCCTGAAATACATACATGCCAATAGTGCAGCACACCCTCAATTACTAATACTCCAATAATGCAGTACACCCTCAATTACTAACCCTCCACTAGAGCAGCACATCCTCAATTACTGACAATCCAATAGTGCAGCACACCCTCAATTACTTGTACTCCAATAACGCAGTACAGCCTCAGTTACTGACCCTTCAATGGTGCAGCTCACCCTCAATTACTCAGCCTGCAAGAGTGCTGCACAGCCTCAATTAATGAAATTCCAATAGTGCAGCACAAGCTGAATACTGACACTCCAGTTGTGCAGAACAACCTCAATTACTGACACTCTAATAGTGCAGCATACCCTCAATTACAGACATTCCCATAGTGCAGCGCACATTCAATTGCTGACATTCCAATAGTGCAGCACACCCTCAATTACTGACACTCCAATATTGCAGCAGACATTCAATTACTGACACTCCAATAGTGCAGCACACACTCAATTACTGACACTCCAATAGTGCAGCACACCCTCAATTACTGATACTCCCATAGTGCAGCACAACCTCAATTACTGACACTCCAATGGTAAAGCACACCCTCAATTACTCACCCTCAATTAGTGCGAGCGGCCCTGAAATACATACATGCCAATAGTGCAGCACACCCTCAATTATTAATACTCCAATAATGCAGTACACCCTCAATTACTAACCCTCCACTAGAGCAGCACATCCTCAATTACTGACAATCCAATAATGCAGCACACCCTCAATTACTTGTACTCCAATAATGCAGTACAGCCTCAGTTACTGACCCTTCAATGGTGCAGCACACCCTCAATTATTGACACTCCAATAGTGCAGCACATATCCAATTACTGACACTCCAATAGTGCAGCACACCTTCAATTACTGACATTCCAATAGTGCAGCACACACTGAATTACTGAAAACCCATTAGTGCAGCATACCCTCAATTCCTGACACTACAATAGTGCAATACACCCTCAATTACTTACACTCCAATAGTGCAGCACACCCTCAAATACTGAAACTCCAATAGGCTGAACACCCTCAGTTGCTGACACTACAGTAGTGCGGCACACCCTCAATTACTGACACTCCAATCATGCAGCACACCATCAAGAAATGACATTCTAATCGTGCAGCACACTATCAAGTACTGACACGCCAATAGTGCAGCAACACCCTCAATTGCTTCACTCCAATAGTGCAGAACACCCTCAATTACTGACACCCCCAATTGTGCTGCACACTCAATGACGGACACTCCAATAGTGCAGCACACACTCAATTACTTGTACTCCAATAATGCAGTACAGCCTCAGTTACAGACCCTTCAATGGTGCAGCTGACCCTCAGTTACTGACCCTGCAATAGTGCTGCACAGCCTCAATTACTGAAATTCCAATAGTGCAGCACAACTTCAATTACTGACACTTCAATAGTGCAGCACAACCTCAATGTCTGACCCTACAATTTTGCAGCAAACTCTCAATTACTTACACTCCAATAGTGCAGCACACCCTCAAATACTGAAACTCCAATAGTGCTGCATACTCTCAATGACTGACACTCCAATAGTGCAGCACACGCTCAATTACTGACACTCCAATAGTGCAGCACACGCTCAATTACTGACACTCCAATAGTGCAGCACACGCTCAATTACTGACACTCCAGTAGTGCAGCACATCCGTAATTACTGATCCTCCAATAGTGCTGCGCCCCTTCAATTACTGACACATCATTAGTGCAACACGCCCTCAATTACTGACACTCCAATAGTGCAGCAAAACCTCGATTACTGCAACTCCAATAGTGCAGCACACCCTCAATTACTGACACTCCAATAGAGCAGAACAAACTCAATTACTGACACTCCAATAATGCTGCACACCCTCAATTACTGAACCTGCAATAGTGCAGAGCACCCTTGATTACTGACACTCCAATAGTGCAGCACACACTCAATTACTGACACTCCAATAGTGCAGCACACACTCAATTACTAGTTCTCCAATAATACAGTAGATCCCCACTTACTGACCCTTCTGTGGTGCAGCTCACCCTAAATACTGAGCCTGCAATAGTGCTGCACAGTCTCAATTAATGAAATTCTAATAGTGCAGCACACCCTCAATTACTGACACTCCAATAGTGCCGCGCACCCTCAATTACTGACACTCCAATAGTGCAGCACATCCGCAATTACTAATCCTCCAAAATGCTGTGCCCCTTCAATTACTGACACATCAATAGTGCAGCACACCCTCAATTATTGACACTGCAATAGTGCAGCACACCCTCGAATACTGAAATTCCAATAGTGCAGCGCACCCTCAATTACTGACGCTCCAATAGTGCGGCACACACTGAATTACTGAAAACACATTAATGCAGCACACCCTCTACTACTGACTCACCAATCTTGCAGCACAACTTCAATGTCTGAACTTCCGACTCTGCAGTACACTCTCAATTACTGATACTCCAGTGGTGCAGCTCAGCCTCAATTACTGACACTCCAATAGTGCTGCACACACACAATTATTGACACTCCAATAATGCAGCACATCCTCAATTACTGACCCTCCAATAGTGCAGACCACCCTTAATTACTGACACTCCAATAGTGCAGCACACCCTCAATTACTTGTTCTCCCATAATACATAGATCCTCATTTACTGACCCTTCTGTGGTGCAGCTCACAGTCAATACTGAACCTGCAGTAGTGCTGCACAGCCTCAATTAATGAAATTCTAATAGTGCAGCACACCCTAAATTACTGACACTCCAATAGTGCCGCACACCCTCAATTACTGACACTCCAATAGGGCAGAACACACTGAATTACTGAAAAACCAATAGTGCAGCAAACCCTCAGTTAATGACACTACAATAGTGTAAAACACCCTCAATTATTGACATACCAATTCTGCGGGTCAACCACAATTACTGACACTACAATAGAGCAGCACACACTCAATTACTGAAAAGCAATTAGTGCAGCACCCCCTCAATTACTGACACTCCAAAAGGGCAGAACGCCCTCAATTACTGACAGTCCAATAGTGCTGCACAGTCTCAATGATAGAGACTCCAATAGTGCAGCACATGCTCAATTATTGACACTCCAATAGTGCAGCACATCCTCAATTACTGACACTCCAATAGTACAGCACACCCTCAATTACTGACCCTCCAATAGTGCAGCACACCATCAATTACTGACACTCCAATGGTAAAGCACACCCTCAATTACTGACCCTCAATTAGTGCGAGCGGCCCTGAAATACATACACGCCAATAGTGCAGCACACCCTCAATTACTAATACTCCAATAATGCAATACACCCTCAATTACTGACCCTCCACTACAGCAGCACACCCTCAATTACTGACAATCCATTAGTGCAGCACATCCTAAATTATTGACACTACAATAGTGCGGGACACCCTCAATTATTGACAATTCAATAGTGCAGCACACCCTCAATTACTGACACTCCAGTTGTGCAGAACAACCTCAATTACTGACACTCTAATAGTGCAGCACACACTCAATTACCGACATTCCAATAGTGCAGCACACATTCAATTACTGACACTCCATTAGTGCAGCACACCCTCAATTACTGACACTCCAATAGTGCAGCACACCTTCAATTACTGACACTCCAATAGTGCAGCACACCCTCAATTACTGACACTCCAATAGTGCAGCACACCCTCAATTACTTACACTCAAATAGTGCAGCACACCCTCAATTACCTGTACTCCAAAAATGCAGTACAGCCTCAGTTACTGACCCTCCAATGGTGCAGCTCACCCTCAATTACTCAGCCTGCAAGAGTGCTGCACAGCCTCAATTAATGAAATTCCAATAGTGCAGCACAAGCTGAATACTGACACTCCAGTTGTGCAGAACAACCTCAATTACTGACACTCCAGTTGTGCAGAACAACCTCAATTACTGACACTCCAGTTGTGCAGCACACATTCAATTACTGACACTCCCATAGTGCAGCACGCCCTCAATTACTGACACTCCAATAGTGCAGCACACCCTCAATTACTGACACTCCAATAGTGCAGCACACCCTCAATTACTGATACTCCAATAGTGCAGCACAACCTCAACTACTGACACTCCAATGGTAAAGCACACCCTCAATTACTCACCCTCAATTAGTGCGAGCGGCCCTTAAATACATACATGCCAATAGTGCAGCACACCCTCAATTACTAATACTCCAATAATGCAGTACACCCTCAATTACTAACCCTCCACTAGAGCAGCACATCCTCAATTACTGACAATCCAATAGTGCAGCACACCCTCAACTACTTGTACTCCAATAATGCAGTACAGCCTCAGTTACTGACCCTTCAATGGTGCAGCACACCCTCAATTATTGACACTCCAATAGTGCAGCACATACTCAATTACTGACACTCCAATACTGCAGCACACCCTCAATTACTGACACTCCAATAGTGCAGCACACCCTCAATTACTGACACACCAGTAGTGCAGCACTCTCTCAATTACTGACACTCCAGTAGTTCAGCACACAATCAGTTACTGACACACCAATAGTGCAGCACACCCTCAATTATTGACACTCCAATAGTGCAGCACATCTTCAGTTACTGACGTTCCAATAGTGCAGCACACACTGAATTACTGAAAACCCATTAGTGCAGCATACCCTCAATTCCTGACACTACAATAGTGCAATACACCCTCAATTACTTACACTCCAATAGTGCAGCACACGCTCAAATACTGAAACTCCAATAGGGCTGAACATCCTCAGTTGCTGACACTACAGTAGTGCGGCACACCCTCAATTACTGACCCTCCAATCATGCAGCACACCATCAAGAAATGACATTCTAATCGTGCAGCACACTATCAAGTACTGACACTTAATGACACGCACTGACACGCTTAATTACTGACACTCCAATAGTGCAGCACACCCTCAATTTCTTGTTCTCCAATAATACATAGATCCTCATTTACTGACCCTTCTGTGGTGCAGCTCACAGTCAATGCTGAATCTGCAATAGTGCTGCACAGCCACAATTAATCAAATTCTAATAGTGCAGCACACCCTAAATTACTGACACTCCAATAGTGCCGCACACCCTCAATTACTGACACTCCAATAGTGCAGAATACACTGAATTACTGAAAAACCAATAGTGCAGCAAACCCTCAGTTAATGACACTACAATAGTGTAAAACACCCTCAATTATTGACACACCAATTCTGCGGGTCAACCACAATTACTGACACTACAATAGAGCAGCACACACACAATTACTGAAAAGCAATTAGTGCAGCACCCCCTCAACTACTGACACTCCAAAAGGGCAGAATGCCCTCAATTACTGACAGTCCAATACTGCTGCACAGTCTCAATGATAGAGACTCCAATAGTGCAGCACATGCTCAATTATTGACACTCCAATAGTGCAGCACACCCTCAATTACTGACCCTCCAATAGTGCAGCACACCCTCAATTACTGACACTCCAATGGTAAAGCACACCCTCAATTACTGACCCTCCACTTGAGCAGCACACCCTCAATTACTGACAATCCATTAGTGCAGCACATCCTAAATTATTGACACTACAATAGTGCGGGACACCCTCAATTATTGACAATCCAATAGTGCAGCACACCCTCAATTACTGACACTCCAGTTGTGCAGAACAACCTCAATTTCTGACACTCTAATAGTGCAGCACACCCTCAATTACCGACATTCCAATAGTGCAGCACACATTCAATTACTGACATTCCATTAGTGCAGCACACCCTCAATTACTGACACTCCAATAGTGCAGCACACCTTCAATTACTGACACTCCAATAGTGCAGCACACCCTCAATTTCTGACACTCAAATAGTGCAGCACACCCTCAATTACTTACACTCAAATAGTGCAGCACACCCTCAATTATTGACACTCCAATAGTGCAGCACACCTTCAATTACTGACATTCCAATAGTGCAGCACACACTGAATTACTGAAAACCCATTAGTGCAGCATACCCTCAATTCCTGACACTACAATAGTGCAATACACCCTCAATTACTTACACTCCAATAGTGCAGCACACCCTCAAATACTGAAACTCCAATAGGGCTGAACACCCTCAGTTGATGACACTACAGTAGTGCAGCACACCCTCAAACACTGAAAGTCCAATAGTGCAGCACACCATCAAGTACTGACACTCCAATTGTGCAGCGCATCCTCAATTACTAACACTCCAATGATGCTGAACACGCTCAATTTTTGACATTCCAATAGTGCAGCACACTCTCAATGACTGACACGCCAATTGTGCAGCACACGCTCAATTACTGACACTCCAATAGTGCAGCACACCCTTAATTACTGACACTCCAATAGTGCAGCACACGCTCAATTACTGACACTCCAATAGTGCAGCACATCCGTAATTACTGATCCTCCAATAGTGCAGCAAACCCTTGATTACTGCAACTCCAATAGTGCAGCACATCCTCAATTACTGACCCTCCAATATTGGTGCACACCCTCAATTACTGACACTCCATTAATGCAGCACACCCTCAATTACTGACACTCCATTAATGCAGCACACCCTCTACTACTGACCCACCAATGGTGCAACACACCTTCAATTTCTGAACTTCCGACTCTGCAGCACACTCTCAATTACTGATACTCCAGTTGTGCAGCTCAACCTCAATTACTGACACACCAATAGTGTAGCACACACTCAATTACTGACACTCCAATCGTGCAGCACACCCTCAAGAACTGACACTCCAATCGTGCACTACACCGTCAATTACTGACACTCCAATAGAGCAGAACAAACTCAATTACTGACACTCCAATAATGCTGCACACCCTCAATTACTGACCCTGCATTAGTGCAGAGCACCCTTGATTACTGACACTCCAACAGTGCAGCACACACTCAATTACTTGTTCTCCAATAATGCAGTAGATCCCCACATACTGACCCTTCTGTGGTGCAGCTCACCCACAATACTGACCCTGAAATAGTGCTGCACAGCCTCAATTAATGAAATTCTAATAGTGCAGCACACCCTCAATTACTGACACTCCAATAGTGCCGCGCACCCTCAATTACTGACACTGCAATAGTGCAGAATACACTGAATTACTGAAAAACCATTAGTGCAGCACACCCTCAATTATTGACAATACAATAGAGTAAAACACCCTCAATTATTGACACACCAATTGTGCGGCACAACCACAATTACTGACACTACAATAGTGCAGCACACACTCAATTACTGAAAATCCATTAGTGCAGCACCCCCTCAATTATTGACACTCCAATAGTGCAGAACGCCCTCAATTACTGACACTCCAATAGTGCAGCACAAGCTCAATTAATGACTCTCCAATAGTGCAGCACATCCTCAATTACTGACCCTCCAATAGTACAGCACACCCTCAATTACTGAACCTCCAATAGTGCAGCACACCCTCAATTACTGACCATCAATTAGTGCAGCACACCCTCAATTACATACACTCCACTAGAGCAGCACACCCTCAATTACTTACAATCCAATAGTGCAGCACATCCTAAATTATTAACAATCCAATAGTACATCACATCCTCAATTATTGACAATCCAATAGTGCAGCACACCCTCAATTACCTGTACTCAAATAATGCAGTACAGCCTCAGTTACTGGCCATTCAATGGTGCAGCTCACCCTCAATTACTAAGCCTGCAAGAGTGCTGCACAGCCTCAATTAATAAAAATCCAATAGTGCAGCACACCCTAAATTACTGACACTCCAATTGTGCAGCAGAACCTCAATTACTGACACTCCAATAGTGCAGCACACCCTAAATTACTGACACTCCAATAGTGCAGCACACCCTCAATTACTGACAGTCCAATAGTACAGCACACACACAATTACTGACATTCCAATAGTGCAGCACACATTGAATTACTGAAAACACATCAGTGCAGCACACCCTCAATTATTGAGACTAAAATAGTGCAAAACACCCTCTGTTATTGACACTCAAATTGTGCAGCACAACCTCAATTACTGACACTCTCAATGGTGCAGCACACCCTCAATTACTGAAAATCCATTAATGCAGCACCCCCTCAATTACTGACACTCTAATAGTGCAGCACACCCTCAGTTGCTGACACTACAGTAGTACAGCACACACTGAATTACTGACATCGAATAGTGCAGCATACCCTCAATTACTGACACTCCATTAATGCAGCACACCCTCAACTACTGACTCACCAATCGTGCAGCACTCCTTCAATGACTGACCTTCCCACCCTGCAGCACAATCTCAATTACTGATACTCCAGTGGTGCAGATCACCCTCAATTACTGACACTCCAATAGTAAAGCACACCCTCAATTAGTGCAGCCCTCCCTGAATTACATACACGCCAATAGTTCAGCACACCCTCAATTACTAATACTCCAATAATGCAGTACACCCTCAATTACTGACCCTCCACTAGAGCAGCACACCCTCAATTACTGACAATCCTATAGTGCAGCACATCCTAAATTATTGACAATCCAAGAGTACATCACATCCTCAATTACTGACAATCCAATAGTGCAGCACACCCTCAATTACCTGTACTCAAATAATGCAGTACAGCCTCAGTTACTGACCATTCAATGGTGCAGCTCACCCTCAATTACTAAGCCTGCAAGAGTGATGCACACCCTCAATTACTGACATTCCAATAGTGCAGCACACACTGAATTACTGAAAACCCATTAGTGCAGCACACCCTCAATTACTGACACTGCAATAGTGCAAAACACCCTCAATTACTGACACTCCAATATTGCAGAATAACCTCAATTACTGACACTACATTAGTGCAGCACACGCTCAAATACTGAAACTCCAATAGGGCAGAACACACTCAATTAATGACACTCCAATAGTGCTGCCCACCCTCAATTACAGACCCTTCAATAGAGCAGCCCACCCTGAATTACTGACAATCCAATTGTGCAGCGCAACCTCAATTACTGACACTACATTAGTGCAGCACACGCTCAATTACTGAATATCCATTAGTGCAGAACGCCCTCAATTACTGACCCTCCAATAGTCCAGCAAACTCTCAATTACTTACACTCCAATAGTGCAGCACACCCTCAAATACTGAAACTCCAATAGGCAGAACACCCTCAACTGCTGACATTACAGTAGTGCAGCACACCATCAATTACTGACACTCCAATCATGCAGCACACCATCAAGTACTGATACTCCAAAAGTGTAGCACAACATCAATTACTGACACTCCAATAGTGCCGAATACCCTCATTTACTGACACTCCCGTAGTGCTGCACACTCTCAATGACTGACACTGCAATAGTGCAGCACATCCGTAATTACTGATCCCCCAATAGTGCTGCGCCCCTTCAATTACTGACACATCAATAGTGCAGCATACCCTCAATTACTGACACTCCAATAGTGCAGTACACCCTCGATTACTGAAACTCCAATAGTGCAGCACACCCTCAATTACTGACATTCCAATAGTTCAGCACACATTGAATTACTGAAAACACATTAATGCAGCACACCCTCAAATACTGACTCAACAATCATGCAGCACACCTTCAATAACTGACCTTCCGATCTGCAGCACAATCTCAATAATTGATACACCAGTGGTGCAGCTCCCCCTCAATTACTGACACTCCAATAGTGCAGCACACACTCAATTACTGACACTCCAATCGTGCAGCACACCATCAAGAACTGACACTCCATTCGTGCAGCACACCCTCAACTATTGATGCTCCCATAGTGCAGCTCACCCTCAATTACTGACACTCCAATAGAGCACAACACCCTCAATTACTGACACTCCAATCGTGCAGTACACCGTCAATTACTGACACTCCAACAGAGCTGAACAAATTCAATTACTGACATACCAATGGTGCTGCACACCCTCAATTACTGACCCTGCAATAGTGCAGACCACCCTAAATTACTGACACTCCAATAGTGCAGCACACCCTCAATTACTTGTACTCCAATAATACAGTACAGCCGCATTTACTGACCCTTCAATGGTGCAGCTCACCCTCAAATACTGACCCTGCAATAATGCTGCACAGCCTCAATTAATGAAATTCCAATAGTGCAGAACACCCTCAATTACTGTACTCCAATAGTGCATCACATACTGAATTACTGAAAACCCATTAGTGCAGCACCCCCTCAATTACTGACACTCTAATAATGCAGCACACCCTCAATTACTTGTACACCAATAATGCAGTAAAGCCTCAGTTACTGACCCTTCAATGCTGCCGCTCACCCTCAATTACTGACACTACAATAGTGCGAAATACCCTCAATTACTGACACTCCAATTGTGCAGCACAACATCAATCACTGAAAATCCATTAGTGCAGCACACCCTCAATTACTTACACTCCAATAGTGCAGCACACCCTCAAATACTGAAACTCCAATAGGGCAGCACACCCTCAGTTGCTGACACTACAGTAGTGCAGCACGCCCTCAATTACTGACACTCCAATCATGCAGCACCCCATCAAGTGCTGATAAACTAATCGTGCAGCACAACATCAAGTACTGACACTCCAATACTGCAGCACACCCTCAATTACTGACACTCCAATAGTGCAGAACACCCTCAATTACTGACACCCCAATACTGATATACACTCTCAATGACTGACACCCCATTGGTGCAGCACACCCTCTATTACTGAAAATCCATTAGTGCAACACACCCTCAATTACTGACACTCTAATCATGCAGCACACCATCAAGTACTGACACTCTAATAGTGCAGCGCACCGTCAATTACAGACACTCCAATAGTGCTTGCACAGTCTCAATGATTGAGACTCCAATAGTGCAGCACACCCTCAATTACTGACCCCCGAATAGTACAGCACGCCCTCAATTACTGACACTCCAATAGTAAAGCACACCCTCAATTACTGACCCTCAATTAGTGCAGACCACCCTTAATTACTGACACTCCAATAGTGCAGCAAACCCTCAATTACTTGTACTCCAATAATGCAGTACAGCCTCAGTTACTGACCCTTCAATGGTGCAGCTCACCCTCAATTACTGATCCTGCAATAGTGCTGCACAGCCTCAATTAATGAAATTCCAATAGTGCAGAACACCCTCAATTACTGACACTCCAATAGCGCAGCACACACTCAATTATTGACATTCTCTTAGTGCAGCACACATTGAATTACTGAAAACCCATTATTGCAGCACACCCTCAATTATTGACACTCCAATTGTGCAGCACAACCTCAATTACTGACACTCCAATAGTGCAGCAAACTCTGAATTACTTACACTCCAATAGTGCAGCACACCCTCAAATACTGAAACTCCAATAGGGCTGAACACCCTCAGTTGCTCTCACTACAGTTGTGCAGCACATCCTCAATTACTGACACTCCAATCATGCAGCACACCATCAAGAACTGACACTCGAATCGTGCAGCACACCATCAAGTACTGACATTCCAATAGTGCTTCACACTCTCAATTACAGACAATCCAATAGTGGAGCACACCCTCAATTAGTGACAATTAATAGTGCAGCACATCCTCAATTACTGACAATCTAATAGTGAAGCACATTCTCAATTACTGACAATCTAATAGTGCAGCACACCCTCAATTACTTAGACTCCAATAATGCAGTACACCCTCAATTACTGACCCTCTAATAGTGCAGCACATACTCAATTAGTTATACTCCAATAATGCAGTGCACCCTCAATTACTGACCCCCAATAGTGCAGCACACCCTCAATTACTGACAATCCAATCATGCAGCACAACCTCAATTACTGACACTCCAATAGTGAATCAGATCCTCAGTTACTGACAATCCAATAGTGCAGCACAACCTCAATTACGTTTACTCCAATAATGCAGTACAGCCTCAGTTACTGACACTTTAATGGTGCAGCTCACCCTCAATTACTGACAGTGCAATGGTGCTGCGCAGCTTCAACTACTGTCATTCCAATAGTGCAGCACACCCTTGATTACTGACCCTCCAATAGTGCGGCATACCCTTAATTACTGGCGCTCCATTCATGCAGCACACCCTCAACTACTGACTCACCAATCGTGCAGCACACCTTCAATGACTGACCTTCTGACTTTGCAGCACACACTCAATTACTGATACTCCAGTGGTGCAGCATACCCTCAATTACTGACACTACAATATTGCAGCACACACTCAATTACTGACACTCCAATCGTGCAGCACACAATCAAGAACTGACACTCCAATCGTGCAGTACACACTCAATTACTGACACTCCCATAGTGCAGCACACCCTCAATAACTGACAATCCAATAGTGCAGAACACACTCAATTACTGACACTCCAATTGTGCAGCACAACCTCAATTACTGACACTGCAATAGAGCAGCACACCCTCAATTATTGAAAATTCATTACTGCAGCACACCCTCAATTAATTGAACTAAAAGAAATGCAGTACAGCCTCAGTTACAGACCCTTCAATGTTGCAGCTCACCCTCAATTACTGACCCTGCAATAGTGCTGCACATCCTCAATTAATGAACTTCCAATAATGCAGTACAGCCTGTTACTGAACCTTCAATGGTGCAGCTCACCCTCAATTACTGACATTCCAATAGTGCAGCACCAGCTCAATTACTGAAAACCCATTAGTGCAGCACACCCTCAATTACTGACACTACAATAGTGCAAAACACCCTCAATTACTGGCACTCCAATAGTGCAGCACACCTCGATTACTGAAGCTCCAATAGTGCAGCACACCCTCAATTATTGACCCTCCAATATTGCGGCACACCCTCAATTACTGACACTCCATTAATGCTGCACACCCTCAACTACTGACTCTCCAATCGTGCAGCACACCTTCAATGACTGACCTTCTGACTCTGCAGCACACTCTCAATTACTGATACTCCAGTGGTGCAAGCTCACCCTCAATTACTGATACTCCAATTGTGCAGCACACCATCAATTTTTGATACAGCAATAGTGCAGCATTCCGAACATTACAGACCCTCTTATCGTGCAGCACACACTCAATTACTGACACAGCAATAGTGCAGCACACTCGCAATTAATCATAATCCAATAGTGCAGAACACCCTCAATTACTAACACTCCAATATTGCTGAGCCCCTTCAATTACTGACACACCCATAGTGCAGCACACCCTCACTTGCTGACACTCCAATTGTGCAGCACAACCTCAATTAGTGACAATCCACTAGTGCAGCACATCCTCAAATAGTGACAATCCAATAGTGCAGCACATCCTCAATTACTGACAATCCAATAGTGCTGCACATCCTCAATTACTGACAATCCAATAGTGCCGTACACCCTCAATTACTGACATTCCAATAGTGCAGCAAACACTGACTTACTGAAAACCCATTAGTGCAGCACACCCCCAATTACTGACACTACAATAGTACAAAACGCCCTCAATTACTGACACTCCAATTGTGCAGCACAACCTCAATTACTGAAAATCCATTAGTGCAGCACAACCTAAATTATTGAGACTCCAATAGTGCAGCAAACTCTCAATTACTTACACTCCAATAGTGCAGCACACACTCAAATACTGAAACTCCAATAGGGCAGCACACCCTCAGTTGCTGACACTACAGTAGTGCAGCACACCCTCAATTACTGACACTCCAATAGTGCAGAACACACTCAATTACTTGTTCTCCAATAATGCAGCACAGCTTCATTTACTGAACCTTCAGTGGTGCAGCTCACCCTCAATTACTGACCCTGCAATAATGCTGCACCACTGAATTAATGAAATTCGAATAGTGCAGCACACCATAATTACTGACACTCTAATAGTGCCGCACACCCTCAATTACTGGCACCACAAAAGTGCAGCACACACTGAATTACTGAAAACCCATTAGAGCAGCACACGCTCAATTACTGACATTACAATAGTGTAAAACACCCTCAATTACTGAAACTCCAAATGTGCAGCACAACCTGAATTACTGACAATCCAATAGTGAAGCACATCCTCAATTACTGACAATCCAATAGTGCAGCACACCCTCAATTAATTGTACTCCAATAATGCAGCACAGCCTCAGTTACAGACCCTTCAATAGTGCAGCACACCCTCAAATACTGACACTCCAATAGTGCAGAACACCCTCAGTTGCTGACACTACAGTACTGCAGCACAGCCTCCATTACTGACAATTCCATCATGTAGCACTCCATCAAGAACTGACTCTCTAATCCTGCAGCACACCATCAAGTACTGGCACTCCAAAAGTGCAGCACACCCTCAATTACAGACACTCCAAAAGTGCAGAAAGCCCTCAATTACTGACACCCCAATACTGATGCACACTCTCAATGACTGACACCCCAATAGTGCAGCACACCCTCAATTAGTGACAATCCAATAGTGCAGCACATCCTCAATTACTGACAATCCAATAGTGAAGCACATCCTCAATTACTGAAAATCCAATAGTGCAGCACACCCTCAATTACTTGTACTCCAAGAATGCAGTACAGCCTGAGTTACAGACCATTCAATGGTGCAGCTCACCCTCAATTACTGGCCCAGCAAATGTGCTGCACAGCCTCAATTAATGAAATTGCAAAAGTGCAGCACACCGTCTATTACTGACACACCAATAGTGCAGCACACCCTCAATTACTGACAATCCAATAGTGAAGCACATCCTCAATTACTGACAATCCAATAGTGCAGCACACCCTCAATTACTTGTACTCCAAAAATGCAGTACAGCCTGATTTACAGACCATTCAATGGTGCAGCTCACCCTCAATTACGACCCAGCAAATGTGCTGCACAGCCTCAATTAATGAAATTGCAAAAGTGCAGCACACCGTCTATTACTGACACACCAATAGTGCAGCACACCCTCAATTACTGACACTTCATTAGTGCAGCACACCCTCAATTACTGACACTCCAATAGTGCCGCACACCCTCAATTACTGACATTCCGATCATGCATCACACCATCAAGAACTGACAATCTAATCGTGCAGCAGAACATCAAGTAATGACACTCCAATAGTGCAGCACACCCTCAATTACTGAACTCCAATAGTGCAGCACACCCTCAATTAGTGACAATCCAATAGTACAGCACACCCTCAATTACTGACAATCCAATAGTGAAGCACATCCTCAATTACTAACAATCCAATAGTGCAGCACACCCTCAATTACTGACAATCCAATAGTGAAGCACATCCTCAATTACTGACAATCCAATAGTGCAGCACACCCTCAATTACTTGTACACCAATAATGCAGTAAAGCCTAAGTTACTGACCCTTCAATGCTGCCGCTCACCCTCAATTACTGACACTACAATAGTGCGAAACACCCTCAATTACTGACACTCCAATAGTGCAGCACACCCTCAAATACTGACACTCCAATAGGGCAGCACACCCTCAGTTGCTGACACTACAGTAGTGCAGCTCACCCTCATTTACTGACCCTGCAATAGTGATGCACAGCCTCAATTAATGAAATTCAAATAGTGCAGCACACTCTTAATTACTGACACTCCTATAGTGCAGCACACCCTCAATTACTGACACTCCAATAGTGCCGCACACCCCCAATTACTGAACTCCAATAGTGCATCACACACTGAATTACTGACACTCCAATAGTGCATCACACACTGAATTACTGAAAACCCATTATTGCAGCACACCCTCAATTAATGACACCACAATAGTGCAAAACACCCTCAATTACTGACACTCCAATTGTGCAGCACAACCTCAATTACTGACACTACAATAGTGCAGCACACCCTCAATTACTGACACTCCAATAATGCAGCACACCCTTGATTACTGAAACTCCAATAGTGCAGCACACCTTCAATTACTGACCCTCCAATGGTGCGGCACAACCTCAATTACTGACACTCCATTAATTCAGCACACCCTCAACTACTGAATCTCCAATCGTGCAACGCACCTTCAATGACTGACCTTCTATCTCTGCAGCACACTCTCAATTACTGATACTCCAGTGTTGCAGCTCAAAATCAATTACTGACACTCCGATATTGCATCTCACACTCAATTTCTGACACTCCAATCGTGCAGCACACCATCAAGAACTGACAATCCAATCGTGCAGTAAACCTCAATTACTGACACTCCCATAGTGCAACACACCCTCAATTACTGACACTCCAATAGTGCAGAAAACACTCAATTACTCACACTCCAATAGTGCTGCACACCCTCAACTACTGACACTCCAATAGTGCAGCACACCCTCAATTACTGACACTCCAATACTGCCGCACACCCCCATTTACTGACACTCCAATAGTGCATCACACACTGAATTACTGACACTCCAATAGTGTATCACACACTGAATTACTGAAAACCCATTATTGCAGCACACCCTCAATTAATGACACCACAATAGTGCAAAACATCCTCAATTACTGACACTCCAATCATGCAGCACACAATTAAGAAATGACACTCTATTTGTGCAGCACACCAAGTACTGACGCTCCAATAGTGCAGCACAACCTCAATTACTAACACTCCAATAGTGCTGAACGCCCTCAATAACTGACACTCCAATATTGCTGCACACTCTCAGTGACTGACACTCCAATAGTGCAGCACATCCTCAATTACTGACACTCCAATAGTGCAGCACACGCTCAATTACTGACACTCCAATAGTGCAGCACAACCTCAATTACTAACACTCCAATAGTGCTGAACGCCCTCAATAACTGACACTCCAATATTTCTGCACACTCTCAGTGACTGACACTCCAATAGTGCAGCACATCCTCAATTAATGACACTCCAATAGTGCAGCACACGTTCAATTACTGACACTCCAATAGTGCAGCACACTCTCAATGACTGACACTCCAATAGTGCAGCACATGCTCAATTACTGACACTCCAATAGTGCAGGACACCCTCAATTACTCAAACTCCAATTGTGCAGCACAACCCTCAATTACTGACAATCCAATAGTGAAGCACATCCTCAATTACTGACAATCCAATAGTGCAGCAAACCCTCAATTAAGTGTACTCCAATAATGCAGTACAGCCTCAGTTACAGACCCTTCAATGGTGCAGCTCACCCTCAATTACTGACCCTGCAAATGTGATGCACAGGCTCAAATAATGAAATTCCAAAATTGCAGCACACCCTCAATTACTGACACTCCAATAGTGCAGCACACCCTCAATTACCTACATTCCAATAGTGCAGCACACACTCAATTACTGACCCTCCAATATTGCTGCGCCCCTTCAATTACTGACATTCCAATAGTGCAGCACACCCTCAATTACTGACACTCCAATAGTGCAGCACATCCTCAATTACTGACCCTCCAATAATGCGGCACACCCTCAATTACTGACACTCCATTAATGCAGCACACCCTCAACTACTGACTCTCCAATCGTGCAGCACACCTTCAATGACTGACCTTCCGACTCTGCAGCACACTCTCAATTACTGATACTCCAGTGGTGCAGCTCAACCTCAATTACTGACACTCCAATATTGCATGTCACACTCAATTACTGACACTCCAATCGTGCAGCACACCATCAAGAACTGACACTCCAATCGTGCAATATATACTCAATTACTGACACTCCAATCATGCATCCCACCATCAAGAACTGACACTCTAATCGTGCAGTACAACAACAAGTACTGACACAACAATAGTGCAGAACACCCTCAATTACTGACACTCCAATAGTGCAGAAAACACTCAATTACTAACACTCCAATAGAGCAGCCCACACTGAATTACTGACACTACAATAGTTCAGCACACCCTCAATTCCTGACACTCCAATAGTGCAGCATACCCTCAATTAATGACACTCCGATCATGCAGCATACCCTCAATTAATGACACTCCAATCATGCAGCACACCATCAAGAGCTGACACTCTAATCGTGCAGCACAACATTCCAACTTTGCAGCACACTCTCAATTACTGAAACTCCAGTGGTGCAGCTCAACCCCAATTACTGACACTCCAATAATGCATCTCACACTCAATTACTGACACTCCAATCGTGCAGCACACCATCAAGAACTGACACTCCAATCGTGCATTACATTCTCAATTACTGACACTCCCGTAGTGCAGCACACCCTCAATTACTGACAATTCAATAGTGCAGAAAACACTCAATTACTGACACTCCAATAGTGCTGCACATCCTAAATTACTGACAATCCAATAGTGCAGCACACCCTCAATTAGAGACAATCCAATAGTACAGCACATCCTCAATTACTGCCAATCCAATAGTGAAGAACATCCTCAATTACTGACAATACAATAGTGCAGCACACTCTCAATTACTTGTACTCCAATAATGCAGTAAAGCCTCAGTTACTGACCCTTCAATGGTGCAGCTCACCCTCAATTACTGACACTCCAATATTGCAGCACACACTCAATTACTGACATTCCAATAGTGCAGCACATACTGAATTACTGAAAACCCTTTAGTGCAGCACACCCTCAATTACTGACACTACAATAGTGCAAAACACCCTCAATTACTGACACTCCAAATGTGCAGCACAACATCTATTACTGAAAATCCATTAGTGCAGCACACACTAAATTACTGACACTCCAATAGTGCAGCAAACTCTCAATTACTGACACTCCAATAGTGCAGCACACCCTCAAATACTGAAACTCCAATGATGCAGCACACCTTCAGTTGCTGACACTACAGTAGTGCAGCATACACTCAATTACTGACACTCCAATCATGCAGCACAACATAAAGAACTGACACTCTAATCGTGCAGCACACCATCAAGTACTGACACTCCAATAGCGCAGCACACCCTCAATTACTGACACTCCAATAGTGCAGCACACCCTCAATTAGTGACAATCCATTAGTGCAGCACACCCTCAATGACTGACACTCCAATAGTGCAGCTCAGGCTAAATTACTGACACTCCAATCGTGCAGCACAAGCTCAATTACTGACACTCCAATAGTGCAGCACACCCTCAATTACTTACGCTCCAATAGTGCAGCACTCCCTCAATTACCTGTACTCCAATAATGCAGTACAGCCTCATTTACTGATCCTTGAGTGTTTCAGCTCACCCTCATTTCCTGACCCTGCAATAGTGCAGCACACCCTCAATTACTGACACTCCAATAGTGCAGCACACCCTCAAATGCTGACACTCCAATAGTGCCGCACACCCCCAATTACTGACACTCCAATAGCGCATCACACACTGAATTACTGAAAACCCATTATTGTAGCACACCCTCAATTAATGAGACCACAATAGTGCAAAACACCCTCAATTACTGACACTCCAATTGTGCAGCACAACCTCAATTACTGACACTACAATAGTGCAGCACACCCTCAATTACTTACGCTCGAATAGTGCAGCACTCCCTCAATTACCTGTACTCCAATAATGCAGTACAGCCTCATTTACTGATCCTTGAGTGTTTCAGCTCACCCTCATTTCCTGACCCTGCAATAGTGCAGCACACCCTCAATTACTGACACTCCAATAGTGCAGCACACCCTCAAATGCTGACACTCCAATAGTGCCGCACACCCCCAATTACTGACACTCCAATAGTGCATCACACACTGAATTACTGAAAACCCATTATTGTAGCACACCCTCAATTAATGAGACCACAATAGTGCAAAACACCCTCAATTACTGACACTCCAATTGTGCAGCACAACCTCAATTACTGACACTACAATAGTGCAGCACACCCTCAATTACTTACGCTCGAATAGTGCAGCACTCCCTCAATTACCTGTACTCCAATAATGCAGTACAGCCTCATTTACTGATCCTTGAGTGTTTCAGCTCACCCTCATTTCCTGACCCTGCAATAGTGCAGCACACCCTCAATTACTGACACTCCAATAGTGCAGCACACCCTCAAATGCTGACACTCCAATAGTGCCGCACACCCCCAATTACTGACACTCCAATAGTGCATCACACACTGAATTACTGAAAACCCATTATTGTAGCACACCCTCAATTAATGAGACCACAATAGTGCAAAACACCCTCAATTACTGACACTCCAATTGTGCAGCACAACCTCAATTACTGACACTACAATAGTGCAGCACACCCTCAATTACTGAAAATGCTTTAGTGCAGCACCCCCTCAATTACTGACACACTAATAGTGCAGAACACCCTCAGTTGCTGACACTACAGAAGTGCAGTACACCCTCAATTACTGACACTCCAATCATGCAGCACACCATTAAGAAATGACACTCTTATCATGCAGCACACCATCAATTACTGGCACTCCAATAGTGCAGCGCACCCTCAATTACTGACACTCCAATATTGCGGCACACCCTCAATTACTGACACTCCAATAGTGCTGAACGCCCTCAATGACTGACACTCCAATATTGCTGCACAATCTCAATGACTAACACTCCAATAGTGAGGCACATGCTCAATTACTGACATCCAATAGTGCAGAACACCCTCAATGACTGACACTCCAGTAGTGCAGCACATCCTCAATAACTGACCCTCCAATATTGCTGCGTCCCTTCAATTACTGACACTCCAATAGTGCAGCACTCCCTCAAGTACTGACACTCCAATAATGCAGCACACCCTTGGTTACTGATATCCAATAGTGCAGCACACCCTCAATTACTGACGCTCCAATAGTGCGGCTCACCCTCAATTACTCAAACTCCATTAATGCAGCACACCCTCAACTAATAACTCTCCAATCGTGCAGCATACCTTCAATGACTGACCTTCCGACTCTGCAGCACACTCTCAATTACTGATACTCCAGTGGTGCAGCTCAGCATCAATTACTGACACTCCAATAGTCCATGTCACACTCAATTACTGACACTCCAATCGTGCAGCACACCATCAAGAACTGACTCTCCAATCGTGCAATAGACCCTCAATTACTGACACTCCCATAGTGCAGCACACCCTCAATTACCGACACTCCAATAGTGCAGAAAACAATTAATTACAGACACTCCAATAGTGCTGCACTCCTGCAATTACTGACCCTGCAATAGTGCAGCCCGCCCTGAATTACTAACACTCGAATAGTACAGCACACCCTCAATTACTTGTATTCCAATAATGCAGTAGAGCCTCATTTCCTGACCCTTCAGTGGTGCAGCTCAACCTCAATTACTGGCCCTGCAAGAGTGCTGCACAGTCTCAATTAATGAAATTCCAATAGTGCAGCACACCCTCAATTACTGACACTCCAATAGTGCAGCACACCCTCAATTACTGACACTCCAATAGTGCAGCACACCCTCAATTACTGACACTCCAATAGTGCAGAACACCTCAATTACTGACACTCCAATAGTGCAGCACACCCTCAATTACTGACACTCCAATAGTGCAGCACACCCTCAATTACTGACACTCCAATAGTGCAGAACACCTCAATTACTGACACTCCAATAGTGCAGAACACCCTGAATTAATGACACTCCAGTTGTGCAGAACAACCTCAATTACTGACACCCCAATAGTGCAGCACACCCTCAATTACTGACCCTCCAATAGTGCGGCACACCCTCAATTACTGACACTCCAATAGTGCAGAAAACACTTAATTACTCACACTCCAATAGTGCTGCACACCCTCAATTACTGATCCTCCAATAGAGCAGCCCACATTGAATTACGGACAGTCCAATTGTGCAGCAGAGCCTCAATTACTGACACTACAATAGTGCAGCACCCCCTCAGATACTGACACTCCATTGGGGCAGAACACTCTCCGTTGCTGTCACTACAGTATTGCAGCACACCCGCAATTACTGACACTCCAATAGTGCAGAACACACTCAATTACTGACACTCCAATAGTGCTGCAAACCCTCGATTACTGACCCTGCAATAGTGCAGACCACACTCAATTACTTACACTCCCATAGTGCAGCGCACCCTCAATTACCTGTACTCCCATAATGCAATACAGCCTCATTTACTCACCCTTCAGTGTTGCAGCTCACCCTCATTTACTGACCCTGCAATAGTGCAGCACAGCCTCAATTAATGAAATTCGAATAGTGCAGCACACCCTCAATTACTGACAATCCAATAGTGCAGCACACCCTCAATTAGTGACACTCCAATAGTGCAGCACACTCTCAATTACTGACACTCTAATAGTGCAGAACACCTCAATTACTGACACTCCAATAGTGCAGAACACCCTGAATTAATGACACTCGAATTGTGCAGAACAACCTCAATTACTGACACCCCAATAGTGCAGCACACCCTCAATTACTGACCCTCCAATAGTGCGGCACACGCTCAATTACTGACCCTCCAATAGTGCGGCACACCCTCAATTACTCATACTCCAATAATGCAGCACACCCTCAACTCCTGAATCTCCAATCGTGCTGCACACCTTCAATGTCAGATCTTCCAACTCTGCAGCACATTCTCAATTACTGATACTCCAGTGGTGCAACTCAACCTCAATTACTGAAACTCCAATAATGCATCTCACACTCAATTACTGACACTCCAATCGTGCAGCACACCATCAAGAACTGACACTCCAATCGTGCAGTAAAACCTCAATTACTGACACTCCCATAGTGCAGCACACGCTCAATTACTGACACTCCAATAGTGCAGAAAACACTCAATTACTGACACTCCAATAGTGCTGCAAACCCTCGATTACTGACCCTGCAAGAGTGCAGACCACACTCAATTACTTACACTCCCATAGTGCAGCGCACCCTCAATTACCTGTACTCCCATAATGCAATACAGCCTCATTTACTCACCCTTCAGTGTTGCAGCTCACCCTCATTTACTGACCCTGCAATAGTGCAGCACAGCCTCAATTAATGAAATTCGAATAGTGCAGCACACCCTCAATTACTGACAATCCAATAGTGCAGCACACCCTCAATTACTGACACTCCAATAGTGCAGCACACCCTCAATTACTGACACTCTAATAGTGCAGAACACCTCAATTACCGACACTCCAATAGTGCAGAACACCCTGAATTAATGACACTCGAATTGTGCAGAACAACCTCAATTACTGACACCCCAATAGTGCAGCACACCCTCAATTACTGACCCTCCAATAGTGCGGCACACGCTCAATTACTGACCCTCCAATAGTGCGGCACACCCTCAATTACTCACACTCCAATAATGCAGCACACCCTCAACTCCTGAATCTCCAATCGTGCTGCACACCTTCAATGTCAGACCTTCCAACTCTGCAGCACATTCTCAATTACTGATACTCCAGTGGTGCAACTCAACCTCAATTACTGAAACTCCAATAATGCATCTCACACTCAATTACTGACACTCCAATCGTGCAGCACACCATCAAGAACTGACACTCCAATCGTGCAGTAAAACCTCAATTACTGACACTCCCATAGTGCAGCACACGCTCAATTACTGACACTCCAATAGTGCAGAAAACACTCAATTACTGACACTCCAATAGTGCTGCACACCCGCAATTACTGATCCTCCAATAGAGCAGCCCACATTGAATTACTGACAGTCCAATTGTGCAGCAGAGCCTCAATTACTGACACTACAATAGTGCAGCACCCCCTCAAATACTGACACTCCAATAGTGCAGCAAACTCTTAATTACTTAAACTCCAATAGTGCAGCACACCCTCAAATACTGAAACTCCATTGGGGCAGAACACTCTCCGTTGCTGTCACTACAGTATTGCAGCACACACTCAATTACTGACACTCCAATAGTGCAGCACACCCTCAATTACTGACAATCCAATAGTGCAGCACACCCCCAATTACTGACACTCCAATAGTGCATCACACACTGAATTACTGAAAACCCATTATTGCAGCACACCCTCAATTAATGAGCCCACAATAGTGCAGCACAACCTCAATTACTGACACTCCAATAGTGCAGCAAATTCTCAATTACTTACACTCCAATAGTTCAGCACACCCTCGAATACTGACAAGCTAATAGTGCAGAACACCTTCGGTTGCTGACACTACAGAAGTGCAGCAAAGTCTCAATTACTGACACTCCAATCATGCAGCACACCATTAAGAAATGACACTCTTATCGTGCAGCACACCATCAATTACTGACACTAAAATAATGCAGCACACCATCAAGTCCTGACACTCCAATAGTGCTGAACGCCCTCAATAACTGACACTCCAATATTGCTGCACACTCTCATGACTGACACTCCAGTAGTGCAGCACATGCTCAATTACTGACACTCCAATAGTGCAGAACACCCTCAATTAGTGACATTCCAATAGGGCTGCACTCTCTCAATGACTGACACTCCAATAGTGAAGCACATCTTCAATAACTGACAAACCAATAGTTCAGCACACCCTCAATTAATTGTCCTCCAATGATACAGTACATCATCAGTTACAGACCCTTCAATGGTGCAGCTCACACTCAATTACTGACCCTGCAAATGTGATGCACCACCTCAATTAATGAAATTCCAAAAGTGCAGCACACCCTCAATTACTGACACTCCAATAGTGCAGCACACCCTCAATTAATGACACTCCAATCATGCAGCACACCATCAAGAGCTGACACTCTAATCGTGCAGCACATCGTCAAGTACTGACACTCCAATAGTGCAGCACACCCTCAATTACTGACACTCCAGTAATGCAGCACACTCTTGATTACTGAAACTCCAAAACTGCAGCACACCATTAATGACTGACCCTCCTATAGTGCGGCACACCCTCAACTACTGACACTCCATTAATGCAGCACACCCTCAACTACTGAATCTCCAATCGTGCAGCACAACTTCAATGACTGACCTTCCAACTCTGCAGCACACTCTCAATTACTGATGCTCCAGTGGTGCAGCTCAAACTCAATTACTGACACTCCAATATTGCATCTCACACTCAATTACTGACACTCCAATCGTGCAGCACACCATCAAGAACTGACACGCTAACGTGCAGCACGCCATCAAGTACTGACACTCCAATAGTGCTGAACACCCTCAATAACTGGCACTCCAATGTTGCTGCACACTCTCAATGACTGACACTCCAATAGTGCAGCACATGCTCAATTACTGACACTCCAATATTGCTGCGCCCCTTCAATTACTGACATTCCAATAGTGCAGCACACCCTCAATTACTGACACTCCAATAATGCAGCACACCCTCAATTACTAACCCTCCAATAATGCGGCACTCCCTCAATTACTGACACTCCATTAATGCAGCACACTCTCAACTACTGACTCTCCAGTCGTGCAACACACCTTCAATGACTGACCTTCCGACTCTGCAGCACACTCTCAATTACTGATACTCCAGTGGTGCAGCTCAACCTCAATTACTGACACTCCAATATTGCATCTCACACTTAATAACTGACAATCCAATCGTGCAGCACACCATCAAGTACTGACACTACATTAGTGCTGAACACCCTCAATAACTGACACTATTGCTGCACACTCTCAATGACTGACAATCCAATAGTGCAGCACACCCTCAATTAGTGACAATCCAATAGTACAGCACATCCTCAATTACTGACAATACAATAGTGCAGCACACCCTCAATTACTTGTACTCCAAAAATGCAGTAAAGCCTCAGTTACTGACCCTTCAATAGTGCAGCTCACCCTCAATTACTGACACTCCAATAGTGCAGCACACCCTAAATTACTTACACTCCAATATTGCAGCACACACTCAATTACTGACATTCCAATAGTGCAGCACATACTAAATTACTGAAAACCCATTAGTGCAGCACACCCTCAATTACTGACACTATAATAGTGCAAAACACCCTCAATTACTGACACTCCAATTGTGCAGCACAATCTCAATTACTGAAAATCCATTAGTGCAGCACACACTAAATTCATAAAACTCCAATAGTGCAGCACACCCTCAATTACTGAAACTGCAATGGGGCAGCTCACCTTCAGTTGCTGACACTACAGTAGTGCAGCACACACTCAATTACTGACAGTCCAATCGTGCAGCACAACATAAAGAACTGACACTCAAATCGTGCAGCACACCATTAAGTACTGACACTCCAATAGCGCAGCACACCCTCAATTACTGACACTCCAATAGCGCAGCACACCCTCTATTACTGACACTCCAATAGTGCAGCACACCCTCAATTAATGAAATTCCAAAAGTGCAGCACACCCTCAATTATTGACACTCCAATAGTGCAGCACACGTTCAATTAATGACACTCCAATCATGCAGCACACCATCAAGAGCTGACACTCTAATCGTGCAGCACAACATCAAGTACTGACACTCCAAAAGTGCAGCACACCATCAATTACTGACACTCCAATAATGCAGCACACCCTCAATTACTGACCCTCCAATAGTGCGGCACACCCTCAATTACTGACACTCCATTAATGCAGCACACCCTCAACTACTGAATCACCAATCGTGCAGCACACCTTTAATAATTGACCTTCTATCTCTGCAGCACACTCTCAATTACTGAAACTCCAGTGGTGCAGCTCAACCTCAATTACTGACACTCCAATAATGCATCTCACACTCAGTTACTGACACTCCAGTCGGGCAGCACATCATCAAGAACTGACACTCCAGTCGTGCAGTACACCCTCAATTACTGACACTCCCATAGTGCAGAAAACACTCAATTACTAACACTTCAATAGTGCTGCACACGCTCAATTAATGACCCTCCAATAGAGCAGCCCACATTGAATTACTGACAGTCCAATCCTGCAGCAGAACCTCAATTACTGACACTACAATAGTGGAGCACACCCTCAATTACTGACAGTCCAATAGTGCAGCACACCCTCAATTACTGACACTCCATTAATGCAGCACACCCTTGATTACTGAAACTCCAAAAGTGCACCACACCCTTAATGATTGTCCCCTCCTATAGTGCGGCAAACCCTCAATTACTGACACCTTCAATAGTGCAGCATACACTCAATTACTGACACTCCAGTAGTGCAGCACACACTCAATTACTGACCCTCCAATATTGCTGCGCTCCTTCAATTACTGACATTCCAATAGTGCAGCACACCCTCAATTACTGACACTCCAATAGTGCAGAACACACTCAATTACTGACACTCCAGTAGTGCAGCACACACTCAATTACTGACCCTCCAATATTGCTGCGCTCCTTCAATTACTGACATTCCAATAGTGCAGCACACCCTCAATTACTGACACTCCATTAATGCAGCACACCCTCAACTACTAACTCTCCAATCGTGCAGCACATCTTCAATGACTGACCTTCCGACTCTGCAGCACACTCTCAATTACTGATACTCCAGTGGTGCAGCTCAACCTCAATTACTGACACTCCAATACTGCATGTCACACTCAATTACTGACACTCCAATCGTGCAGAACACCATCAAGAACTGACACTCAATCGTGCAATACATACTCAATTACTGACAATCAATCATGCATCCCACCATCAAGAACTGGCACTCTAATCGTGCAGCACAACAACAATGACTGACACAACAATAATGCAGAAAACCTCAATTACTGACACTCCAATAGTGCAGAACACGCTCAATTACTTGTACTCCAATAATGCAGTACAGCTTCATTTAATGACCCTTCAGTGGTGCAGCTCACTGTCAATTACTGACACTGCAATAATGCTGCGCAGCCTCAGTTAATGAAATTCGAATAGTGCAGCACACCCTAATTACTGACACTCCAATAGTGCCACACACCCTCAATTACTGGCACAACAATAGTGCAGCACACAATGAATTACTGAAAACCCATTAGTGCAGCACACCCTCAATTAATGACCCTACAATAGTGTAAAACACACTCAATTATTCACACTCCAATTGTGCAGCACAACCTCAATAACTGACAATCCAATAGTGAAGCACATTCCTCAATTACTGACAATACAATAGTGCAGCACGCCCTCAATTAATTGTACTCCAATAATGCAGTACAGCCTCAGTTACAGACCCTTCAATGGTGCAGCTCACCATCAATTACTGACTCTGCAAATGAGCTGCACAGCCTCAATTCATGAAATTCCAAACAGTGCAGCACACCCTCAATTACTGACACTCCAATAATGCAGCACACCCTCAATTACTAACCCTCCAATAATGCGGCACTCCCTCAATTACTGACACTCCATTAATGCAGCACACTCTCAACTACTGACTCTCCAGTCGTGCAACACACCTTCAATGACTGACCTTCCGACTCTGCAGCACTCTCAATTACTGATACTCCAGTGGTGCAGCTCAACCTCAATTACTGACACTCCAATATTGCATCTCACACTTAATAACTGACAATCCAATCGTGCAGCACACCATCAAGTACTGACACTACATTAGTGCTGAACACCCTCAATAACTGACACTATTGCTGCACACTCTCAATGACTGACAATCCAATAGTGCAGCACACCCTCAATTAGTGACAATCCAATAGTACAGCACATCCTCAATTACTGACAATACAATAGTGCAGCACACCCTCAATTACTTGTACTCCAAAAATGCAGTAAAGCCTCAGTTACTGACCCTTCAATAGTGCAGCTCACCCTCAATTACTGACACTCCAATAGTGCAGCACACCCTAAATTACTTACACTCCAATATTGCAGCACACACTCAATTACTGACATTCCAATAGTGCAGCACATACTAAATTACTGAAAACCCATTAGTGCAGCACACCCTCAATTACTGACACTATAATAGTGCAAAACACCCTCAATTACTGACATTCCAATTGTGCAGCACAATCTCAATTACTGAAAATCCATTAGTGCAGCACACACTAAATTCATAAAACTCCAATAGTGCAGCACACCCTCAATTACTGAAACTGCAATGGGGCAGCTCACCTTCAGTTGCTGACACTACAGTAGTGCAGCACACACTCAATTACTGACAGTCCAATCGTGCAGCACAACATAAAGAACTGACACTCAAATCGTGCAGCACACCATTAAGTACTGACACTCCAATAGCGCAGCACACCCTCAATTACTGACACTCCAATAGCGCAGCACACCCTCTATTACTGACACTCCAATAGTGCAGCACACCCTCAATTAATGAAATTCCAAAAGTGCAGCACACCCTCAATTATTGACACTCCAATAGTGCAGCACACGTTCAATTAATGACACTCCAATCATGCAGCACACCATCAAGAGCTGACACTCTAATCGTGCAGCACAACATCAAGTACTGACACTCCAAAAGTGCAGCACACCATCAATTACTGACACTCCAATAATGCAGCACACCCTCAATTACTGACCCTCCAATAGTGCGGCACACCCTCAATTACTGACACTCCATTAATGCAGCACACCCTCAACTACTGAATCACCAATCGTGCAGCACACCTTTAATAATTGACCTTCTATCTCTGCAGCACACTCTCAATTACTGAAACTCCAGTGGTGCAGCTCAACCTCAATTACTGACACTCCAATAATGCATCTCACACTCAGTTACTGACACTCCAGTCGGGCAGCACATCATCAAGAACTGACACTCCAGTCGTGCAGTACACCCTCAATTACTGACACTCCCATAGTGCAGAAAACACTCAATTACTAACACTTCAATAGTGCTGCACACGCTCAATTAATGACCCTCCAATAGAGCAGCCCACATTGAATTACTGACAGTCCAATCCTGCAGCAGAACCTCAATTACTGACACTACAATAGTGGAGCACACCCTCAATTACTGACAGTCCAATAGTGCAGCACACCCTCAATTACTGACACTCCATTAATGCAGCACACCCTTGATTACTGAAACTCCAAAAGTGCACCACACCCTTAATGATTGTCCCTCCTATAGTGCGGCAAACCCTCAATTACTGACACTTCAATAGTGCAGCATACACTCAATTACTGACACTCCAGTAGTGCAGCACACACTCAATTACTGACCCTCCAATATTGCTGCGCTCCTTCAATTACTGACATTCCAATAGTGCAGCACACCCTCAATTACTGACACTCCAATAGTGCAGAACACACTCAATTACTGACACTCCAGTAGTGCAGCACACACTCAATTACTGACCCTCCAATATTGCTGCGCTCCTTCAATTACTGACATTCCAATAGTGCAGCACACCCTCAATTACTGACACTCCATTAATGCAGCACACCCTCAACTACTAACTCTCCAATCGTGCAGCACACCTTCAATGACTGACCTTCCGACTCTGCAGCACACTCTCAATTACTGATACTCCAGTGGTGCAGCTCAACCTCAATTACTGACACTCCAATACTGCATGTCACACTCAATTACTGACACTCCAATCGTGCAGAACACCATCAAGAACTGACACTCCAATCGTGCAATACATACTCAATTACTGACAATCCAATCATGCATCCCACCATCAAGAACTGGCACTCTAATCGTGCAGCACAACAACAATGACTGACACAACAATAATGCAGAAAACCCTCAATTACTGACACTCCAATAGTGCAGAACACGCTCAATTACTTGTACTCCAATAATGCAGTACAGCTTCATTTAATGACCCTTCAGTGGTGCAGCTCACTGTCAATTACTGACACTGCAATAATGCTGCGCAGCCTCAGTTAATGAAATTCGAATAGTGCAGCACACCCTAATTACTGACACTCCAATAGTGCCACACACCCTCAATTACTGGCACAACAATAGTGCAGCACACAATGAATTACTGAAAACCCATTAGTGCAGCACACCCTCAATTAATGACCCTACAATAGTGTAAAACACACTCAATTATTCACACTCCAATTGTGCAGCACAACCTCAATAACTGACAATCCAATAGTGAAGCACATCCTCAATTACTGACAATACAATAGTGCAGCACGCCCTCAATTAATTGTACTCCAATAATGCAGTACAGCCTCAGTTACAGACCCTTCAATGGTGCAGCTCACCATCAATTACTGACTCTGCAAATGAGCTGCACAGCCTCAATTCATGAAATTCCAAAAGTGCAGCACACCCTCAATTACTGACACTCCAATAATGCAGCACACCCTCAATTACTAACCCTCCAATAATGCGGCACTCCCTCAATTACTGACACTCCATTAATGCAGCACACTCTCAACTACTGACTCTCCAGTCGTGCAACACACCTTCAATGACTGACCTTCCGACTCTGCAGCACACTCTCAATTACTGATACTCCAGTGGTGCAGCTCAACCTCAATTACTGACACTCCAATATTGCATCTCACACTTAATAACTGACAATCCAATCGTGCAGCACACCATCAAGTACTGACACTACATTAGTGCTGAACACCCTCAATAACTGACACTATTGCTGCACACTCTCAATGACTGACAATCCAATAGTGCAGCACACCCTCAATTAGTGACAATCCAATAGTACAGCACATCCTCAATTACTGACAATACAATAGTGCAGCACACCCTCAATTACTTGTACTCCAAAAATGCAGTAAAGCCTCAGTTACTGACCCTTCAATAGTGCAGCTCACCCTCAATTACTGACACTCCAATAGTGCAGTACACCCTAAATTACTTACACTCCAATATTGCAGCACACACTCAATTACTGACATTCCAATAGTGCAGCACATACTAAATTACTGAAAACCCATTAGTGCAGCACACCCTCAATTACTGACACTATAATAGTGCAAAACACCCTCAATTACTGACACTCCAATTGTGCAGCACAATCTCAATTACTGAAAATCCATTAGTGCAGCACACACTAAATTCATAAAACTCCAATAGTGCAGCACACCCTCAATTACTGAAACTGCAATGGGGCAGCTCACCTTCAGTTGCTGACACTACAGTAGTGCAGCACACACTCAATTACTGACAGTTCAATCGTGCAGCACAACATAAAGAACTGACACTCAAATCGTGCAGCACACCATTAAGTACTGACACTCCAATAGCGCAGCACACCCTCAATTACTGACACTCCAATAGCGCAGCACACCCTCTATTACTGACACTCCAATAGTGCAGCACACCCTCAATTAATGAAATTCCAAAAGTGCAGCACACCCTCAATTATTGACACTCCAATAGTGCAGCACCCGTTCAATTAATGACACTCCAATCATGCAGCACACCATCAAGAGCTGACACTCTAATCGTGCAGCACAACATCAAGTACTGACACTCCAAAAGTGCAGCACACCATCAATTACTGACACTCCAATAATGCAGCACACCCTCAATTACTGACCCTCCAATAGTGCGGCACACCCTCAATTACTGACACTCCATTAATGCAGCACACCCTCAACTACTGAATCACCAATCGTGCAGCACACCTTTAATAATTGACCTTCTATCTCTGCAGCACACTCTCAATTACTGAAACTCCAGTGGTGCAGCTCAACCTCAATTACTGACACTCCAATAATGCATCTCACACTCAGTTACTGACACTCCAGTCGGGCAGCACATCATCAAGAACTGACACTCCAGTCGTGCAGTACACCCTCAATTACTGACACTCCCATAGTGCAGAAAACACTCAATTACTAACACTTCAATAGTGCTGCACACGCTCAATTAATGACCCTCCAATAGAGCAGCCCACATTGAATTACTGACAGTCCAATCCTGCAGCAGAACCTCAATTACTGACACTACAATAGTGGAGCACACCCTCAATTACTGACAGTCCAATAGTGCAGCACACCCTCAATTACTGACACTCCATTAATGCAGCACACCCTTGATTACTGAAACTCCAAAAGTGCACCACACCCTTAATGATTGTCCCTCCTATAGTGCGGCAAACCCTCAATTACTGACACTTCAATAGTGCAGCATACACTCAATTACTGACACTCCAGTAGTGCAGCACACACTCAATTACTGACCCTCCAATATTGCTGCGCTCCTTCAATTACTGACATTCCAATAGTGCAGCACACCCTCAATTACTGACACTCCAATAGTGCAGAACACACTCAATTACTGACACTCCAGTAGTGCAGCACACACTCAATTACTGACCCTCCAATATTGCTGCGCTCCTTCAATTACTGACATTCCAATAGTGCAGCACACCCTCAATTACTGACACTCCATTAATGCAGCACACCCTCAACTACTAACTCTCCAATCGTGCAGCACACCTTCAATGACTGACCTTCCGACTCTGCAGCACACTCTCAATTACTGATACTCCAGTGGTGCAGCTCAACCTCAATTACTGACACTCCAATACTGCATGTCACACTCAATTACTGACACTCCAATCGTGCAGAACACCATCAAGAACTGACACTCCAATCGTGCAATACATACTCAATTACTGACAATCCAATCATGCATCCCACCATCAAGAACTGGCACTCTAATCGTGCAGCACAACAACAATGACTGACACAACAATAATGCAGAAAACCCTCAATTACTGACACTCCAATAGTGCAGAACACGCTCAATTACTTGTACTCCAATAATGCAGTACAGCTTCATTTAATGACCCTTCAGTGGTGCAGCTCACTGTCAATTACTGACACTGCAATAATGCTGCGCAGCCTCAGTTAATGAAATTCGAATAGTGCAGCACACCCTAATTACTGACACTCCAATAGTGCCACACACCCTCAATTACTGGCACAACAATAGTGCAGCACACAATGAATTACTGAAAACCCATTAGTGCAGCACACCCTCAATTAATGACCCTACAATAGTGTAAAACACACTCAATTATTCACACTCCAATTGTGCAGCACAACCTCAATAACTGACAATCCAATAGTGAAGCACATCCTCAATTACTGACAATACAATAGTGCAGCACGCCCTCAATAAATTGTACTCCAATAATGCAGTACAGCCTCAGTTACAGACCCTTCAATGGTGCAGCTCACCATCAATTACTGACTCTGCAAATGAGCTGCACAGCCTCAATTCATGAAATTCCAAAAGTGCAGCACACCCTCAATTACTAACACTCCAATAGTGCAGCACACCTTCAACAAATGACACTCCAATCATGCAGCACACCATCAAGAGCTGACACTCTAATCGTGCAGCACAACATCAAGTACTGACACTCCAAAAGTGCAGCACACCATCAATTACTGACACTCCAATAATGCAGCACACCCTTGATTACTGAAACTCCAATAGTGCAGCACACCCTCAATTACTGACCCTCCAATAGTGCGGCACAGCCTCAATTACTGACACTCCGTTAATGCAGCACACCCTCAACTATAGACTCTCCAATCGTGCAGCACACCTTCAATGACTGACCTTCCGACTCTGCAGCACACTCTCAATTACTGAAACTCCAGTGGTGCAGCTCAACCTCAATTACTGACACTCCAATAATGCATCTCACGCTCAGTTACTGACACTCAAATCGTGCAGCACACCATCAAGAATTGACACTCCAATCGTGCAGTACACCCTCAATTACTGACACTCCAATAGTGCAGCCCACACTGAATTACTGACAAACCAATCCTGCAGCAGAACATCAATTACTGACACTACAATAGTGCAGCACATCCTCAATTAATGACACTCCAATCATGCAGCACACCATCAAGAGCTGACACTCTTATCGTGCAGCACAACATCAAGTACTGACACTCCAATAGTGCAGCACACCATCAATTACTGAAACTCCAATAGTGCAGCACACCCTCAAGTACTGGCCCTCCAATAGTGCGGCAAACCCTCAATTACTGACACTCCATGAATGCAGCACACCCTCAACTACTGAATCTGCAATCATGCAGCACACCTTCAGTGACTGAAATTCCATCTTTGCAGCACACTCTCAATTACTGATACTCCAGTGTTCAGCTCAACCCCAATTACTGACACTCCAATAATGCATCTCACACTCAATTACTGACACTCCAATCGTGCAGCACACCATCAAGAACTGACACTCCATTCGTGCATTACACTCTCAATTACTGACACTCCCGTAGTGCAGCACACCCTCAATTACTGACAATCCAATAGTGCAGAAAACACTCAATTACTGACACTCCAATAGTGCTGCACATCCTAAATTACTGACAATCCAATAGTGCAGCACACCCTCAATTAGAGACAATCCAATAGTACAGCACATCCTCAATTACTGACAATCCAATAGTGCAGCACAGATTCAATTACTTGTACTCCAATAATGCAGTAAAGCCTCAATTACTGACCGTGCAATACTGCAGCACATCCTCAACTACTGACACTCCAATAGTGCAGCACAACCCTAAATTACTTACACTCCAATATTGCAGCACACCTTCAATTACTGACACTCCAATAGTACAGCACACCCTCAATTACTGACATTCCAATAGTGCAGCACACCCTCAATTACTGACAGTACAATAGTGCAAAACACCCTCAATTACTGACACTCCAATTGTGCAGCACAACTTCAATTACTGAAAATCCATTAGTGCAGCACCCCCTCAATTACTGACACTCCAATAGTGCAGCACCCCCTCAATTACTGACACTCCAATAGTGCAGCAAACTCTCAATTACATACACTCCAAATATTGAAACTCCAATGGGGCACCACACCCTCAGTTGCTGACACTACACTAGTGCAGCACACCCTCAATTACTGACACTCCAATCATGCAGCACAACATCAAGAACTGACACTCTAATCCTGCAGCACAACATCAAGTACTGACACTCCAATAGCGCAGCACACCCTCAATTACTGACACTCCAATAGTGCAGAACACCCTCAATTACTGACACCCCAATACTGATGCACACTCTCAATGACTGACAATCCAATAGTGCAGCACAACCTCAATTACTGACACTCCAATAGTGAGAAACACACTCAATTACTGACACACCAATAGTGCTGCACACCCTCAATTACTGACCCTGCAATAGTGCAGCACACCCTCAATTAGTAACAATCCAATAGTGCAGCACACCCTCAATTACCTGTACTCCAATAATGCAGTACAGCCTCATTTACTGATCCTTGAGGGTTGCAGCTCACCCCCATTTCCTGACCCTGCAATTGTGCAGCACACCCTCAATTACTGACACTACAATAGTGCAGCACACCCTCAAATGCTGACACTCCAATAGTGCTGCACACCCCCAATTACTGACACTCCAATAGTGCATCACACACTGAAATACTGAAAACCCATTATTGCAGCACACCCTCAATTACTGACACTACAATAGTGCAAAACACCCTCAATTACTGACACTCCAATTGTGCTGCACACCCCCAATTACTGACACTCCAATAGTGCATCACACACTGAAATACCGAAAACCCATTATTGCAGCACACCCTCAATTACTGACACTACAATAGTGCAAAACACCCTCAATTACTGACACTACAATAGTGAAGCACACCCTCAATTACTGAAAATGCTTTAGTGCAGCACCCCCTCAAGTACTGACACCCCAATAGTGAAGCACACCTTCAAATACTGACACTCCAATAGTGCAGAACACCCTCAATTACTGACACTCCAATAGTGCTGCACACCCTCAATTACTGACACTCCAATAGTGCTGAACGCCCTCAATGACTGACACTCCAATATTGCTGCACAATCTCAATGACTGACACTCCAATAGTGCAGCACATGCTCAATTACTGAAACTCTAATAGTGCAGGACACCCTCAATGACTGACACTCCAATAGTGCAGCACATCCTTAGTTACTGACCCTCCAATATTGCTGTGTCCCTTCAATTACTGACACACCAATAGTGCAGCACTCCTTCAATTACTGACATTCCAATAATGCAGCACACCCTTGGTTACTGAAACTCCAATAGTGCAGCACACCCTCAATTACTGACCCTCCAATAGTGCGGCTCACCCTCAATTACTCACAATCCATTAATGCAGCACACCCACAACTAATGACTCTCCAATCGTGCAGCACAACTTCAATGACTGAACTTCCGACTCTGCAGCACACTCTCAAATACTGATACTCCAGTGGTGCAGCTCACCTTCAATTACTGACACTCCAATAGTCCATGTCACACTCAATTACTGACACTCCAATCGTGCAGCACACCATCAAGAACTGACACTCCAATCGTGCAATACACCCTCAATTACTGACACTCACATAGTGCAGCACACCCTCAATTACCGACACTCCAATAGTGCAGAAAACAATTAATTACGGACACTCCAATAGTGCTGCACTCCCGCAATTACTAACCCTGCAAAAGTGCAGCCCGCCCTGAATTACTAACACTCGAATAGTGCAGCACACCCTCAATTACTTGTACTCCAATAATGCAGTAGAGCCTCATTTCCTGACCCGTCAGTGGTGCAGCTCAACCTCAATTACTGACCCTGCAATTGTGCTGCACAGCCTCAATTAATGAAAATCCGATAGTGCAGCACACCCTAATTACTGACACTCCAATAGTGCAGCACACCCTCAATTACTGATCTTCCAATAGTGCAGAACACCCTGAATTAATGACACTCCAATTGTGCAGAACAACCTCAATTACTGACACTCCAATAGTGCAGCACACCCTCAATTACTGACCCTCCAATAGTGCGGCACACGCTCAATTACTGACACTCCAATAATGCAGCACACCCTCAACTACTGACTCTCCAATCGTGCAGCACACTTTCAATGTCAGACCTTCCAACTCTGCAGCACATTCTCAATTACTGATACACCAGTGGTGCAGCTCAACCTCAATTACTGAAACTCCAATAATGCATCTCACACTCAATTACTGACACTCCAATCGTGCAGCACACCATCAAGAACTGACACTCCAATTGTGCAGTACACCCTCAATTACTGACACTCCCATAGTGCGGCACACCCTCAATTACTGACACTCCAATAGTCCAGAAAACACTCAATTACTGACACTCCGATTGTGCTGCACACGCTCAATTACTGACACTCCAATCGAGCAGCCCACATTGAATTATTCAAAGTCCAATTTTGCATCAGAATCTCAATTACTGACACTACAATAGTGCAGCAAACACTCAATTACTGACACTCCAATAGTGCAGCACAACCTCAATTAATGACACTCCAATAGTGCAGCGCACCGTCAATTACTGACCCACCAATAGTGCTGAACGCCCTCAATAACTGACACTCCAATAGTGCTGCACACTCTCAATGAATGAGACTGCAATAGTGCAGCACACACTCAATTACTGACACACCAATAGTGCAGAACATCCGCAATTACTGAAACTCCAATAGTGCAGCACACCCTCAATTAATGACACTGCAATCATGCAGCACACCATCAAGAGCTGACACTCTAATCGTGCAGCACAACATCAAGAGCTGACACTACAATAGTGCAGCACACCCTCAATTATTGACATTCCAATAATGCAGCACACCCTTGATTACTGAAACTCCATAGTGCAGCACACCCGCAATTACTGACCCTCCAATTGTGCGGCACACCCTCAATTACTGACACTCCATTAATGCAGCACTCCCTCAATTACTGACTCTCCAATAGAGCAGCCCACATTGAATTACTGACAGTCCAACTGTGCAGCAGAACCTCAATTAATGACACTCCAATCATGCAGCACACCCTTGATTACTGAAACTCCAATAGTGCAGCACACCCTCAATTACTGACCCTCCAATTGTGTGGCACACCCTCAATTACTGACACTCCAACAGTGCAGCACACCCTCAATTACTGACACTCCAATAGTGCAGCACACCCTCAATTACTTACCCTCCAATAGTGTGGCACACCCTCAATTACTGACACTCCAATAGTGCAGAACACGCTCAATTACTTCTACTCCAATAATGCAGTAGACTCTCATTTACTAACCCTTCAGTGGTACAGCTCACCCTCAATTACTGACCCTGCAATAATGCTGCACAGCCACAAATAATAAAATTTGAATAGTGCAGCACACCCTATTGACTGACACTCCAATAGTGCCGTACACGCTCAATTACTGGCACCACAATAGTGCAGCACACACTGAATTACTGAAAACCCATTAGTGCAGTACACCCTCAATTAATGACCCTACAATAGTGTAAAACACCCTCAATTACTAACATTCCAATTGTGCAGCACAACCTCAATTACTGACAATCCAATAGTGAAGCACATCCTCAATTAATTATACTCCAATTAAAAAATACAGCCTCAGTTACAGACCCTTCAATGGTGCAGCTCACCCTCAATTACTGACCAGCAAATGTGCTGCACAGCCTCAATTAATGAAATTCCAAAAGTGCAGCACACCGACTATTACTGACACTCCAATAGTGCAGCACACCCTCAATTACTGACACTTCATTAGTGCAGTACACCCTCAATTACTGACACTCAAATAGTGCAGCACACCCTCAATTACCTGTACTCCAATAATGCAGTACAGCCTCATTTACTGATCCTTGAGTGTTGCAGCTCACCCTCATTTCCTTACCCTGCAATAGTGCAGCACACCCTCAATTACTGACACTCCAATAGTGCAGCACACCCTCAATTACTGACACTCCAATAGTGCAGCACACCCTCAAATGCTGACACTCCAATAGTACTGCACACCCCCAATTACTGACACTCCAATAGTGCATCACACACTGAAATACTGAAAACTCATTAGTGCAGCACACCCTCAATTAATGTGACTACAATAGTGCAAAACACCCTCAATTACTGACACTCCAATTGTGCAGCATAACCTCAATTACTGACACTACAATAGTGAAGCACACCCTCAATTACTGACACTGCATTAATGCAGCACACCCTCAATTACTGACACTCCATTAATGCAGCACACCCTCAATTACTGACACTCCATTAATGCAGCACACCCTCAATTACTGACACTCCATTAATGCAGCACCCCCCCCAATTACTGACAGTCCATTAATGCAGCACACCCTCAATTACTGACACTCCATTAATGCAGCACACCCTCAATTACTGACACTCCATTAATGCAGCACACCCTCAATTACTGACATTCCATTAATGCAGCACACCCTCAATTACTGACACTCCATTAATGCAGCACACACTCAATTACTGACACTCCATTAATGCAGCACACCCTCAATTACTGACACTCCATTAATGTTGCACACCCTCAATTACTGACACTCCATTAATGCAGCACACCCTCAATTACTGACACTCCATTAATGCAGCACACCCTCAACTACTGACTCTCCAATCGTGCTGCCCACCTTCCATGACTGACCTTCCGACTCTGCAGCACATTCTCAATTACTGATACTGAAGTGGTGCAGCTCAACCTCAATTACTGAAACTCCAATAATGCATCTCACACTCAATTACTGATACTCCAATCGTGCAGCACACCATCAAGAACTGACACTCCAATCGTGGAGCACACCATCAAGAACTGACACTCCAATCGTGCAGTACACCGTCAATTGCTGACACTCCAATAGTGCAGAAAACACTGAATTACTGACACTCCCATAGTGCAGCACACCCTCAATTACTGACTCTCCAATAGAGCAGCCCACATTGAATTACTGACAGTCCAACTGTGCAGCAGAACCTCAATTACTGACACTACCATAGTGCAGTGCACCGTCAATTAATGACACTCCAATCATGCAGCACACCCTCAATTACTGACACTCCAATAGTGCAGAACACGCTCAATTACTTCTACAATAATGCAGTAGAGCCTCATTTACTGACCCTTCAGTGGTGCAGCTCACCCTCAATTACTGACCCTGCAATAATGCTGCACAGCCACAAATAATAAAATTCGAATAGTGCAGCACACCCTATTCACTGACACTCCAATAGTGCCGTACACCCTCAATTACTGGCACCACAATAGTGCAGCACACACTGAATTACTGAAAACCCATTAGTGCAGTACACCCTCAATTAATGACCCTACAATAGTGTAAAACACCCTCAATTACTGACAATCCAATAGCGCAGCACACCCTCAATTAATTATATTCCAATTAAAAATTACAGCCTCAGTTACAGACCCTTCAATGGTGCAGCTCACCCTCAATTACTGACCCAGCAAATGTGCTGCACACCCTCAATAAATGAAATTCCAAAAGTGCAGCACACTCTCAATTACTGACACACCAATAGTGCAGCACACCATCAAGAGCTGACACTCCAATCGTGCAGCACACCATCAAGAGCTGACACTGCAATCGTGCAGCACACCCTCAATTACTGACACACCAATAGTGCAGCACACCCTCAATTAATGACACTCCAATCATGCAGCACACCATCAAGAGCTGACACTCCAATCGTGCAGCACACCCTCAATTACTGACACTCCAATAATGCAGCACACCCTCAATTAATGACACTCCAACCATGCAGCACACCAACAAGAGCTGACACTCTAATCGTGCGGCACAACATCAAGAGCTGACACTACAATAGTGCAGCACACCCTCAATTACTGACATTCCAATAATGCAGCACACCCTTGATTACTGAAACTCAATAGTGCAGCACACCCTCAATTACTGACCCTCCAATTGTGCAGCACACCCTCAATTACTGACACTCCATTAATGCAGCACACCCTCGACGACTGAATCTCCAATCGTGCTGCACACCTTCAATGACTGACCTTCCACCTCTGCAGCACACTCTCAATTACTGATACTCCAGAGGTGCAGCTCAACCTCAATTACTGAAACTCCAATAATGCATCTCACACTCAATTACTGACACTCCAATCGTGCAGCACACCATCAAGAACTGACACTCCAATCGTGCAGTACACCGTCAATTGCTGACACTCCAATAGTGCAGAAAACACTCAATTACTGACACTCCCATAGTGCAGCACACGCTCAATTACTGACTCTCCAATAGACCAGCCCACATTGAATTACTGACAGTCCAACTGTGCAGCAGAACCTCGATTACTGACACTACAATAGTGCAGCACACCCTCAATTACTGACACTCCAATAGTGCAGCGCACCGTCAATTAATGACACTCCCATAGTGCAGCACACTCAATTACTGACACTCCATTAATGAAGCACACCCTCAATTACTGACACTCCATTATTGCAGCACACCCTCAATTACTGACACTCCATTAATGCAGCACACCCTCAATTACTGACACGCCATTAATGCTGCACACCCTCAATTACTGACACTCCATTAATGCAGCACACCCTCAATTACTGACACTCCAATAATGCAGCACACCCTCAACTTCTGACTCTCCAATCGTGCTGCACACCTTCCATGACTGACCTTCCGACTCTGCAGCACATTCTCAATTACTGACACTCCAATCGTGCAGCACACCCTCAATTACTGACACTCCAATAATGCAGCACACCCTCAATTAATGACACTTCAACCATGCAGCACACCAACAAGAGCTGACACTCTAATCGTGCAGCACAACATCAAGAGCTGACACTACAATAGTGCAGCACACCCTCAATTACTGACATTCCAATAATGCAGCACACCCTTGATTACTGAAACTCAATAGTGCAGCACACCCTCAATTACTGACCCTCCAATTGTGCAGCACACCCTCAATTACTGACACTCCATTAATGCAGCACACCCTCGACGACTGAATCTCCAATCGTGCTGCACACCTTCAATGACTGACCTTCCATCTCTGCAGCACACTCTCAATTACTGATACTCCAGTGGTGCAGCTCAACCTCAATTACTGAAACTCCAATAATGCATCTCACACTCAATTACTGACACTCCAATCGTGCAGCACACCATCAAGAACTGACACTCCAATCGTGCAGCACACCCTCAATTGCTGACACTCCAATAGTCCAGAAAACAATCAATTACTGACACTCCAATAGAGCAGCCCGCATTGAATTACTCAAAGTCCAATTTTGCATCAGAATCTCAATTACTGACACTCCTATAGTGCAGCACACCCTCAATTAATGACACTCCAATCACGCAGCACACCATTAAAAAATGACACTGTAATCATGCAGCACACCATCAAGTACTGACACTCCAATAGTGCAGCGCACCGTCAATTAATGACACTCCAATAGTGCTGCACACCCTCAATTACAGGCACCACAATAGTGCAGCACACACTGAATTACTGAAAACCCATTAGTGCAGCACATCCTCAATTACTAACACTCTAATAGTGCAGCACACCCTCAATTACAGGCACCACAATAGTGCAGCACACACTGAATTACTGAAAACCCATTAGTGCAGCACAACCTCAATTACTGACAATCCAATAGTGAAGCACATCCTCAAATACTGAGAATCCAATAGTGCAGCACACCCTCAATTAATTATACTCCAATAATGCAGTACAGCCTCAGTTACAGACCCATCAATGGTGCAGCACACCCTCAATTACTGACCCTGCAAATTTGCGGCACAGCCTCAATTAATGAAATTCCAAAAGTGCAGCACACCCTCAATTACTGACACTCCAATAGTGCAGCACACCCTCAATTAATGACACTCCAATCATGCAGCACACCCTTGATTACTGAAACTCCAATAGTGCAGCACACCCTCAATTACTGACACTCCATTAATGCAGCACACCCTCAACTACTGAATCTCCAATCGTGCAGCACACCTTCAATGACTGACCTTCCAACTCTGCAGCACATTCTCAATTACTGATACTCCAGTGGTGCAGCTCATCCTGAATTACTGAAACTCCAATAATGCATCTCACCCTCAATTACTGACACTCCAATTGTGCAGTACACCCTCAATTACTGATACTCCAATAGTCCAGAAAACAATCAATTACTGACACTCCAATAGAGCAGCCCGCATTGAATTACTCAAAGTCCAATTTTGCATCAGAATCTCAATTACTGACACTACAATAGTGCAGCACACCCTCAATTACTGACACTCCTATAGTGCAGCACACCCTCAATTAATGACACTCCAATCATGCAGCACACCATTAAAAAATGACACTGTAATCATGCAGCACACCATCAAGTACTGACACTCCAATAGTGCAGCACACCCTCAATTAATGATACTCTAATAGTGCAGCACACACTCAATTAATGACACTCCAATCATGCAGCACACCATCAAGAGCTGACACTCTAATCGTGCATCACAACATCAAGTACTGACACTCCAATAGTGCAGCACACCCTCAATTACTGAAACTCCAATAATGCAGCACACCCTTGATTACTGAAACTCCAACAGTGCAGCACACGCTCAATTACTGACCCTCCAACAGTGCGGCACACCCTCAATTACTGACACTCCGTTAATGCAGCACACCCTCAACTACTGAATCTCCAATCGTGCAGCACACCTTCAATGACAGACCTTCCAACTCTGCAGCACATTCTCAATTACTGATACTCCAGTGGTGCAGCTCAAACTCAATTACTGAAACTCCAATAATGCATCTCACACTCAATTACTGACACTCCAATTGTGCAGCACACCATCAAGAACTGACACTCCAATCATGCAGTACACCCTCAATTACTGACACTCCCATAGTGCAGCACACCCTCAATTACTGACACTCCAATAGTGCAGAAAACACTCAATTACTGACCCTCCAATAGAGCAGCCCACATTGAATTACTCAAAGTCCAATTGTGCATCAGAACCTCAATTATTGACACACCAATCATGCAGCACACCATTAAAAAATGACACACCAATCATGCAGCACACCATCAAGTACTGACACTCCAATAGTACAGCACACCCTGAATTACTGACCCTCCAATAGTGCAGCACACCATCAAGAACTGACACTCCAATCATGCAATACATCCTCAATTAATGACACTCCAATCATGCATCCCACGATCAAGAACTTACACTCGAATCATGCAGCAGAACATCATGTACTGACACTCCAGTAGTGCAGCACACCCTCAATTACTGGCACTCCAATAGTGCAGAACATGCTCAATTACTTGTACTCCAATAATGCAGTAGAGCCTCATTTACTGACCCTTCAGTGGTGCAGCGCATCCTCAATTACTGACCCTGCAATAATGCTGCACAGCCACAAATAATAAAATTCGAATAGTGCAGCACACCCTATTCACTGACACTCCAATAGTGCCGTACACCCTCAATTACTGGCACCACAATAGTGCAGCACACACTGAATTACTGAAAACCTATTAGTGCAGTACACTCTCAATTAATGACCCTACAATAGTGTAAAACACCCTCAATTACTCACACACCAATTGTGCAGCACAACCTCAATTACTAACAATCCAATAGTGAAGCACATCCTCAATTACTGACAATCCAATAGTGCAGCACACCCTCAATTAATTATACTCCAATAATGCAGTACAGCCTCAGTTACAGACTCTTCAATGGTGCAGCACACCCTCAATTACTGACCCTGCAAATTTGCGGCACAGCCTCAATTAATGAAATTCCAAAAGTGCAGCACACCCTCAATTAATGACACTCCAATCATGCAGCACACCCTTGATTACTGAAACTCCAATAGTGCAGCACACGCTCAATTACTGACACTCCATTAATGCAGCACACCCTCAATTACTGACTCTCCAATCGTGCAGCACACCTTCAATGACTGACCTTCCAACTCTGCAGCACATTCTCAATTACTGATACTCCAGTGGTGCAGCTCATCCTGAATTACTGAAACTCCAATAATGCATCTCACACTCAATTACTGACACTCCAATCGTGCAGTACACCCTCAATTACTGACACTCCCATAGTGCAGCATACCCTCAATTACTGACACTCCAATAGTGCAGCACACCCTCAATTACTGACACTCCAATAATGCAGAACACCCTCAATTACTGACACTCCAATCGTGCAGTACACCCTCAATTACTGACACTCGAATAGTGCAGCACACCCTCAATTACTGACACTCCAACAGTGCAGCACACCCTCAATTACTGACACTCCAATTGTGGAGCACACCCTCAATTACTGACACTCCAATAGTGCAGCACACCCTCAATTACTGTCACTCCAATAGTGCAGAAAACACTCAATTACTGACCCTCCAATAGAGCAGCCCACATTGAATTACTCAAAGTCCAATTGACACCACAGTAGTGCAGCACACCCTCAATTACTGACACTCCAATAGTGCAGCACGCCCTCAACTAATGACACACCAATCATGCAGCACATCATTAAAAAATGACACTCTAATCGTGCAGCACACCATCAAGTACTGACACTCCAATAGTGCAGCACACCCTGAATTACTGACCCTCCAATAGTGCTGAACACCCACAATAACTGACACTCCAATATTGCTGCACACTCCCAATGACTGATACTCCAGTTGTGCAACTCAACCTCAATTACTGACACTCCAATAGTGCATGTCACACTCAATTACTGACACTCCAATCGTGCAGCACACCATCAAGAACTGACACTCCAATCATGCAATACATCCTCAATTAATGACACTCCAATAGTGCAGCACACCCTCAATTAATGACACTCCAATCATGCAGCACTCCCTTGATTACTGAAACTCCAATAGTGCAGCACACCCTCAATTACTGACACTCCAATAGTGCGGCACACCCTCAATTACTGACACTCCATTAATGCAGCTCACCCTCGACTACTGAATCTCCAATCGTGCAGCACACCTTCAATAACTGAACTTCCAACTCTGCAGCACACTCTCAATTACTGATACTCTAGTGGTGCAGCTCAACCTGAATTACTGATACTCCAATAATGCATCTCACACTCAATTACTGACACTCCAATAGTGCAGCACACCATCAAGAACTGACACTCCAATGATGCAATACATCCTCAATTAATGACACTCCAATCATGCATCCCACCATCAAGAACTTACACTCGAATCATGCAGCAGAACATCATGTACTGAAACTCCAATAGTGCAGCACACCCTCAATCACTGACACTCCAATAGTGCAGAACACGCTCAATTACTTCTACTCCAATAATGCAGTACAGCCTCATTTACTGACCCTTCAGTGGTGCAGCTCATCCTCAATTACTGACCCTGCAATAATGCTGCACAGCCACAAATAATAAAATTCGAATAGTGCAGCACACCCTATTCACTGACACCAATTGTGCAGCACAACCTCAATTACTAACAATCCAATAGTGAAGCACATCCTCAATTACTGACAATCCAATAGTGCAGCACACCCTCAATTAATTATACTCCAATAATGCAGTACAGCCTCAGTTACAGACCCTTCAATAGTGCAGCTCACCCTCAATTACTGACCCTGTAAATTTGCAGCACAGCCTCAATTAATGAAATTCCAAAAGTGCAGCACACCTTCAATTACTGACACTCTAATCATGCAGCACACCCTTGATTACTGAAACTCCAATAGTGCAGCACACCCTCAATTACTGACCCTCCAAAAGTGCGGCACACCCTCAATTACTGACACTCCATTAATGCTGCACAGCCTCAACTACTGAATCTCCAATCGTGCAGCACACCTTCAATAACTGACCTTCCAACTCTGCAGCACACTCTCAATTACTGATACTCCAGTGGTGCAGCTCAACCTCAATTGCTGACACTCCAATAGCGCATGTCACACTCAATTACTGACACTCCAATCGTGCAGCACACCATCAAGAACTGACACTCCAATCTTGCAGTACATGCTCAATTACTGACACTCCCATAGTCCAGCACACCCTCAATTACTGACACTCCAATAGTGCAGAAAACACTCAATTACTGACAGTCCAATATTGCTGCACACTCTCAATTTTTGACACTCTAATAGTGCAGCACACACTCAATTACTGACACTCAAAAAGTGCAGCACACCCACAATTACTGACCCACAAATTGTGCAGTACAGCCTCAATTACTAACACTCAAATCATGTAGCACAGCATCAAGAATGGACACTCTAATCGTGCAGCACACCATCAAGTACTGACACTCCAAAAGTGCAGCACACCGTCAATAACTGACACTGCAATAGTGCAGAACACGCTCAATTACTAACACCCCAATAGTGCTGCACACTAAATACAGTACACCCTCAATAACTGACTCTCCAATAGTGCAGCACACCCTCAATAACTGACAATCCTGTAGGGCAGCACATCCTAAATTACTAACACTACATTAGTGTGTGACACCCTCAATTAGTGACAATCCAATAATTCAGCACATCCTCAATTGCTGACAATCCAATAGTGCAGCACACCCTCAATTACTGACAATCCAATTGTGCCGCAAACCCTCATTACTGACAATCCAATAGTGCAGCACATCCTCAATTACTGACAATCCGATAGTGCAGCACATCCTCAATTACTTGTACTCCAGTAATGCAGTACGGCCTCAGTTACAGACCCTTCAATGGTGCAGCTCACCCTCAATTACTGACCCTGCAAATGTGCTGCACAGCCTCAATTAATGAAATTGCAAAAGTGCCGCACACCCTCAATTACTGACACTCCAATCATGCATCACACTATCATGAACTGAAACACAAATCGTGCAGCACAACATCAAGTACTGACACTCCAATAGTGCAGCACACCCTCAATTACTGACAGTCCAATAATGCAGAACACGCTCAATTACTTTTAGTCCAATAAGCCAGTACAGCCTCATTTACTGACCCTTCAGTGGTGCAGCTTACCCTCAAAAACTGACCCTGCAATAATGCTGCACAGCCTCAATTAATGAATTTCGAATAGTGCAGCACACCCAAATTACTGGCACCACAATAGTGCAGCACACACTGAATTATTGAAAACCCATTAGTGCAGCACAACCTCAATTACTAACAATCCAATAGTGCAGCACATCCTCAATTACTGACAATCCAATAGTGCAGCACACCCTCAATTTATTGTACTTCAATAATGCAGTACAGCCTCAGTTACAGACCCTTCAATGGTGCAGCTTGCCCTCAATTACTGACCCTGCAAATGTGCTGCACCGCCTCAATTAATGAAATTCCAAAAGTGCAGCACACCCTCAAATACTGACACTCCAATAGTGCAGCATACGCTCAATTAATGACACTCTAATCATGCAGCACACCATCAAGAGCTGACACTCTAATTGTGCATCACAACATCAAGTACTGACACTCCAATAATGCAGCTTGACCTCAATTACTGACACTCCAATAATGCAGCACACCCTTGATTACTGAAACTCCAATAGTGCTGCACACCCTCGATTACTGACCCTCCAACAGTGTGGCACACCCTCAATTACTGACACTCCATTAGTGCAGCACACCCTCAACTACTGAATCTCCAATCGTGCTGCACACCTTCAATGTCAGACCTTCCAACTCTGCAGCACACTCTCAATTACTGATATTCCAGTGGTGCAGATCAACCTCAATTACTGACACTCCAATAATGCATCTCACACTCAATTACTTACACTCCAATTGTGCAGCACACCATCAAGAACTGATACTCCAATCGTGCAGTACACACTCAATTACTGACACTCCCATAGTGCTGCACACCATCAATTACTGACCCTCCAATAGAGCAACACACATTGAATTACTGACAGACAATTGTGCAGCAGAACCTCAATTACTGACACTACAATAGTGCAGCACCCCCTCAAATACTGACACTCCAATAGTGCAGCAAACTCTCAATTACTTAAAATCCAATAGTGCAGCACATCCTCAAATACTGAAACTCCATTGGGGCAGAACACCCTCCGTTGCTGACACTACAGTAGTGCAGCACACCCTGTATTACTGACACTCAAATAATGTAGAACACACTCAATTACTGACACTTCAATAGTGCTGCACACCCTCAATTACTGACCCTGCAATAGTGCAGACCACCCTCGATTACTTACACTCCAATAGTGCAGCACACCCTCAATTACTCGTACTCCAATAATGCAGTACATCCTCATTTACTGACCCTTCAGTGTTGCAGCTCACCCTCATTTACTGACCCTGCAATAGTGCTGCACAGCCTCAATTAATGAAATTCGAATAGTGCAGCACACCCTCAATTACTGACACTCCAATAGTGCAGCACACCCTCAATTACTGACACTGCAATAGTGCCGCACACCCCCAATTACTGACACTCCAATAGTGCATCACACACTGAATTACTGAAAACCCATTATTGCAGCACACCGTCAATTAATGACACTACAATAGTGCAAAACACCCCCAATTACTGACACCCCAATTGTGCAGCACAACCTCAATTACTGACACTACAATAGTGCAGCACACCCTCAATTACTGAAAATCCTTTAGTGCAGCAGACCCTCAATTACTGACACTCCAATAGTGCAGCAAACTCTCAATTACTTACACTCCAATAGTGCAGCACACCCTCAAATACTGACACTCTAATAGTGCAGAACACCCTCAGTTGCTCACACTACAGAAGTGCAGCTCACCCTCAATTACTGACACTCCAATCATGCAGCACACCATTAAGAAATGCCACTGTAATCGTGCAGCACACCATCAAGTACTGACACTCCAATAGTGCTGAACGCCCTCAATAACTGACACTCCAATATTGCTGCACACTCTCAATGACCGACACTCCAATAGTGCAGCACATGCACAATTACTGACACTCCAATAGTGCAGAACACCCTCAATTACTGACACTCCAATCATGCAGCACACCATTAAGAAATGCCACTGTAATCGTGCAGCACAGCATCAAGTACTGACACTCCAATAGTGCAGAACACCCTCAATTACTGACCCTCCAATAGAGCAGCACACATTGAATTACTGACAGACAATTGTGCAGCAGAACCTCAATTACTGACACTACAATAGTGCAGCACCCCCTCAAATACTGACACTCCAATAGTGCAGCAAACTCTCAATTACTTAAAATCCAATAGTGCAGCACATCCTCAAATACTGAAACTCCATTGGGGCAGAACACCCTCCATTGCTGACACTACAGTAGTGCAGCACACCCTGTATTACTGACACTCGAATAATGTAGAACACACTCAATTACTGATACTCCAATAGTGCTGCACACCCTCAATTACTGACACTGCAATAGTGCAGACCACCCTCGATTACTTACACTCCAATAGTGCAGCACACCCTCAATTACTCGTACTCCAATAATGCAGTACAGCCTCATTTACTGACCCTGCAATAGTGCTGCACAGCCTCAATTAATGAAATTCGAATAGTGCAGCACACCCTCAATTACTGACACTCCAATAGTGCAGCACACCCTCAATTACTGACACTCCAATAGTGCCGCACACCCCCAATTACTGACATTCCAATAGTGCATCACACACTGAATTACTGAAAACTCATTATTGCAGCACACCCTCAATTAATGACACTACAATAGTGCAAAACACCCCCAATTACTGACACTCCAATTGTGCAGCACAACCTCAATTACTGACACTACAATAGTGCAGCACACCCTCAATTACTGAAAATCCTTTAGTGCAGCAGACCCTCAATTACTGACACTCCAATAGTGCAGCAAACTCTCAATTACTTACACTCCAATAGTGCAGCACACCCTCAAATACTGACACTCTAATAGTGCAGAACACCCTCAGCTGCTCACACTACAGAAGTGCAGCACACCCTCAATTACTGACACTCCAATCATGCAGCACACCATTAAGAAATGCCACTGTAATCGTGCAGCACACCATCAAGTACTGACACTCCAATAGTGCTGAACGCCCTCAATAACTGACACTCCAATATTGCTGCACACTCTCAATGACCGACACTCCAATAGTGCAGCACATGCACAATTACTGACACTCCAATAGTGCAGAACACCCTCAATTACTGACACTCCAATCATGCAGCACACCATTAAGAAATGCCACTGTAATCGTGCAGCACAGCATCAAGTACTGACACTCCAATAGTGCAGAACACCCTCAATTACTGACCCTCCAATAGAGCAGCACACATTGAATTACTGACAGACAATTGTGCAGCAGAACCTCAATTACTGACACTACAATAGTGCAGCACCCCCTCAAATACTGACACTCCAATAGTGCAGCAAACTCTCAATTACTTAAAATCCAATAGTGCAGCACATCCTCAAATACTGAAACTCCATTGGGGCAGAACACCCTCCATTGCTGACACTACAGTAGTGCAGCACACCCTGTATTACTGACACTCGAATAATGTAGAACACACTCAATTACTGATACTCCAATAGTGCTGCACACCCTCAATTACTGACACTGCAATAGTGCAGACCACCCTCGATTACTTACACTCCAATAGTGCAGCACACCCTCAATTACTCGTACTCCAATAATGCAGTACAGCCTCATTTACTGACCCTGCAATAGTGCTGCACAGCCTCAATTAATGAAATTCGAATAGTGCAGCACACCCTCAATTACTGACACTCCAATAGTGCAGCACACCCTCAATTACTGACACTCCAATAGTGCCGCACACCCCCAATTACTGACATTCCAATAGTGCATCACACACTGAATTACTGAAAACTCATTATTGCAGCACACCCTCAATTAATGACACTACAATAGTGCAAAACACCCCCAATTACTGACACTCCAATTGTGCAGCACAACCTCAATTACTGACACTACAATAGTGCAGCACACCCTCAATTACTGAAAATCCTTTAGTGCAGCAGACCCTCAATTACTGACACTCCAATTGTGCAGCAAACTCTCAATTACTTACACTCCAATAGTGCAGCACACCCTCAAATACTGAAACTCCATTGGGGCAGAACACCCTCCATTGCTGACACTACAGTAGTGCAGCACACCCTGTATTACTGACACTCCAGTCGTGCAGCACACCATCAAGAACTGAAACTCTAATTGTGCAGCACACCCTCAATTACTGACACTCAAATAATGCAGAACACACTCAATTACTGACACACCAATAGTGCTGCACACCCTCAATTACTGACACTGCAATAGTGCAGACCACCCTCAATTACTTACACTCCAATAGTGCAGCACACCCTCAATTACTTGTACTCCAATAATGCAGTACAGCCTCATTTACTGACCCTTCAGTGTTGCAGCTCACCCTCATTTACTGACCCTGCAATAGTGCTGCACAGCCTCAATAAATGAAATTCGATTAGTGCAGCACACCCTCAATTACTGACACTCCAATAGTGCCGCACACCCTCAATTACTGACACTCCAACAGTGCATCACACACTGAATTACTGAAAACCCATTATTGCAGCACACCCTCAATTAATGACACTACAAATGTGCAAAACACCCTCAATTACTGACACTCCAGTTGTGCAGTACAACCTCAATTACTGACACTAAAATAGTGCAGCACAACCTCAATTACTGAAAATCCATAGTGCAGCACACTCCCAATTACTGACACTCCAATAGTGCATCACACACTGAATTACTGAAAACCCATTATTGCAGCACACCCTCAATTAATGACACTACAATAGTGCAAAACACCCTCAATTACTGACACTCCAATTGTGCAGCACAACCTCAATTACTGACACTACAATAGTGCAGCACACCCTCAATTACTGAAAATCCATAGTGCAGCACACCCTCAATTACTGACACTCCAATAGTGCAGCAAACTCTCAATTACTTACACTCCAATAGTGCAGCACACCCTCAAATACTGACACTCCAATCATGAAGCACACCATTAAGAAATGACACTGTAATCGTGCAGCACACCATCAAGTACTGACATTCCAATAGTGCTGAACGCCCTCAATTACTGACACTCCAATAGTGCAGCACACACTCAATGACTGACACTCCAATAGTGCAGCACATCCTCAATAACTGACCCTCCAATATTGCGCCCCTTCAATTACTGACACTCCAATAGTGCAGCACACCCTTGATTACTGAAACTCCAATAGTGCAGCACACCCTCAATTCCTGACCCTCCAATAGTGCGGCACACCCTCAATTACTGACACTCCATTAACGCAGCATACCCTCAACTACTGACTCTCCAATCGTGAAGCACACCTTCAATGACTGACCTTCCGACTCTGCAGCACACTCTCAATTACTGATACTCCAGTGGTGCAACTCACCCTCAATTACTGACACTCCAATAGTGCATGTCACACTCAATTACTGACACTCCAATCGTGCAGCACATCCTCAATTGCTGACAATCCAACAGTGCAGATCGCCCTCAATTACTGACAATCCAATTGTGCCGCAAACCCTCAATTACTGACAATCCAATAGTGAAGCACATCCTAAATTAGTGATAATCCAATAGTGCAGCACATGCTCAATTACTGACAATCCAATAGTGAATCTTATCCTCAATTAGTGACAGTCCAATAGTGCAGCACACCCTCAATTACTTGTGCTGCACTAATGCAGTACAGCCTCAGTTACAGACACTTCAATAGTGCAGCTCACCCTCAATTACAGACCCTGCGTGTGTGCTGCACAGCCTCAATTAATGAAATTGCAAAAGTGCAGCAGACCATCAATTACTGACACTCCAATAGTGCAGCACACCCTCAATTGCTGACACTCCAATCATGCATCACACCATCATGAACTGATACTCCAATCGTGCAGCAAAACATCAAGTACTGATACTCCAATAGTGCAACACACCCTCAATTACTTACACTCCAATAGTGCAGAACATGCTAATTACTTGTACTCCAAGAATGCATTTAATGACCCTTCAGTGGTGCAGCTCACCCTCAATTACTGACACTGCAATAATGCTGCACAGCCTCAATTAATGAAATTCGAATAGTGCAGCACACCCTAATTACTGACACTCCAATAGTGCCGCACACCCTCAATTACTGGCACCACAATAGTGCTGCACACACTGAATTACTGAAAACCCATTAGTGCAGCACAACCTCAATTACTGACAATCCAATAGTGAAGCACATCCTCAATTACTGACAATCCAATAGTGCAGCACACCCTCAATTAATTGTACTCCAATATTGCAGTACAGCCTCAGCTACAGACCCTTCAATGGTGAAGCTTGCCCTCAATTACTGACCCTGCAAATGTGCTGCACAGCCTCAATTAATGAAATTCCAAAAGTGCAGCACACTGTCAAGAGCTGACACTCTAATCGTGCAGCACAACATCAAGTACTGACACTCCAAAAGTGCAGCACACCCTCAATTACAGACACTCCAATAATGCAGTGCACCCTTGATTAATGAAACTCCAATAGTGCAGCACACCCTCAATTACTGACACTCCAATTGTGCGGCACACCCTCAATTACTGATACTCCATTAATGCAGCACACCCTCAATTACTGACACTCCATTAATGCAGCACACCCTCAACTCCTGAATCTCCAATCGTGCTGCACACCTTCAATGTCAGACCTTCCATCTATGCAGCACATTCTCAATTACAGATACTCCAGTGGTGCAGCTCAACCTCAATTACTGACACTCCAATAATGCATCTCACACTCAATTACTGACACTCCAATCGTGCAGCACGCCATCAAGAACTGACACACCAATCGTGCATTACACAGTCAATTACTCACACTCCTATAGTGTGCACACCCTCAATTACTGACCCTCCAATAGAGCAGCACACATTGAATTACTCACAGTCCAATTGTGCAGCAGAACCTCAATTACTGACACTACAATAGTGCAGCACACCCTCAAATACTGAAACTCCATTGGGGTAGAACACCCTCCATTTTTGACACTACAGTAGTGCAGCAAACCCTGTATTACTGACACTCCAATCGTGCAGCACACCATCAAGAACTGAAACGCCAATCGTTCAGCACACTCTCAATGACTGACACTCCAATAGTGCAGCACACACTCAATTACTGACACTCCAATAGTGCAGAACACATTCAATTACTGACAGTCCAATAATACTGCACACCCTCAATTACTGACCCTGCAATAGTGCAGACCACCCTCAATTACTTGCACTCCAGTAGTGCAGCAAACCCTCAATTACTTGTACTCCAATAATGCAGTACATCCTCATTTACTGACCCTTCAGTGTTGCAGCTCACCCTCAATTACTGACCCTGCAATAGTGCTGTACAGCCTCAATTAATGAAATTCGAACAGTGCAGCACACCCTCAATTACTGACACTCCAATAGTGCAGCACACCTTCAGTTACTGACACTCCAATAGTGCCGCACACCCCCAATTACTGACACTCCAATAGTGCATCACACACTGTTAACTGAAAACCCATTATTGTAGCACATCCTCAATTAATGACACTACAATAGTGCAAAACACCCTCAATTACTGACACTACAATAGTGCAGCACACCCTCAATTACTGAAAATCCTTTAGTGCAGAACCCCCTCAATTACTGACACTCCAATAGTGCAGCAAACTCTCAATTACTTACACTCCAATAGTGCAGCACACCCTCAAATACTGACACTCCATTAGTGCAGAACACCCTCAGCTCCTGACACTAGAGAAGTGCAGCACACCCTCAATTAATGACACTCCAATCATGCAGCACACCATCAAGAATGGACACTCTAATCTTGCAGCACAACATCAAGTACTGACACTCCAATAGTGCAGCACCCCCTCAATTACTGACAATCCAATAATGCAGTACACCCTCATTTACTGATCCTCCAATAGTGCAGCACACCCTCAATTACTGACAATCCAATAGGGCAGCACACCCTCAATTAATCATAATCCAATTGTGCCGCAAACCCTCAATTACTGACAATCCAATAGCGCAGCACAACCTCAATTACTGACAATCCAATAGTACAGCACATCCTCAATTACTGACAATCCAATAGTGAAGCACATCCTCAATTACTGACAATCCAATAGTGCAGCACACCCTCAATTACTTGTACTCCAATAATGCAGTACGGCCTCAGTTACAGACCCTTCAATGGTGCAGCTCACCCTCGATTACTCACCCTGCAAATGTGCTGCACAGCCTCAATTAATGAAATTGCAAAAGTGCAGCACACCGTCTATTACTGACACACCAATAGTGCAGCACACCCTCAATTAATGACACTCCAAAAGTGCAGAACACACTAAATTACTTGTACTCCAATAATGCAGTACAGCCTCATTTACTGACCCTTCATTGGTGCAGCTCACCCTCAATTACTGACCCTGCAATAATGCTGCACATCCTCAATTAATGAAATTTGAATAGTGCAGCACACCCTCAATTGCTGACACTCCAATAGTGCTGTACACCCTCAATTACTGACACTCCAATAGTGCCGCACACCCTCAATTACTGACACTCCAATAGTGCAGCACACCCTCAATTACTGACCCTCCAATAGTGCAGCACACCCTCAATTACAGGTACCACAATAGTGCAGCGCACACTGAAGTACTGAAAACCCATTAGTGCAGCATACCCTCAATTAATGACCCTACAATAGTGTAAAACACCCTCAGTTACTGACACACCAATTGTGCAGTGCAACCTCAATTACTGACAATCCAATAGTACAGCACAACCTCAATTATTGACAATCCAATAGTGCAGCACACCCTCAATTAATTGTACTCCAATAATGCAGTACAGCCTGAGTTACAGATCCTTCAATGGTGCAGCTCACCCTCAATTACTGACCCTGTAAATGTGCTGCACTTCCTCAATTAATGAAATTCTAAAAGTGCAGCACACCCTCAATTACTGACACTGCAATAGTGCAGCACACCCTTGATTACTGAATCTCCAATTGTGCAGCACACCTTCAATGACTGAATTACCAACTCTGTATCACACTCTCAATTACTGATACTCCACTGGTGCAGCTCAACCTCAATTACTGACTCTCCAATAGAGCAGCCCACATTGAATTACTGACAGTCCAATTGTGCAGCAGAACCTCAATGAACCTATGGAGGGTCAGTAATGAGGGTGTGCTGCTCTATTGGTGTGTCAGTAATTGAAGGTGTGCTGCACTATTGGATTTTCAGTAATTGAGGGTCTGCTGCAGCTTTGTAGTGTCAGTAATTGTGGGTGTGCTGCACCATTGCATTATCATTAACTGAGGCTGTGCTGCACTATTGGCCGTTCATTAAATGAAGGTGAGCTGCATTATAGCAGGGTACGTATTTTATGAAGCGCTGCGCTATTCGAGTGTAAGTAATTGAGGATGTGCTGCACTATTGGAGTGTCATTAAATGAGGCTGTGCAGCACTATTGGAGGTTCATTAATTGAAGGTGAGCTGCACTATTGCAGAGTATTTGAGGGTGTGATTCACTATTGAAGTGTCAGTAATTGAGGCTGTGCTGCACTATTGGAGTGCCAATATTTGGGGATATGCTGCACTATAGGAGGGTTATTTTTAAGGGGGCTGCAGTTTGGTGTGTCAGTAATTGAGGGTGTGCTACACTATTGGAGTGTCAGTAATTGAGGGTGTGCCAAACTATTCGAGTGTCAGTAACTGAGTTTGTTCTGCACTTTTGGAGTGCCAGTCATTGAAGGTGCGCTGCACTATTGTAGTGTAAGTAATTGAGGGTCTGATGCAAAATTGGATGTTCAATAATTGAGGGTTTGCTGCGCTAATGGAGGGTCAGTAATAGAGGGTCTGTTGCCCTTTGGGAGTGTCAGTACCTGAGGATGTGCTGCACCATTGGAGTGCCAATAATTGGGGGTATGCTGCACTATTAGAGGGATATTTTTGAGGGGGCTGCAGTTTTGGTGTGTCAGTAATTAAGGGTGTGCTGCACTATTGGAGTGTCAGTAATTGAGGGTGTGCCAAACTATTGGAGTGTCACTAATTGAGGGTGTGCCAAACTATTGGAGTGTCAGTAATTGAGGGTGTGCCACACTTTTGGAGTGTCAGTAATTGAGGGTGTGCCACACTATTGGAGTGTCAGTAATTGAGGGTGTGCCACACTATTGAAGTGTCAGTAATTGAGGGTGTTCTGCATTATTGAAGTGTCAGTAGTTGAAGGTGTGCTGCACTATTGGAGTGTAAGTAATTGAGGGTGTGATGCAATATTGGAAGTTCAGTAATTGAGGGTTTACTGCACTATTGGAGTCTCGGTAATAGAGGGTATGCTGCACCAATGGAGAGTCAGTAATTGAGTGTGTGCTACACTATTGGAGTGTAAGTAATTGAGGGTGTGCCAAACTATTGGAGTGTCAGTAATTGTGGGTGTGCTTCACTGTTGGAGTGTCAGTAATTGAAGGTGTGCTGCACTATTGGAGCGCCAATAATTGGGGGTATGCTGCACTATTGGAGCTTATTTTTGAGGGGGCTGCAGTTTTGGTGTGTCAGTACTTAAGGGTGTGCTGCACTATTGGTGTGTCAGAAATTGGGCCTGTGCCAAACTTTTGGAGTGTCAGTAATTGAGGGTGTGCCACACATTTTGGAGTGTCAGTAGTTGAGGGTGTGCCAAACTATTGGAGTGTCAGTAATTGAGGGTGTGCTGCACTATTGGAGTGTCAGTAATTGAGGGTTTTCTGCATTATTGGAGTGTCAGTAGTTGAAGGTGTGCTGCACTATTAGAGTGTAAGTAATTGAGGGTGTGATACAATATTGGAAGTTCAGTAATTGAGGGCTTGCTGCACTATTGGAGTCTCGGTAATAGAGGGTATGCTGCACCAATGGAGAGTCAGTAATTGAGTGTGTGCTGCACTATTGGACTGTCAGTATTTGAGGGTGTGCCAAACTATTGGAGTGTCAGTAATTATGGGTGTGCTGCACTATTGGAGTGTCAGTAACTGAGTGTGTTCTGCATTATTGGAGTGTCAGTAATTGAAGCTGTGCTGCACTATTGGAGTGCCCATAATTGGGGATATGCTGCACTATTGGAGGGTTATTTTTGAGGGGGCTGCAGTTTTGGTGTTTCAGTAATTGAGTGTGTGCTGCACTATTGGAGTGTCAGTAATTGAGGGTGTGCTGCACTATTGGAGTGTCAGTAATTGATGGTGTGCTGCACTATTGGTGTGTCAGTAATTGAGGGCTTGCTGCACTATTGGAGTGTCAATAATTGAAGGTGTGTTGCATGATTGGAGTGTAAGTAATTGAGGGTGTGATGCAATATTGGAAGTTCAGTAATTGAAGGTTCGCTGCACTTTTGGAGTCTCGGTAATTGAGGGTGTGCTGCACCAATGGAAAGTCAGTACTTGAGTGTGTTCTGCACTATTGGCAGTTCAGTAACTGAGGGTTTGCGAAACTATTGGAGTCTCTGTAATTGAGGGTGAGCTGCACTGTCGGAGATTCAGTATTTGAAAGTGTGCTGCACTATTGGATGCTCTGTATTTGTGGACATGGTGCAAAGTTGGAGTGTCAGCAATTGACTGTGTGCTGCATTATTAGTGTGTCAGTAATTGAGGGTTTGCTGCTCTATTGGAGTTTAACTAATTGATGTTGTGCAGCATTATTGGAGATTCAGTGATTGAGATTGTGCTTCACTGTTGGAGTGTCAGTAATTGAAGGTGTGCTCCACTATAGGATTTTCAGTAATTGAGGGTCTGCTGCACCTTTGTAGTGTCAGTAATTGTGGGTATGTTGCACTATTGGATTGTCATTAACTGAGGCTGTGCTGCAATATTGGCCGTTCATTAATTGAAGGTGTGCTGCACTATTGCAGGGTCAGTATTTTAGGAATGGCTACGCTATTGTAGTGTAAGTAATTGAGGGCGTGCTGCACTGTTGGAGGGTCAGTAATTGAAGGTGTGCTCCACTATAGGATTTTCAGTAATTGAGGGTCTGCTGCACCTTTGTAGCATCAGTGATTGTGGGTATGCTGCACTATTGGATTTTCATTAACTGAGGCTGTGCTGCACTATTGGCCGTCCATTAAATGAAGGTGAGCTGCACTATAGCAGGGTAGGTATTTTATGAAGTGCTGCGCTATTGGAGTGTAAGTAATTGAGGATGTGCTGCACTATTGGAGGGTCAGTAATTGAAGATGTGCTGCACTATTGTAGTGTCAGTAATTGAGGGTGTGATTCACTATTGAAGTGTCAGTAATTGAAGCTGTGCTGCACTATTGGAGTGCCAATAATTGGGGATATGCTGCACTATTGGAGGGTTATTTTTGAGCTGTGCTGCAGTTTTGGTGTGTCAGTAACTGAGTGTGTGCTGCACTATTGGAGTGTCAGTAATTGAGGGTGTGCCAAACTATTGGAGTGTCAGTAATTGAGGGTGTGCCACACTTTTGGAGTGTCATTAATTGAGGTTGTGCCAAACTATTGGAGTGTCGGTAATTGAGGGTGTGCTGCACTATTGGAGGGTCAGTAATTGAGGGTGTGCTGCACTATTGGTCTATCAGATATTAGCGGTGTGCGGCACTATTTGAGTGTCAGTAATTGAGGATGTGCTGCACTGTCGGATATTCAGTATTTGAAAGTGTGCTGCACTATTGGATGCTCTGTATTTGTGGACATGGTGCAAAGTTGGAGTGTCAGCAATTGACTGTGTGCTGCATTATTAGTGTGTCAGTAATTGAGGGTGTGCTGCTCTATTGCAGTTTAAGTAATTGATGTTGAGCAGCACTATTGTAGATTCAGTGATTGAGATTGTGCTGCACTGTTGGAGTGTCAGTAATTGAAGGTGTGCTCCACTATTGGCTTTTCAGTAATTGAGGGTCTGCTGCACTTTTGTAGTGTCAGTAATTGTGGGTATGCTGCACTATTGGATTGTCATTAACTGAGGGTCTGCTGCACTATTGGCCGTTCATTAATTGAAGGTGAGCTGCACTATTGCAGGCTCAGTATTTTAGGAATTGCTGCACTATTGGAATGTAAGTAATTGAGGGCGTGCTGCACTATTGGAGGGTCAGTAATTGAAGATGTGCTGCACTAATGTAGTGTCAGTAATTGAGGGTGTGATTCACTATTGAAGTGTCAGTAATTGAGGCTGTGCTGCACTATTGGAGTGCCAATATTTGGGGGTGTGCTGCACTATCGGAGGGTTATTTTTGAGGGGGCTGCAGTTTTGGTGTGTCAGTAATTGAGAGTGTGCCACACTATTGGAGTGTCAGTTATTGAGGGAGTGCCAAACTATTGGAGTGTCAGTAATTGATGGTGTGCTGCACTATTGGAGTCTCTGTAATTGAGGGTTTTCTGCATATTTGGAGTGTCAGTAATTGAAGGTGTGCTGCACTATTGGAGTGTAAGTAATTGAGGGTGTGAAGCAATATTGGAAGTTTAGTAATTGAGGATTTGCTGCACTATTGGAGTCTCAGTAATTGTGGGAGTGCTGCACCAATGGAGAGTCAGTAATTGAGTGTGTGCTGCACTATTGGAGTGTCAGTAATTGAGTGTGTGCTGCACTATTGGAGTGTCAGTAATTGAGGGTTTGCTGCACTATTGGAGTGTCAGTAATTGATGGTGTGCCACACTTTTGGAGTGTCAGTAATTGAGGGTGTGCCACACTATTGGATTGTCAGTAATTGAGGGTGTGCTGCACTATTGGATTGTCAGTAATTGAGGGTGTGCCACACTATTGGAGTGTCAGTAATTGAAGGTGTGCTGGACTATTTGAGTCTCTGTAATTGAGGGTGTGCTGCCATATTGGAGCGTCAGTAATTGAGGGTGTGCTGCACCAATGGAAAGTCAGTAATTGAGTGTGTTCTGCATTATTGGAGTGTCAGCAATTGAGGGTGTGCTGCACTATTGGAGTGTCAGCAATTGAGGGTGTGCTGCACTATTGGAGTGTCAGTAATTGAGGGTGTGCTGCAGTATTAGAGTGTCAGCAATTGTGTGTGTGCTGCACTAATGGATTTTCCCCAATTGAGGGTGTGCTGCACTATCGGAGTGTCAGTAATTGAGGGTGCGCTGCAATGTTGGAGTGTCAGTAATTGACCGTGTGCTGCATTATTAGTGTGTCAGTAATTGAGGGTGTGCTGCACTATTGGAGTGTCAGTAATTGAGGGTGTGCTGCACTATTGGAGTGTCAGTAATTGAGGGTGTGCTGCATGATTGGAGTGTCAGTAATTGAGGGTGTGCCACACTATTGGAGTGTCAGTAATTGAGGGTGCGCTGCAGTATTGGAGTGTCAGTAATTGAGGGTGTGCCACACTATTGGAGTGTCAGTAATTGAGGGTGTGCTGCACTATTGGTGTGTCAGTAATTGAAGGTTTGCTGCACTATTGGAGTGTCAGTAATTGAGGGTGTGCTGCACTATTGGAGCGTCAGTAATTGAGGGTGTGCTGCACTATTGTCAGTGTCATTAATTGATGGTGTGCTGCACTATTGGTGTGTAAGTAATTCAGGGTGTGCTTTACAATTGAAGTGTCAGTACTTGAGTGTGTGCTTCACTATTGGAGTGTCAGTAATTGAGGGTGTGCTGCACTATTGGTGTGTAAGTAATTCAGGGTGTGCTTTACAATTGAAGTGTCAGTACTTGAGTGTGTGCTGCACTATTGGAGTTTCAGTAATTGAGAGTGTGCTGCACTGTCAGAGATTCAGTATTTGAAAGTGTGCTGCACTATTGGATGCTCTGTATTTGTGGACATGCTGCAAGGTTGGAGTGTCAGTAATTGACCGTGTGCTGCATTATTAGTGTGTCAGTAATTGAGCGTGTGCTGCATTATTAGTGTGTCAGTAATTGAGGGTGTTCTGCTCTATTGGAGTTTAAGTAATCGATGTTGTGCAGCACTATTGTAGATTCAGTAATTGAGATTGTACTGCACTGTTGGAGTGTCAGTAATTGGGAGTTTGCTGCATTGTCGGAAGGACAGTAATTGAAGGTGTGCTATATAATTGGAGGGTCAGTAGTTGAGGGTTGGCCGCAATATTGGAGTTTCAGTAATTGAGGGTGTGCGGCACAAATGGATTTTAAGTTATTGAGCGTGTGCAGCACTATTGGAGGGTCAGTAATTGAGGTTGTTCTGCACTATTGAAGTGTAAGTAATTAAGGGTGTGCTGCACTAATGGATTTTCAGTAATTCAGGGTGTGAGGCATTATTGGAGTGTCAATAATTGAAGATGTGCCCCACTATTGGAATTTCAGTAATTGAGGCTGTGCTGTACTATTGTAGTGCCAGTAATTGTGGATGTGCTGCACTATTGGAGTGTCATTTAATGAGCTGTGCGGCACTATTGGAAGTTCATTAATTGAAGGTGAGCTGCACTATTGCAGGGACAGTATTTGAGGGAGTGCTGCGCTAATGGAGTGTAAATAATTGAGGGCATGCTGCACTATTGGAGGGTCAGTAATTGAAGATGTGCTGCACTATTGTAGTGTCAGTAATTGAGGGTGTGATTCACTATTGAAGTGTCAGTAATTGAGGCTGTGCTGCACTATTGGAGTTCCAAAATTTGGGGGTATGCTGCACATAGGAGGGTTATTTCTGATGGGGCTGCAGTTTTGGTGTGTCAGTAATTGAGTGTGTGCCACACTATTGGAGTGTCAGTAATTGAGATTGTGCTGCACTGTCGGAGATTCAGTATTTGAAAGTGTACTGCACTATTGGATGCTCTGTATTTGTGGACATGCTGCAATGTTGCAGTGTCAGTAATTGACTGTATGCTGCATTATTAGTGTGTCAGTAATTGAGTGTGTGCTGCTCTATTGCAGTTTAAGTAATTGATGTTATGCAGCACTATTGGAGATTCAGTGATTGAGATTGTGCTGCACTGTTGGAGCGTCAGTAATTGAAGGTGTGCTGCAATATTGGAGTGTCAGTAATTGGGGTTGTTCTGCATTATTGGAGTGTAAGTAATTGTGGGTGTGCTGCAATATTGGAATGTCAGTAATTGAAGGTGTGCTGCACTATTGGAGTGTCAGTAATTGAAGGTGTGCTGCACTATTGGAGTGTCAGTAATTGAAGCTGTGCTGCACTATTGGAGTGTCAGTAATTGAAGGTGTGCTGCACTATTGGAGTGTCAGTAATTGAAGATGTGCTGCACTATTGGAGTGTCAGTAATTGAAGGTGTGCTGCACTATTGGAGTGTCAGTAATTGAAGGTGTGCTGCACTATTGGAGTGTCAGTAATTGAAGGTGTGCTGCACTATTGGAGTGTCAGTAATTGAGGGTGTGCTGCACTAGTGGTGTGTCAGTAATTGAGGGTGTGCTGCACTATTGGAGTGTCAGTAATTGAGGGTGAGCTGCAATATTGGAGCGTCAGTAATTGAGGATGTGCTACACCAATGGAAAGTCAGTACTTGAGTGTGTTCTGCACTATTGGAAGTTCAGTAACTGAGAGTTTGCGAAACTATTGGAGTCTCTGTAATTGAGGGTGCTGTACTATTGGAGGGTCAGTAATTGAGAGTGTGCTGCACTGTTGGTGTGTAAGTAATTCAGGGTGTGCATTACAATTGAAGTGTCAGTACTTGAGGGTGTGCTTCACTATTGGAGGGTCAGTAATTGAGTGTGTGCTGCACTATTGGAGTGTCAGATATTAGCGTTGTGCTGCACTATTGGAGTGTCAGTAGTTGAAGGTGTGCTTCACTATTGGATTTTCAGTAATTGAGGGTCTGCTGCAGCTTTGTAGTGTCAGTAATTGTGGGAATGCTGCACTACTGGATTGTCATTGACTGAGGCTGTGCTGCACTATTGCCCGTTCATTAATTGAAGGTTTGCTGCACTATAGCAGGGTAGGTATTTTATGAAGCTCTGCACTATTGGAGTGTTAGTAATTGAGGACGTGCTGCACTATTGGAGGGTCAGTAATTGAAGATGTGCTGCATGATTTTAGTGTCAGTAATTGAGGGTGTGATTCACTTTTGAAGTGTCAGTAATTGAGGCTGTGCTGCACTATTGGAGTGCCAATAATTGGGGGTATACTGCACTATTGGAGGGATATTTTTGAGGGGGCTGCAGTTTTTGTGTGTCAGTAATTAAGGGTGCGCTGCATTATTGGAGCGTCAGTAATTGAGGGTGTGCCAAACTATTGGCGGGTCAGTAATTGAGAGTGTGCTACACTATTGGAGTGTCAGTAATTGAGGGTGTGCTACGCTATTGGAGGGTCAGTAATTGAAGGTGTGCTGCACTGTTGGAGTGTCAGTAATTGAGGGTGTGCTGGACTATTTGAGTCTCGGCATTTGAGGGTGTGCTACATTAATGGAAATTCAGTAATTGAGGGTGTGCTGCACTATTGGTGTGTCAGTATTTGAGTGTGTGCTTCACTATTGGTGTGTCAGTAATTGAGGGTGTGCTGCACTATTGTTTTGTCGGATATTAGCGGTATGCTGCACTATTGGAGTTTCAGTAATTGAGCCTGTGCTGCACTGTCGGAGATTCAGTATTTGAAAATTTGCTGCACCATTGAATGCTCTGTATTTGTGGACATACTGCAATGTTGGAGTGTCAGTATTTGACCGTGTGCTGCATTATTAGTGTGTCACTAATTGAGCGTGTGCTGCATTATTAGTGTGTCAGTAATTGAGGGTGTGCTGCTCTATTGGAGTTTAAGTAATCGATGTTGTGCAGCACTATTGTAGATTCAGTGATTGAGATTGTACTGCACTGTTGGAGTGTCAGTAATTGGGAGTTTGCTGCACTGTCGGAAGGTCAGTAATTGAAGGTGTGCTATATAATTGGAGGGTCAGTAGTTGAGGGTTGGCCGCACTATTGGAGGGTCAGTAATTGAGGGTGTGCGGCACGAATGGATTTTAAGTTATTGAGCGTGTGCAGCACTATTGGAGGGTCAGTAATTGAGTCTGTGCTGCAGTATTGGAGTTTCAGTAATTGAGGGTGTTCTGCACTATTGGAGGGTCATTAATTGAGGTTGTTCTGCACTATTGAAGTGTAAGTAATTAAAGGTGTGCTGCACTAATGGATTTTCAGTAATTGAGGGTGTGAGGCATTATTGGAGTGTCAATAAGTGATGGTGTGCCCCACTATTGGATTTTCAGTAATTGAGGCTGTGCTGTACTATTGTAGTGCCAGTAATTGTGGATGTGCTGCACTATTGGAGTGTCATTAAATGAGGCTGTGCAGCACTATTGGAAGTTCATTAATTGAAGGTGAGCTGCACTATTGTAGGGTCAGTATTTGAGGGAGTGCTGCGCTAATGGAATGTAAATAATTGAGGGCGTGCTGTACTATTGGAGGGTCAGTAATTGAAGATGTGCTGCACTATTGTAGTGTCAGTAATTGAAGGTGTGCTCCACTATTGGATTTTCAGTTATTGAGGGTGTGCCAAACTATTGGAGTGTCAGTAATTGAGGGTATGCTGCACTGTTGGAGTATCAATAATTGAAGGTGTGCTGCACTATTGGAGGGTCAGTAATTGAGGGTGTGCTGCACTATTGGAGGGTCAGTAATTGAGGATGTGCTGCACTGTCAGAAGGTCAGTAATTGAAGGTGTCCTGCACAATTTGGTGTGTCAGTAATTGGGGTTGTTCTGCACTATTGGAGTGTAAGTAATTGTGGGTGTGCTGCACTAATGGATTTTCAGCAATTGAGAGTGTGTTCCACTATTGGAGTGTCAGTAATTGAGGATGTGCCACACTATTGGAGTGTCAGTAATTGAGGGTGTGCTGCACTATTGGAGTGTCAGTAATTGAGGATGTGCCACACTATTGGAGTGTCAGTAATTGAGGGTGTGCTGCACTATTGGAGTGTCAGTAATTGAGGATGTGCTACACTATTGCAGTGTCAGTAATTGTGGGTATGCTGCACTGTTGGAGTATCAATAATTGAAGGTGTGCTGCACTATTGGAGGGTCAGTAATTGAGGATGTGCTACACTATTGCAGTGTCAGTAATTGAAGGTGTGCTGCACTATTGGAGTGTCAGTAATTGAAGGTGTGCTGCACTATTGCAGTGTCAGTAATTGAGGGTGTGCTGCACTATTGGAGTGTCAGTAATTGAAGGTGTGCTGGACTATTTGAGTCTCGGCAATTGAGGGTGAGCTGCAATATTGGAGCGTCAGTAATTGAGGATGTGCTACACCAATGGAAAGTCAGTACTCGAGTGTGTTCTGCACTATTGGAAGTTCAGTAACTGAGAGTTTGCGAAACTATTGGAGTCTCTGTAATTGAGGGTGTGCTGCACTATTGGAGGGTCAGTAATTGAGAGTGTGCTGCACTGTTGGTGTGTAAGTAATTCAGAGGGTGTGCTGCACTATTGGAGTGTCAGTAATTGAGGGTGTGCTGCACTATTGGAGTGTCAGTAATTGAAGGTGTGCTGCACTATTGGAGTGTCAGTAATTGAGGGTGTGCTGCACTATTGGTGTGTCAGTATTTGAGTGTGTGCTTCACTATTGGAGTGTCAGTAATTGAGGGTGTGCTGCACTATTGGTGTGTCAGTATTTGAGTGTGTGCTTCACTATTGGAGTGTCAGTAATTGAGGGTGTGCTGCACTATTGTTGTGTCGGATATTAGCGGTATGCTGCACTATTGAAGTTTCAGTAATTGAGCCTGTGCTGCACTGTCGGAGATTCAGTATTTGAAAGTTTGCTGCACCATTGAATACTCTGTATTTGTGGACATGCTGCAATGTTGGAGTGTCAGTAATTGAGCGTGTGCTGCATTATTAGTGTGTCAGTAATTGAGCGTGTGCTGCATTATTAGTGTGTCAGTAATTGAGGGTGTGCTGCTCTATTGGAGTTTAAGTAGTCGATGTTGTGCAGCACTATTGTAGATTCAGTGATTGAGATTGTACTGCACTGTTGGAGTGTCAGTAATTGGGAGTTTGCTGCACTGTCGGAAGGTCAGTAATTGAAGGTGTGCTATATAATTGGAGGGTCAGTAGTTGAGGGTTGGCCGCACTATTGGAGGGTCAGTAATTGAGGGTGTGCAGCAACTTTGGAGTTTCAGTAATTGAGGGTGTGCGGCACGAATGGATTTTAAGTTATTGAGCGTGTGCAGCACTATTGGAGGGTCAGTAATTGAGTCTGTGCTGCATTATTGGAGTTTCAGTAATTGAGGGTGTTCTGCACTATTGGAGGGTCATTAATTGAGGTTGTTCTGCACTATTGAAGTGTAAGTAATTAAAGGTGTGCTGCACTAATGGATTTCCAGTAATTGAGGGTGTGAGGCATTATTGGAGTGTCAATAAGTGATGGTGTGCCCCACTATTGGATTTTCAGTAATTGAGGCTGTGCTGTACTATTGTAGTGCCAGTAATTGTGGATGTGCTGCACTATTGGAGTGTCATTAAATGAGGCTGTGCAGCACTATTGGAAGTTCATTAATTGAAGGTGAGCTGCACTATTGCAGGGTCAGTATTTGAGGGAGTGCTGCGCTAATGGAATGTAAATAATTGAGGGCGTGCTGTACTATTGGAGGGTCAGTAATTGAAGATGTGCTGCACTATTGTAGTGTCAGTAATTGAGGGTGTGCTGCATTATTGGAGTGTCAGTAATTGAAGGTGTGCTGCACTATTGGAGTGTCAGTAATTGAGGGTGTGCTGCACTATTGGAGTGTCAGTAATTGAGGATGTGCTGGACTATTTGAGTCTCGGCAATTGAAGGTGAGCTGCAATATTGGAGCGTCAGTAATTGAGGGTGAGCTGCAATATTGGAGCGTCAGTAATTGAGGATGTGCTGCACCAATGGAAAGTCAGTACTTGAGTGTGTTCTGCACTATTGGAAGTTCAGTAACTGAGAGTTTGCGAAACTATTGGAGTCTCTGTAATTGAGGGTGTGCTGCACTATTGGAGGGTCACTAATTGAAGTTGTGCCACACTGTTGGAGTGTCAGTAATTGAAGTTGTACCACACTATTGGAGTGTCGTTAATTGAAGTTGTGCCACACCATTGGAGAGTCAGTAATTGAGGGTGTGCTGCACAATAGGTGTGTCAGTAATTGAGGGTGTGCTGCATTATTGGAGTGTCAGTAATTGAAGGTGTGCTGCACTATTGGAGTGTCAGTAATTGAGGGTGTGCTGCACTATTGGAGTGTCAGTAATTGAGGGTGTGCTGTACTATTGGAGTGTCAGTAATTGAAGGTGTGCTGCACTATTGGAGTGTCAGTAATTGAGGGTGTGCTGGATTATTTGAGTCTCGGCAATTGAGGGTGAGCTGCAATATTGGAGCGTCAGTAATTGAGGATGTGCTGCACCAATGGAAAGTCAGTACTTGAGTGTGTTCTGCACTATTGGAAGTTCAGTAACTGAGAGTTTGCGAAACTATTGGAGTCTCTGTAATTGAGGGTGTGCTGCAATATTGGAGGGTCAGTAATTGAGAGTGTGCGGCACTGTTGGTGTGTAAGTAATTCAGAGGGTGCATTATAATTGAAGTGTCAGTACTTGAGGGTGTGCTTCACTATTGGAGGGTCAGTAATTTAGTGTGTGCTGCACTATTGGAGTGTCAGATATTAGCGTTGTGCTGCACTATTGGAGTGTCAGTAGTTGAAGGTGTGCTCCACTATTGGATTTTCAGTAATTGAAGGTCTGCTGCAGCTTTGTAGTGTCAGGAATTGTGGGTGTGCTGCACTACTGGATTGTCATTGACTGAGGCTGTGCTGCACTATTGCCCGTTCATTAATTGAAGGTTTGTTGTACTATAGCAGGGTAGGTATTTTATGAAGCTCTGCACTATTGGAGTGTAAGTAATTGAGGACGTGCTGCACTATTGGAGGGTCAGTAATTGAGGACGTGCTGCACTATTGGAGGGTCAGTAATTGAAGATGTGCTGCACTATTGGAGTGTCAGTAATTGAGGGTGTGATTCACTTTTGAAGAGTCAGTAATTGAGGCTGTGCTGCACTATTGGAGTGCCAATAATTGGAGGTATGCTGCACTATTGGAGGGTTATTTTTGAGGGGGCTGCAGCTTTTGTGTGTCAGTAATTGAGGGTGTGCTGCATTATTGGAGTGTCAGTAAGTGAGGGTGTGCCACACTATTGGAGTGTCAGTAATTGAGGGTGTGCTGCACTATTGGAGTGTCAGTAATTGACTTTGTGTTCCATTATTGGAGGGTCAGTAATTGAGGGCGTGCTGCACTATTGGAGTGTCAGTAATTGAGGGTGTGTTCCACTATTGGAGGGTCAGTAATTGAGGGTGTGCTGCACTGTTGGTGTGTAAGTAATTCAGGGTGTGCATTACAATTGAAGTGTCAGTACTTGAGGGTGTGCTTCACTATTGGAGGGTCAGTAATTGAGTGTGTGCTGCACTATTGGAGTGTCAGATATTAGCGTTGTGCTGCACTATTGGAGTGTCACTAATTGAAGGTGTGCTCCACTACTGGATTTTCAGTAATTGAGGGTCTGCTGCAGCTTTGAAGTGTCAGTAATTGTGGGTTTGCTGCACAACTGGATTGTCATTGGCTGAGGCTGTGCTGCACTATTGCCCGTTCATTAATTGAAGGTTTGCTGCACTATAGCAGGGTAGGTATTTTATGAAGCTCTGCACTATTGGAGTGTGAGTAATTGAGGACGTGCTGCACTATTGGAGGGTCAGTAATTGAAGATGTGCTGCACTATTTTAGTGTCAGTAATTGAGGGTGTGATTCACTTTTGAAGTGTCAGTAATTGAGGTTGTGCTGCACTATTGGAGTGCCAATAATTGGGGGTATGCTGCACTATTGGAGGGTTATTTTTGAGGGGGCTACAGTTTTTCTGTGCCAGTAATTAAGGGTGTGCTGCATTATTGAAATGTCAGTAATTGAAGGTGTGATGCACTATTGGAGTTTCAGTAATTGAGGGTGTGCCACACAATTTGAGTGTCAGTAATTGAGGGTGTGCTGCATTATTGGAGTGTCAGTAATTGAGGGTGTGCCACACTATTGGAGTGTCAGTTATTGAAGGTGTGCTGCACTATTGGAGTGTCAGTAATTGAGGGTGTGCTGCACTATTGGAGGCTCAGTAATTGAAGGTGTGCTGCACTATTGGAGTGTCAGTAATTGAGGGTGTGCTGGACTATTTGAGTCTCGGCAATTGAGGGTGTGCTGCATTATTGGAGCGTCAGTAATTGAGGGTGTGCTGCACTATTGGTGTGTTAGTAATTCAGGGTGTGCATTACAATTGAAGTGTCAGTACTTCAGGTTGCGCTGTTCTAATGGAGGGTCAGTAATTGAGAGTGTGCAGCACTATTGGAGTATCAGTAATTGAGTGTGTTCTGCACTATTGGAGTGGCAGTAATTGAGGGTGTGCTGCACTATTGGAGTGTCCGTAATTGAATGTGTTCTGCACTATTGTTTTGTCAGTAATTAAGGGTGTGACTCTATTGGTGTGTAAGTAATTGATGGTATGCTGCACTATTGGAGGGTCAGTAGTTGAGGTTTAGCTGCATTATTGGAGGGTCAGTAATTGAGTGTGCCACAATATTGCAGGGTCAATAATTGAAGGTGTGCTGCATTATAAGAAAATAATTAATTGAATGTGTGCTGCACTATTGGAGTGTAAGTAATTGAGGGTGTGATGCAATATTGGAGTCTCAGTAATAGAGGGTGTGCTGCACCAATGGAGAGTCAGTAATTGAGTGTGTGCTGCACTATTGGAGTGTCAGTAATGGAGTGTGTGCTGCACTATTGGAGTGTCAGTAATTGAGGGCATGCTTCACTATTGGAGTGTCAGTAATTGAGTGTGTGCCACGCTATTGGAGTGTCAGTAATTGAATGTGTGCCTCAAAATTGGAGTGTCAGTAATGGAAGGTGTGCTGCAATATTGGAGTGCAAGTAATTGAAGGTGTTCTGCACTATTGGAAGTTCAGTAATTGAGGGTTTGCTGCACTATTGGAGTCTCTCTAATTGAGGGTGTGCTGCAATATTGGAGCGTCAGTAATTGAGGGTGTGCTGCACCAATGGAGAGTTAGTAATTGAGTGTGTGCTGCACTATTGGAGCGTCAGTAATTGACGATGTGCTGCACTATTGGAGTGTCAGTAATTGATGTTGTGCTGTCCAATGGGAGTGTCAGTACCTGAGTATTTGCTGCACTATTAGTGTGTCAGTAATTAAGGGTGTGCTGCACTATTGGAGTGTCAGTAATTGAGGGTGTGCCAAACTATTGGAGTGTCAGTAATTGAGGGTGCGATGCATTATTGGAGTGTCAGTAATTGAAGGTGTGCTGCACTATTGGAGGGTCTGTAATTGAGGGTGTGCTGCACTATTGGAGGGCCAGTAATTGAGGGTGTGCTGCAGTATTTGAGTCTCGGCAATTGAGGGTGAGCTGCAATATTGGAGGGTCAGTAATTGAGGATGTGCTGCACTGTCAGAAGGTCAGTAATTGAAGGTGTCCTGCACAATTTGGTGTGTCAGTAATTGGGGTTGTTCTGCACTATTGGAGTGTAAGTAATTGTGGGTGTGCTGCACTAATGGATTTTCAGCAACTGAGAGTGTGTTCCACTATTGGAGTGTCAGTAATTGAAGATGTGCCACACTATTGGAGTGTCAGTAATTGAGGGTGTGCTGCACTATTGGAGTGTCAGTAATTGAGGATGTGCCACACTATTGGAGTGTCAGTAATTGAGGGTGTGCTGCACTACTGGAGTGTCAGTAATTGAGGATGTGCTACACTATTGCAGTGTCAGTAATTGAAGGTGTGCTGCACTACTGGAGTGTCAGTAATTGAAGGTGTGCTGCACTATTGGAGTGTCAGTAATTGAAGGTGTGCTGGACTATTTGAGTCTCGGCAATTGAGGGTGAGCTGCAATATTGGAGCGTCAGTAATTGAGGATGTGCTGCACCAATGGAAAGTCAGTACTTGAGTGTGTTCTGCACTATTGGAAGTTCAGTAACTGAGAGTTTGCGAAACTATTGGAGTCTCTGTAATTGAGGGTGCTGCACTATTGGAGGGTCAGTAATTGAGAGTGTGCTGCACTGTTGGTGTGTAAGTAATTCAGAGGGTGCATTATAATTGAAGTGTCAGTACTTGAGGGTGTGCTTCACTATTGGAGTGTCAGTAATTGAGGGTGTGCTGCACTATTGGAGTGTCAGTAATTGAGGGTGTGCTGCACTATTGGAGTGTCAGTAATTGAGGGTGTGCTGCACTATTGGTGTGTCAGTAATTGAGGGTGTGCTGCACTATTGTTGTGTCGGATATTAGCGGTATGCTGCACTATTGGAGTTTCAGTAATTGAGCCTGTGCTGCACTGTCGGAGATTCAGTATTTGAAAGTTTGCTGCACCATTGAATACTCTGTATTTGTGGACATGCTGCAATGTTGGAGTGTCAGTAATTGAGCGTGTGCTGCATTATTAGTGTGTCAGTAATTGAGCGTGTGCTGCATTATTAGTGTGTCAGTAATTGAGGGTGTGCTGCTCTATTGGAGTTTAAGTAGTCGATGTTGTGCAGCACTATTGTAGATTCAGTGATTGAGATTGTACTGCACTGTTGGAGTGTCAGTAATTGGGAGTTTGCTGCACTGTCGGAAGGTCAGTAATTGAAGGTGTGCTATATAATTGGAGGGTCAGTAGTTGAGGGTTGGCCGCACTATTGGAGGGTCAGTAATTGAGGGTGTGCAGCAACTTTGGAGTTTCAGTAATTGAGGGTGTGCGGCACGAATGGATTTTAAGTTATTGAGCGTGTGCAGCACTATTGGAGGGTCAGTAATTGAGACTGTGCTGCATTATTGGAGTTTCAGTAATTGAGGGTGTTCTGCACTATTGGAGGGTCATTAATTGAGGTTGTTCTGCACTATTGAAGTGTAAGTAATTAAAGGTGTGCTGCACTAATGGATTTCCAGTAATTGAGGGTGTGAGGCATTATTGGAGTGTCAATAAGTGATGGTGTGCCCCACTATTGGATTTTCAGTAATTGAGTCTGTGCTGTACTATTGTAGTGCCAGTAATTGTGGATGTGCTGCACTATTGGAGTGTCATTAAATGAGGCTGTGCAGCACTATTGGAAGTTCATTAATTGAAGGTGAGCTGCACTATTGCAGGGTCAGTATTTGAGGGAGTGCTGCGCTAATGGAATGTAAATAATTGAGGGCGTGCTGTACTATTGGAGGGTCAGTAATTGAAGATGTGCTGCACTATTGTAGTGTCAGTAATTGAGGGTGTGATTCGCTATTGAAGTGTCAGTAATTGAAGATGTGCTGCACTATTGGAGTGTCAGTAATTGAAGGTGTGCTGCACTATTGGAGTGTCAGTAATTGAGGGCGTGCTGCACTATTGGAGTGTCAGTAATTGAAGGTGTGCTGCACTATTGGAGTGTCAGTAATTGAGGGTGTGCTGCACTATTGGAGTGTCAGTAATTGAGGATGTGCTGGACTATTTGAGTCTCGGCAATTGAGGGTGAGCTGCAATATTGGTGCGTCAGTAATTGAGGGTGAGCTGCAATATTGGAGCGTCAGTAATTGAGGATGTGCTGCACCAATGGAAAGTCAGTACTTGAGTGTGTTCTGCACTATTGGAAGTTCAGTAGCTGAGAGTTTGCGAAACTATTGGAGTCTCTGTAATTGAGGGTGTGCTGCTCTATTGGAGGGTCACTAATTGAAGTTGTGCCACACTGTTGGAGTGTCAGTAATTGAAGTTGTACCACACTATTGGAGTGTCGTTAATTGAAGTTGTGCCACACCATTGGAGGGTCAGTAATTGAGGGTGTGCTGCACAATAGGTGTGTCAGTAATTGAGGGTGTGCTGCATTATTGGAGTGTCAGTAATTGAAGGTGTGCTGCACTATTGGAGTGTCAGTAATTGAGGGTGTGCTGCACTATTGGAGTTTCAGTAATTGAGGGTGTGCTGTACTATTGGAGTGTCAGTAATTGAAGGTGTGCTGCACTATTGGAGTGTCAGTAATTGAGGGTGTGCTGGATTATTTGAGTCTCGGCAATTGAGGGTGAGCTGCAATATTGGAGCGTCAGTAATTGAGGATGTGCTGCACCAATGGAAAGTCAGTACTTGAGTGTGTTCTGCACTATTGGAAGTTCAGTAACTGAGAGTTTGCGAAATTATTGGAGTCTCTGTAATTGAGGGTGTGCTGCACTATTGGAGGGTCAGTAATTGAGAGTGTGCGGCACTGTTGGAGTGTAAGTAATTCAGAGGGTGCATTATAATTGAAGTGTCAGTACTTGAGGGTGTGCTTCACTATTGGAGGGTCAGTAATTGAGTGTGTGCTGCACTATTGGAGTGTCAGATATTAGCGTTGTGCTGCACTATTGGAGTGTCAGTAGTTGAAGGTGTGCTCCACTATTGGATTTTCAGTAATTGAGGGTCTGCTGCAGCTTTGTAGTGTCAGGAATTGTGGGTGTGCTGCACTACTGGATTGTCATTGACTGAGGCTGTGCTGCACTATTGCCCGTTCATTAATTGAAGGTTTGTTGTACTATAGCAGGGTAGGTATTTTATGAAGCTCTGCACTATTGGAGTGTAAGTAATTGAGGACGTGCTGCACTATTGGAGAGTCAGTAATTGAGGACGTGCTGCACTATTGGAGGGTCAGTAATTGAGGACGTGCTGCACTATTGGAGGGTCAGTAATTGAGGACGTGCTGCACTATTGGAGGATCAGTAATTGAAGATGTGCTGCACTATTGGAGTGTCAGTAATTGAGGGTGTGATTCACTTTTGAAGAGTCAGTAATTGAGGCTGTGCTGCACTATTGGAGTGCCAATAATTGGAGGTATGCTGCACTATTGGAGGGTTATTTTTGAGGGGGCTGCAGCTTTTGTGTGTCAGTAATTGAGGGTGTGCTGCATTATTGGAGTGTCAGTAAGTGAGGGTGTGCCACACTATTGGAGTGTCAGTAATTGAGGGTGTGCTGCATTATTGGAGTGTCAGTAATTCAGGTTGTGCTGCACTATTGGAGTGTCAGTAATTGACTTTGTGTTCCATTATTGGAGGGTCAGTAATTGAGGGCGTGCTGCACTATTGGAGTGTCAGTAATTGAGGGTGTGTTCCACTATTGGAGGGTCAGTAATTGAGGGTGTGTTCCACTATTGGAGGGTCAGTAATTGAGGGTGTGCTGCACTGTTGGTGTGTAAGTAATTCAGGGTGTGCTGCACTGTTGGTGTGTAAGTAATTCAGGGTGTGCATTACAATTGAAGTGTCAGTACTTGAGGGTGTGCTTCACTATTGAAGGGTCAGTAATTGAGTGTGTGCTGCACTATTGGAGTGTCAGATATTAGCGTTGTGCTGCACTATTGGAGTGTCACTAATTGAAGGTGTGCTCCACTACTGGATTTTCAGTAATTGAGGGTCTGCTGCAGCTTTGAAGTGTCAGTAATTGTGGGTTTGCTGCACAACTGGATTGTCATTGGCTGAGGCTGTGCTGCACTATTGCCCGTTCATTAATTGAAGGTTTGCTGCACTATAGCAGGGTAGGTATTTTATGAAGCTCTGCACTATTGGAGTGTGAGTAATTGAGGACGTGCTGCACTATTGGAGGGTCAGTAATTGAAGATGTGCTGCACTATTTTAGTGTCAGTAATTGAGGGTGTGATTCACTTTTGAAGTGTCAGTAATTGAGGCTGTGCTGCACTATTGGAGTGCCAATAATTGGGGGTATGCTGCACTATTGGAGGGTTATTTTTGAGGGGGCTACAGTTTTTCTGTGCCAGTAATTAAGGGTGTGCTGCATTATTGAAATGTCAGTAATTGAAGGTGTGCCACATTATTGGCGTGTCAGTAATTGAGGGTGTGCTGCATTATTGGAGTGTCAGTAAATGAGGGTGTGATGCACTATTGGAGTTTCAGTAATTGAGGGTGTGCCACACTATTTGAGTGTCAGTAATTGAGGGTGTGCTGCATTATTGGAGTGTCAGTAATTGAGGGTGTGCCACACTATTGGAGTGTCAGTTATTGAAGGTGTGCTGCACTATTGGAGTGTCAGTAATTGAAGGTGTGCTGCACTATTGGAACCTCAGTAATTGAAGGTGTGCTGCACTATTGGAGTGTCAGTAATTGAGGGTGTGCTGGACTATTTGAGTCTCGGCAATTGAGGGTGTGCTGCATTATTGGAGCGTCAGTAATTGAGGGTGTGCTGCACTATTGGTGTGTTAGTAATTCAGGGTGTGCATTACAATTGAAGTGTCAGTACTTCAGGTTGCGCTGTTCTAATGGAGGGTCAGTAATTGAGAGTGTGCAGCACTATTGGAGTATCAGTAATTGAGTGTGTTCTGCACTATTGGAGTGGCAGTAATTGAGGGTGTGCTGCACTATTGGAGTGTCCGTAATTGAATGTGTTCTGCACTATTGTTTTGTCAGTAATTAAGGGTGTGACTCTATTGGTGTGTAAGTAATTGATGGTAAGCTGCACTATTGGAGGGTCAGTAGTTGAGGTTTAGCTGCATTATTGGAGGGTCAGTAATTGAGTGTGCCACAATATTGCAGGGTCAATAATTGAAGGTGTGCTGCATTATAAGAAAATAATTAATTGAATGTGTGCTGCACTATTGGAGTGTAAGTAATTGAGGGTGTGATGCAATATTGGAGTCTCAGTAATAGAGGGTGTGCTGCACCAATGGAGAGTCAGTAATTGAGTGTGTGCTGCACTATTGGAGTGTCAGTAATGGAGTGTGTGCTGCACTATTGGAGTGTCAGTAATTGAGGGCATGCTTCACTATTGGAGTGTCAGTAATTGAGTGTGTGCCACGCTATTGGAGTGTCAGTAATTGAATGTGTGCCTCAAAATTGGAGTGTCAGTAATGGAAGGTGTGCTGCAATATTGGAGTGTAAGTAATTGAAGGTGTTCTGCACTATTGGAAGTTCAGTAATTGAGGGTTTGCTGCACTATTGGAGTCTCTCTAATTGAGGGTGTGCTGCAATATTGGAGCGTCAGTAATTGAGGGTGTGCTGCACCAATGGAGAGTTAGTAATTGAGTGTGTGCTGCACTATTGGAGCGTCAGTAATTGACGATGTGCAGCACTATTGGAGTGTCAGTAATTGATGTTGTGCTGTCCAATGGGAGTGTCAGTACCTGAGTATTTGCTGCACTATTAGTGTGTCAGTAATTAAGGGTGTGCTGCACTATTGGAGTGTCAGTAATTGAGGGTGTGCCAAACTATTGGAGTGTCAGTAATTGAGGGTGCGATGCATTATTGGAGTGTCAGTAATTGAAGGTGTGCTGCACTATTCGAGTGTCAGTAATTTGAGGGTTTTCTGCATTATTGGAGTGTCAGTAATTGAAGGCGTGCTGCACTATTGGAGTGTAATTAAATGAGGGTGTGATGCAATATTGGAAGTTCAGTAATTGAGGGTTTGCTGCACTATTGGAGTGTCAGTAATTGAAGATGTGATGCACCAATGGAGAGTCAGTAATTGAGTGTGTGCTGCACTTATGGATTTTCAATAATTGAGTGTGGGCTGCACTATTGGAGTGTTATTAATTGAGGATGTGCCACACTATTGGAGTGTCAGTATTTGAAGGTGTGCCACATTATTGGAGTGTCAGTAATTAAGGGTGTGCCACATTATTGGAGTGTCAGTATTTGAAGGTGTGCCACATTATTGGAGTGTCAGTAATTGAGGGTGTGCCATACTATTGTAGTGTCAGTAATTGAGGGTGTGCCACACTATTGGAGTGTCAGTATTTGAACGTGTGCCACATTATTGGAGGGTCAGTAATTGAGGGTGTGCCATACTATTGTAGCGTCAGTAATTGAGGGTGTGCCACACTATTGGAGTGTCAGTAATTGTGTGTGTGCCATACTATTGTAGTGTCAGTAATTAAGGGTGTGCCACACTATTGGAGTGTCAGTAATTGTGGGTGTGCCATACTATTGTAGTGTCAGTAATTGAGGGTGTGCCACACTATTGGAGTGTCAGTATTTGAACGTGTGCCACACTATTGTAGTGTCAGTAATTGAGGGTGTGCTGCACTATTGGAGTGTCGGTAATTGAGGGTGAGCTGCACTATTGGAGTGTCAGTAATTGAGGGTGTGCTGGACTATTGAAGTGTCAGTAATTGAGGTTGTGCCACACTATTGGAGTGTCAGTAATTGAAGGTGTGCTGCACTATTGGAGTGTCAGTAATTGAGGGTGTGCTGGACTATTGAAGTGTCAGTAATTGAGGGTGTGCCACACTATTGGAGTGTCAGTAATTGAGGGTGTGCTGGACTATTGAAGTGTCAGTAATTGAGGGTGTGCTGCACTATTGGAGGGTCAGTAATTGAGGGTGTGCTGCACTATTGGAGTGTCAGTAATTGAAGGTGTGCTGCACTATTGGACGGTCAGTAATTGAGGTTGTGCTGCACTATTGGAGGGTCAGTAATTGAGGTTGTGCTGCACTATTGGAGGGTCAGTAATTGAAGGTGTGCTGCACTATTGGAGTGTCAGTAATTGAGGATGTGCTGCACTATTGGAGGGTCAGTAATTGAGGTTGTGCTGCACTATTGGAGGGTCAGTAATTGAAGGTGTGCTGCACTATTGGAGGGTCAGTAATTGAAGGTGTGCTGCACTATTGGAGTGTCAGTAATTGAGGGTGTGCTGCACTATTGGAGTGTCAATGATTGAAGGTGTGCTGCACTATTGGACTGTCAGTAATTGAGGGTGTGCCACACTATTGGAGTGTCAGTAATTGAAGGTGTGCCACACTATTGGAGTGTCAGTAATTGAAGGTGTGCTGGACTATTTGAGTCTCGGCAATTGAGGGTGAGCTGCAATATTGGAGCGTCAGTAATTGAGGATGTGCTGCACCAATGGAAAGTCAGTACTTGAGTGTGTTCTGCACTATTGGAAGTTCAGTAACTGAGAGTTTGCGAAACTATTGGAGTCTCTGTAATTGAGGGTGTGCTGTAATATTGGAGGGTCAGTAATTGAGGGTGTGCTGCACCAATGGAAAGTCAGTAATTGAGTGTGTTCTGCACTGTTGGAAGTTCAGTAATTGAGGGTTTGCGAAACTATTGGAGTCTCTGTAATTGATGGTGTGCTGCAATATTGGAGCGTCAGTAATTGAGGGTGTGCTTCACTATTGGAGGTTCATTAATTGAGTTTGCGCTGCACTATTGGTGAGTCAGATATTAGCGGTGTGCTGCACTATTGGAGTGTCAGTAATTGAGGATGTGCTGCATTGTCAGAGATTCAGTATTTGAAAGTGTGCTGCACTATTGGATGCTCTGTATTTGTGGACATGCTGCAAAGTTGGAGTGTCAGCAATTGACTGTGTGCTGCATTATTAGTGTGTCAGTAATTGAGGGTGTGCTGCTCTATTGGAGTTTAAGTAATTGATGTTGTGCAGCACTATTGGAGATTCAGTGATTGAGATTGTGCTGCACTGTTGAAGGTCAGTAATTGAAGGCGTGCTCCACTATAGGATTTTCAGTAATTGAGGGTCTGCTGCACTTTTGTAGTGTCAGTAATTGTGGGTATGCTGCACTATTGGATTGTCATTAACTGAGGCAGTGCTGCACTATTGGCCGTTCATTAATTGAAGGTGAGCTGCACTATTGCAGGGACAGTATTTTCGGAATTGCTGCGCTATGGGAATGTACGTAATTGAGGGGGTGCTGCACTATTGGAGGGTCAGTAATTGAAGATGTGTTGCAGTAATGTAGTGACAGTAATTGAGGGTGTGATTCACTATTGAAGTTTCAGTAATAGAGGCTGTGCTGCACTATTGGAGCGCCAATAATTGGCGGTGTGCTGCACTATTGGAGCGTTATTTTTGAGGGGGCTGCAGTTTTGGTGTGTCAGTAATTGAGGGTGTGCCACACTATTGGAGTGTCAGTAATTGAGGTTGTGCCAAACTATTGGTGTGTCAGTAATTGATGGTGTGCTGCCCTTTTGGAGTCTCAGTAATTGAGCGTTTTCTGCATATTTGGAGTGTCAGTAATTGAAGGTGTGCTGCACTATTGGAGTGTAAGTAATTGAGGGTGTGCCACACTATTGGAGTGTCAGTAATTGAGTGTTTGCCAAACTATTGGATTGTCAGTAAATGAGGGTGTGCTGCACTATTGGAGTGTCAGTAATTGAGTGTGTGCTGCACTATTGGAGTGTCAGTAATTGAGGTTGTGCTGCACTATTGGAGTGTCAGTAATTGATGGTGTGTCACACTATTGGAGTGTCAGTAATTGAGGGTGTGCCACACTATTGGTTTGTCAGTAATTGAGGGTGTGCTGCACTATTGGAGTGTCAGTAATTGAGGGTGAGCTGCACTATTGGAGTGTCAGTAATTGAGGGTGTGCCACACTATTGGAGTGTCAGTAATTGAGGGTGTGCCACACTTTTGGTGTGTCAGTAATTGAGGGTGTGCCAAAGTATTGGAGTGTCAGTAATTGAGGGTGTGCCACACTATTGGAGTGTCATTAATTGAAGGTGTGCCACATTATTGGAGTGTCAGTAATTGAGGGTGTGCCACATTATTGGCGTGTCAGTAATTGAGGGTGTGCTGCATTATTGAAGTGTCAGTAATTGAGGGTGTGCCACACTATTGGAGTGTCAATAATTGAGGGTGTGCCGCACTATTGGAGTGTCAGTAATTGAGGGTGTGCTGCACTATTGGAGGGTCAGTAATTGAGGATGTGCTGGACTATTGGAGTGTCAGTAATTGAGGGTGTGCTGCACTATTGGAGTGTCAGTAATTGAGGATGTGCTGGACTATTGGAGTGTCAGTAATTGAGGATGTGCTGCACTATTGGAGTGTATGTAATTGAGGGCGTGCTGCAATATTGGAGTGTCAGTAATTGAGGATGTGCTGCACCAATGGAAAGTCAGTAATTGAGTGTGTTCTGTACTATTGGAAGTTCAATAATTGAGGGTTTGCAGAACTATTGGAGTCTCTGTAATTGAGGGTGTGCTGCAATATTGGAGCATCAGTGATTGAGAGTGTGCTGCACTATTGGAGGGTCAGTAATTGAGGGTGTGCTGCAATATTGGTGTGTTAGTAATTCAGGTTGCGCTGTTCTAATGGAGGGTCAGTAATTGAGAGCGTGCAGCACTATTGGAGTATCAGTAATTGAGTTTGTTCTGCACTATTGGAATGTCAGTAATTGAGGGTGTGCTGCACTATTGGAGTATCCGTAATTGAATGTGTTCTGCACTATTGTTTTGTCAGTAATTAAGGGTGTGACTCTCTATTGGTGTGTAAGTAATTGATGGTATGCTGCACTATTGGAGGGTCAATAGTTGAGGTTTAGCTGCATTATTGCAGTATCAGTAATTGAGTATGCCACAATATTGCAGGGTCAGTAATTGAAGGTGTGCTGCATTATAAGAAAATAATTAATTGAATGTGTGCTGCACTATTGGAGTGTAAGTAATTGAGGGTGTGATGCAATATTGGAGTCTCGGTAATAGATGGTGTGCTGCACCAATGGAGAGTCAGTAATTGAGTGTGTGCTGCACTATTGGAGTGTCAGTAATTGAGTGCGTGCTGCACTATTGGAGTGTCAGTAATTGAATGTGTGCCACATTATTGGAGTGTAAGTAATTGAGGGTGTGCCACATTATTGGAGTGTCAGTAATTGAGGGTGTGCTGCACTGTTGGAGTGTCAGTAATTGAATGTGTGCCACATTATTGGAGTGTCAGTAATTGAGGGTGTGCCACATTATTGGAGTGTAAGTAATTGAAGGTGTGCTGCACTATTGGAGTGTAAGTAATTGAGGGTGTGCTGCACTATTGGAGTGTAAGTAATTGAGGGTGTGCTGCACTATTGGAAGTTCAATAATTGAGGGATTGCTGCACTATTGGAGTCTCGATAATTGAGGGTGTGCTGCAATATTGGAGTGTGAGTAATTGAGGGTGTGCTGCACTAATGGAGAGTCAGTAATTGATTGTTTGCTGCACTAATGGATCGTCAGTAATTGTGGGTCTGCTACACTATTGGAGCGTCAGTAATTGTGGGTCTGCTGCACTATTGGAGGGTCAGTAATTGACAGAATGCTGCCCTATGGCAGTGTCAGTTCCTGAGGATGTGCTGCACTATTGGACTGTCTGTAATTCACGGTCTGCTGCGCTATTGGTGTGTTAGTAATTCAGGGTGTGCATTACAATTGAAGTGTCAGTAATTGAGGGTGTGCTGCACAATTGGAGGGTCAATAATTGAGGGTGTGCTGCACTATTGGAGGGTCAATAATTGAGGGTGTGCTGCACTATTAATGGCGTTCTGCACTATTGGAGTGTCAGTAATTGACGGTATGCTGCACTATTGGAGAGTAAGTAGTTGAGGGTGTGCAGCACTGATCGATTTTCAGTAATTGAGGGTGTGCTGCATTGTTGGTGTGTCAGTAATTGAGTGTGTGCTCCACTATTGGTTTGTCACTAATTGAGGGTGTGCAGCATTATTGGAGGTTCATTAACTAAAGTGGAGCTTCAGTATTGCTGGGTCGGTATTTGATGGAGTGTTCCGAAATTGGACTGTAACTAATTGAGGGCGTGCTGCACTATTGGAGGGTGAGTAATACAAGGTCTGCTGCACTATTGGAGTGTCAGTAATTGAAGGTGTGATTCACTATTGAAGTGTCAGTAATTGAGGGTGTGCTGCACTATTGGAGGGTCATTTCTGAGGGTGCTGCAGTTTTAGTGTGTCAGTAATTGAGGGTGTGCTACACTATTGGAGTGTCAGTAATTGAGGGTGTGCTGCACTATTGGAGTGTCAGTAATTGAGGGCATGCTTCACTATTGAAGTGTCAGTAATTGAGCGAGTGCCACACTATTGGAGTGTCAGTAATTGAAGGTGTGCCACAAAATTGGAGTGTCAGTAATGGAAGGTGTGCTGCAATTTTGGAGTGTAAGTAATTGAAGGTGTTCTGCACTATTGGAAGTTCAGTAATTGAGGGTTTGCTGCACTATTGGAGTCTCTCTAATTGAGGGTGTGCTGCAATGTTGGAGCGTCAGTAATTGAGGGTGTGCTGCAATGTTGGAGCGTCAGTAATTGAGGGTGTGCTGCACCAATGGAGAGTTAGTAATTGAGTGCGTGCTGCACTATTGGAGTGTCAGTAATTGACGATGTGCTGCACTATTGGAGGGTCAGTAATTGATGTTGTGCTGTCCAATGGGAGTGTCAGTACCTGAGTATTTGCTGCACTATTAGAGTGTCAGTAATTGAGTGTGTGTTGCACTGTCGGTGTGTTAGTAATTCAGGGTGTGCTTTACAACTGAAGTGTCAGTACTTGAGGGTGTGCTGCTCTATTGGAGCGTCAGTAATTGAGGTTGTGCTTCACTGTTGGAGTGTCAGTAATTGAAAATGTACTCCACTGTTGGAAGTTCATTAATTGAGGGTCTGCTGCAACTTTGTACTGTCAGTAATTGTGGGTGTGCTGCCCTATTGGATTGTCATTAACTGAGGCTGTGCTGCACTATTGGCCGTTCATTAATTGAAGGTGAGCTGTACTAATGCAGGGTAGGTATTTTATGAAGCACTGCGCTATAGGAGTGTAAGTAATTGAGGATGTGCTGCACTATTGGAGGGTCAGTAATTGAAGATGTGATTCACTATTGAAGTGTCAGTAATTGCGGTTGTGCTGCATTATTGGAGTACCAATATTTGGGAGAGTGCTGCACTATTGGAGGTTTATTTTTGAGGGGGCTGCAGTTTTAGTGTGTCAGTAATTAAGGGTGTGCTGCACTATTGGAGTGTCAGTAATTGAGGGTGTGCCAAAATATTGGAGTGTCAGTAACTGAGGGTGTGCCACACTATTGGAGTGTCAGTAATTGAGGGTATGCCAAACTATTGGAGTGTCAGTAATAGAGGGTGTGCTGCACTATTGGAGTGTCAGTAATTGAGGGTGTGATGCATTATTGGAGTGTCAGTAATTGAAGGTGTGCTGCACTATTCGAGTGTCAGTAATTTGAGGGTTTCTGCACTATTGGAGTGTCACTAATTGAAGGTGTGATTCACTATTGAAGTGTCAGTACTTGAGGCTGTGCTGCACTATTGGAGGGTCATTTCCGAGGGTGCTGCAGTTTTAGTGTGTCAGTAATTGAGGGTGTGCCACACTATTGGAGTGTCAGTACTTGAAGCTGTGCCACAAAATTGGAGTGTCAGTAATGGAAGGTGTGCTGCAATATTGGAGTGTAAGTAATTGAAAGTGAGCTGCACTATTGCAGGGTCAGTATTTGAGGGAGTGCTGCGCTATTGGAGTGTAAGTAATTGAGGGCGTGTTGCACTATTGCAGGGTGAGTAATTGAAGGTCTGCTGCACTATTGGAGTGTCAGTAATTGAGAGTGTGATTCACTATTGAAGTGTCAGTAATTGAGGCTGTGCTGCACTATTGGAGTGCCAATAATTGGGGGTATGCTGCACTATTGGAGGTTTATTTTTGAGGAGGCTGCAGTTTTAGTGTGTCAGTAATTAAGGGTGTGCTGCACTATTGGAGTGTCAGTAATTGAAGGTGTGCCAAAATATTGGAGTGTCAGTAATTGAGGGTGTGCTGCACTATTGGAGTGTCAGTAATTGAGGGTGTGATGCATTATTGGAGTGTCAGTAATTGAAGGTGTGCTGCACTATTCGAGTGTCAGTAATTTGAGGGTTTTCTGCATTATTGGAGTGTCAGTAATTGAAGGCGTGCTGCACTATTGGAGTGCAATTAATTGAGGGTGTGATGCAATATTGGAAGTTCAGTTATTGCGGGTTTGCTGCACTATTGGAGTGTCAGTAATTGAGGGTGTGCTGCCCTATTGCTGTGTTAGTAATTCAGAGTGTGCTTTACAATTGAAATGTCAGTACTTGAGGGTGTGCTGCACTATTGGAGGGTCAGTAATTGAGTGTGTGCTGCACTATTGGTGAGTCAGATATTAGCGGTGTGCTGCACTATTGGAGTGTCAGTAATTGAGGATGTGCTGCATTGTCGGAGATTCAGTATTTGAAAGTGTGCTGCACTATTGGATGCTCTGTATTTGTGCACATGCTGCAAAGTTGGAGTGTCAGCAATTGACTGTGTGCTGCATTATTAGTGTGTCAGTAATTGAGGGAGTGCTGCTCTATTGGAGTTTAAGTAATTGATGTTGTGCAGCATTATTGGAGATTCAGTGATTGAGATTGTGTTGCACTGTTGGAGTGTCAGTAATTGAAGGTGTGCTCCACTATTGGATTTTCAGTAATTGAGGGTCTGCTGCACTTTTGCAGTGTCAGTAATTGTGGGTATGCTGCACTATTGGATTGTCATTAACTGAGGCTGTGCTGCACTATTGGCCGTTCATTAATTGAAGGTGAGCTGCACTATTGCAGGGTCAGTATTTTAGGAATTGCTGCGCTATGGGAATGAACGTAATTGAGGGGGTGCTGCACTATTGGAGGGTCAGTAATTGAAGATGTGCTGCAGTAATGTAGTGACAGTAATTAAGGGTGTGATTCACTATTGAAGTTTCAGTAATTGAGGCTGTGCTGCACTATTGGAGTGCCAATAATTGGGGGTGTGCTGCACTATTGGAGGGTTATTTTTGAGGGGGCTGCAGTTTTGGTGTGTCAGTAATTGAGGGTGTGCCACACTATTGGTGTGTCAGTAATTCAGGGTGTGCCAAACTATTGGTGTGTCAGTAATTGATGGTGTGCTGCCCTTTTGGAGTCTCAGTAATTGAGGGTTTTCTGCAAATTTGGAGTGTCAGTAATTGAAGGTGTGCTGCACTATTGGAGTGTCAGTAATTGAGGGTGTGCTGCACTATTGGAGTCTCGGTAATTGAGGGTGTGCGGCACGAATGGAGAGTCAGTAATTGAGTGTGTGCTGCACTATTGGAGTGTCAGTAATTGAGTGTGTGCTGCACTATTGGAGTGTCAGTAATTGAGTGTGTGCTGCACTATTGGAGTGTCAGTAATTGAAGTTGTGCCACACTATTGGAGTGTCAGTAATTGAGGATGTGCCACACTATTGGAGTGTCAGTAATTGATGTTGTGCCACACTATTGGAGTGTCAGTAATTGATGTTGTGCCACACTATTGGAGTGTCAGTAATTGAGGATGTGCCACCCTATCGGAGTGTCAGTAATTGAAGTTGTGCCACACTATTGGAGTGTCAGTAATTGAGGATGTGCCACACTATTGCAGTGTCAGTAATTGAAGTTGTGCCACACTATTGGAGTGTCAGTAATTGAGGATGTGCCACACTATTGGAGTGTCAGTAATTGTAGTTGTGCCACACAATTGGAGTGTCAGTAATTGAGGATGTGCCACACTATTGGAGTGTCAGTAATTGAAGTTGTGCCACACTATTGGAGTGTCAGTAATTGAAGTTGTACCACACTATTGGAGTGTCAGTAATTGAAGTTGTGCCACACTATTGGAGTGTCAGTAATTGAGGGTGTGCCACACTATTGGAGTGTCAGTAATTGAGTGTGTGCTGCATTATTGGAGTGTCAGTAATTGAGGGTGCGCTGCACTATTGGTGTGTTAGTAATTGAGCGTGTGCTGCACTATTTGAGTGTCAGTAACTGAGGGTGTGCTGCACTATTGGAGTGTCAGCAATTGAGGGTGTGCTGCACTATTGGAGTGTCAGCAATTGAGGGTGTGCTGCACTATTGGAGTGTCAGTAATTGAGGGTGTGCTGCACTATTGAAGTGTCAGTAACGCGGGTGTGCAGCACTTTTGGAGGTCCATTAATTGAAGTTGAGCTGCACTTTTGCCGTGTCAGTATTTGAGGGAGTGCTGTGATATTGAGTGTAAATAATTGAGGGCGTGCTGCACCATTGGAGGGTGAGTAATTCAAGGTCTGCTGCACTATTGGAGTGTCAGTAATTGAAGGTGTGATTCACTATTGAAGTGTCAGTTATTGAGGGTTTGCTGCACTATTGGAGTCACTCTAATTGAGGGTGTGCTGCACTATTGGAGGGTCATTTGTGAGGTTCTGCAGTTTTAGTGTGTCAGTAATTGAGGGTGTGCTGTACTATTGGAGTGTCTGTAATTGAGCGTGTGCCACACTATAGAAGTGTCAGTAATTGAAGGTGCGCTGCACTATTGGAGTGTAAGTAATTAAGATTGTTCTGCACTATTGGAAGTTCAGTAATTGAGGTTTTGCTGCATTATTCGAGTCTCTCAAATTGAGGGTGTGCTGCAATATTGGAGAGTAAGTAATTGAGGGTGTGCTGCACTATAGGAGGGTCAGTAATTGACAGTGTGCTGTCCTATGGGAGTGTCAGTACCTGAGGATTTGCTGCACTATTGGAGTGTCAGTAATTGAGAGTGTGCTGCAAAATGGAGGGTCAGTAATTGAGGGTGTGCTGCACTATTGTAGTGTCAGTAATTGAGGGTGTGATTCACTATTGAAGTGTCAGTAATTGAGGCAGTGCCGCACTACTGGAGTGCCAATATTTGGGGATATGCTGCACTATAGGAGGTTTATTTTTGAGGGGGCTGCAGTTTTGGTGTGTCAGTAATTGAGTGTGTGCCACACTATTGGAGAGTCAGTAATGGAGGGTGTGCCACGCTATTGGAGTGTCAGTAATTGAGTTTTTTCTGCACTATTGGAGTGCCAGTATTTGAAAGTGTGCTGCACCATTGGAAGTTCAGTAATTGAGTGTTTGCTGCACTATTGGAGTCTCGATACCTGAGGGTGTGCTGCAATATTGGAGCGTCAGTAATTGAGGGTGTGCTGCACTATTGGAAGATCAGTAATTGAGGGTATGCTGCCCTATGGGATTGTCAGTACCTGAGGATGTGCTGCACTATTGGAGTGTCAGTAATTGAAGTTGTGCTGCACTATTGGAGTGTCAGTAATTGGGGTGGTTCTGCACTATTGGAGTGTAAGTAATTGTGGGTGTGCTGCACTAATGGATTTTCAGCAATTGAGGGTGTGTTCCACTATTGGAGTGTCAGTAATTGAGGGTGTACTCCACTATTGAAGTGTCAGTAATGAGGGTGTGCAGCACTTTTGGAGGTCCATTAATTGAAGTTGAGCTGCACTATTGCAGTGTCAGTATTTGAGGGAGTGCTGTGATATTGAGTGTAAATAATTGAGGGCGTGCTGCACCATTGGAGGGTGAGTAATTCAAGGTCTGCTGCACTATTGGAGTGTCAGTAATTGAAGGTGTGATTCACTATTGAAGTGTCAGTTATTGAGGGTTTGCTGCACTATTGGAGTCACTCTAATTGAGGGTGTGCTGCACTATTGGAGGGTCATTTGTGAGGGTGCTGCAGTTTTAGTGTGTCAGTAATTGAGGGTGTGCTGTACTATTGGAGTGTCAGTAATTGAAGGCATGCTGCACTCTTGGAGTGTCTGTAATTGAGCGTGTGCCACACTATAGAAGTGTCAGTAATTGAAGGTGCACTGCACTATTGGAGTGTAAGTAATTAAGATTGTTCCACACTATTGGAAGTTCAGTAATTGAGGTTTGCTGCATTATTCGAGTCTCTCTAATTGTGGGTGTGCTGCAATATTGGAGCGTCAGTAATTGAAGTTGTGCCACACTATTGGAGTGTCAGTAATTGAGGGTGTGCCACACTATTGGAGTGTCAGTAATTGAGTGTGTGCTGCATTATTGGAGTGTCAGTAATTGAGGGTGCGCTGCACTATTGGTGTGTTAGTAATTGAGGGTGTGCTGCACCAATCGAGAGTCAGTAATTGAGAGTGTGCCACACTATTGGAGTGTCAGTAATTAACGGTGAGCTGCACTATTGGAGTGTCAGTAATTGAGGGTGTGCTGCACTATTGGAGTGTAAGTAATTGCGGGAGTGATGCACTATTAGAAGTTCACTAATTGAGGGTTTGTTGCACTATTGTAATCTCGGTAATTGAGGGTGTGACACACTATTGGAGCGTCAGTAATTGAGGTGTGTTGCACTATTGGAGTGTGAGTAACTGAGGGTGTGCCACAATATTGGAGTGTCAGTAATTGAGGGTGTGCCACAATATTGGAGTGTCAGTAATTGAGGGTGTGCCACACTGTTGGAGTGCCAGTAATTGAGGGTGTGCCGCGCTATTGGAGTGTCAGTAATTGAGGGTGTGCCACACTATTGGAGTGTCAGTAATTGAGGGTGTGCTGCACTATTGGAGTGTCAGTAATTGAGGGTGTGCTGCACTACTGGAGTGTCAGTAACTGAGGGTGTGCTGGACTATTTGCGTCTCGGTAATTGAGGGTGTGCTGCAATATTGGAGCGTCAGTAATTGAGGGAGTGCCGCACTATTGGAGAGTCAGTAGTTGAGGGTGTGCTGCACTATTGGAGAGTCAATAGTTGAGGGTGTGCAGCACTATTGGAGTGTCAGTAATTGAGGGTGTGATTCACTATTGAAGTGTCAGTATTTGAGGATGTGATGCACTATTGGATGTTCCGTAATTGAGGGTTTGCTGCACTTTTGGAGTCTCCGTAATTGAGGGTGTGTTGCAATATTGGAGTGTCAGTAATTGAGGGTGTGATGCACTAATGGATTTACAGTAACTGAGGTTGTGCTGCACTATTGGAGTGTCAGTAATTGAGGGTGTGATTCACTATTGATGTGTCAGTAATGACGGTGTGATTCACTATTGAAGTGTCAGTAATTGAGGATGTGATGCACTATTGGATTTTCCGTAATTGAGGGTGTGATTCACTATTGGTGTGTCAGTAATTGACGGTGTGATTCACTATTGAAGTGTCAGTAATTGAGGATGTGATGCACTATTGGATGTTCCGTAATTGAGGGTTTGCTGCACTTTTGGAGTCGCTGTAATTGAGGGTGAGCTGCAATATTGGAGTGTCAGTAATTGAGGGTGTGATGCACTAATGGAGAGTCTATAATTGAGTGTGTGCTGCAGTATTGGGGCGTCGGTAATTGAGGGTGTGCTGCACTAATGGATTTACAGTAACTGAGGTTGTGCTGCACTATTGGAGTGTCAGTAATTGAGGGTGTGATTCACTATTGAAGTGTCAGTAATTGAGGCTGTGCTGCATTATTGGAGTGCCATTAATTGGGGGTATGCTGCACTATTGGAGGTTTATTTTTGAGGGGGCTGCAGTTTTGGTGTGTCAGTAATTAAGGGTGTGCTGTACAATTGGAGTGTCAGTAATTGAGTGTGTGCCAAACTACTGGAGTGTCAGTAATTGAGGGTGTGCTGCACAATTGGATGGTCATTATTGAGGGTGTGCTGCACTATTGGAGTGTCAGTAATTGAGGGAGTGCCACGCTATAGGAGTGTCAGTAATTGAGTTTGTGCCACACTATTGGCGTGTCAGTAATTGAATTTGTGTTGCACTATTGCAGTGTAAGTAATTGAGGATGTGATGCACTATTGGATGTTCCATAATTGAGGGTTTGCTGCACTTTTGGAGTCTCTGTAATTGAGCCTGTGCTGCAATATTTTAGTGTCAGTAATTGAGGGTGTGCTGCACTAATAGATTTTCAGTAACTGAGGTTGAGCTGCACTATTGGAGTGTCAGTAATTGAGGGTATGCTGCACTATTGGAGTGTCAGAAATTGAGGGTGTGCTGCATTATTGGAATGTCGGTAATTCAGGGTGTTCTGCACATTTGGAGTGTCATTAATTGAGGTTGTTCTGCACTATTGGAGTGTAAGTAATTGAGAATGTGCTGCACTAATGGATTTTCAGTATTTGAGGGTGTGCTGCACTATTGGAGTGTCAGTAATTGAATGTGTGCTCCACTATTGGATTGTCAGTAATTGAGGGTATGCCACACTATTGGAGTGTCAGTAATTGAGCGTGTGCTGCACTATTGGAGGGTCAGTATTTGATGGTGTGCTGCACTATTGGTGTGTTAGTAATTCAGGGTGATCTTTACAATTGAAGTGTCAGTACCTGAGGGTGTGCTGCAGTATTGAAGGGTCAGTAATTTGGAGCGTGCTGCACTATTGATGTGTCAGATATTAACGGTGTGCTGCGCAATTGGAGTGTCAGTAATTGAGGGTGTGCTGCACTGTCGGAGATTCAGTAAATGAAGGTGTGCTGCACAATTGGAGGGTCAGTAGTTGAGGGTTAGCTGCATTATTGGTGGCTCAGTAATTAAAGTTGTGCCGCAATATTGGAGGGTCAGTATTTGAGGATGTGCAGCACTATTGGAGTTTCAGTAATTGAGGGTGTGCTGCACTAATGGATTTACAGTAACTGAGGTTGTGCTGCACTACTGGAGTGTCAGTATTTGAGGTTGTGCTGCATTATTGGAATGTCGGTAATTGAGTGTGTTCAGCACTATTGGAGGGTCATTAATTGAGGTTGTTCTGCACTATTGGAGTGTAAGTAATTGAGATATTGCTGCACTCATGGATTTTCAGTATTTGAGGGTGTGCTGCACTATTGGAGTGTCAGTAATTGAATGTGTGCTCCACTATTGGATTGTCAGTAATTGAGGGTGTGCCACACTATTGGAGTGTTAATAATTGAGGGTGTGCTGCACAATTGGAGTGTCATTAATTGAAGGTGAGCTGCACTATTGCAGGGTCAGTATTTGAGGGAGTGCTGCGCTATTGGAGTGTAAGTAATTGAGGGCGTGTTGCACTATTGCAGGGTGAGTAATTGAAGGTCTGCTGCACTATTGGAGTGTCAGTAATTGAGGGTGTGATTCACTATTGAAGTGTCAGTAATTGAGGCTGTGCTGCACTATTGGAGTGCCAATAATTGGGGGTATGCTGCACTATTGGAGGGTTATTTTTGAGGGGGCTGCAGTTTTAGTGTGTCAGTAATTTATTGTGTGCTGCACAATTGGAGTGTCAGTAATTGAGGGTGTGCCAAACTATTAGAGTGTCAGTAATTGAGGGTGTGCTGCACTATTGGAGTGTCAGTAATTGAGGGAGTGCCACGCTATTGGAGTGTCAGTAATTGAGGGTGTGCCACACTATTGGAGTGTCAGTAATTGAATTTGTGTTGCACTATTGCAGTGTAAAGTAATTGAGGATGTGATGCACTATTGGATGTTCCGTAATTGAGGGTTTGCTGCACTTTTGGAGTGTCTGTAATTGAGGGTGTGCTGCAATATTGGAGTGTCAGTAATTGAGGGTTTTCTGCACTAATGGAAAGTCAATAATTGAGTGTGTGCTGCAGTATTGGGGCTTCGGTAATTGAGGGTGTGCTGCACTAATGGATTTACAGTAGCTGAGGTTGTAAAGCACTATTGGAGTGCCAGTAATTGAGGGTGTGATTCACTATTGAAGTGTCAGTATTTGAGGATGTGATGCACTATTGGATGTTCCGTAATTGAGGGTTTGCTGCACTTTTGGAGTCTCTGTAATTGAGGGTGTGCTGCAATATTGCAGTGTCTGTAATTGAGGGTGTAATGCAGTAATGGAGAGTCAATAATTAAGTGTGTGCTGCAGTATTGGGGTGTCGGCAATTGAGGGTGTGATGCACTAATGGATGGTCAATAATTGAGTGTGTGCTGCAGTACTGGGGTGTCGGTAATTGAGGGTGTGCTGCACTAATGGATTTACAGTAACTGAGGTTGTGCTGCACTATTGGAGTGTCAGTAATTGAGCGTGTGATTCACTATTGAAGTGTCAGTAATTGAGGCTGTGCTGCACTATTGGAGTGCCAATAATTGGGGGTATGCTGCACTATTGGAGGGTTATTTTTGAGGGGGCTGCAGTTTTGTTGTGTCAGTAATTAAGGGTGTGCTGCACAATTGGAGTATCAGTAATTGAGTGTGTGCTGCAGTATTGGGGCGTCAGTAATTGAGGATGTTCTGCACTATTGGAGTGTCAGTAATTGAGAGTGTGCTGACCTACAGGCGTCTCAGTACCTGAGGATGTGCTGCACCAATGGAGCGTCAGTAATTGAGAGTGTGCCGCACTATTGGTGTGTCAGATATTAACGGTGTGCTGCATTATTGGAGTGTCAGTGATTGAGGGTGTGCTGCACTGTTGGAGATTCAGTATTTGAAAGTGTGCTGCACTATTGGATGCTCAGTATTTGAGGACGTGCTGCACTGTTGGAGTGTCAGTAATTGACTGTGTGCTGCATTATTAGTGTGTCAGTAATTGAGGATTTGCTGCTCTGTTGGACTTTAAGTAATTGATTTTCTGCAGCACTATTGGAGTTTCAGTAATTGAGAATGTGCTGCACTGTTGGAGTGTCAGTAATTGGGAGTGTGCTGCACTGACGGAAGGTCAGTAATTGAATGTGTGCTGCACAACTGGAGCGTCAGTAGTTGAGGGTTAGCTGCACTATTGGAGGCTCAGTAATTGACGGTGTGCCACAACATTGCAGGGTCTGTAATTGAGGATGTGAAGCACTACTGGAGTTTCAGTAATTGAGGGTGTGCTGCACTAATGGATTTTCAGTAACTGAGGTTGAACTGCACTATTGGAGTGTCAGTAAATGAGGGTTTTCTGCACTATTGGAGGGTCATTAAATGAGGTTGTTCTGCACTATTGGAAGGTCATTAATTGAGGTTGTTCTGCACTATTGGAGTGTAAGTAATTGAGAATGTGCTGCAGTAATGGATTTTCAGTATTTGAGGGTGTGCTGCACTATTGGTGTGTCAGTAATTGAATGTGTGCTCCACTATTGGATAGTCAGTAATTTAGGGTGTTCTGCACTATTCGATTGTCAGTAATTGAGGCTCTGCTACACTATTGGAGTGTCAGTAATTGAGGCTGTGCTGCACTACTGGAGTGTCAGTAATTGAGGGTATGATTCACTATTGAAGTGTCAGTATTTGAGGATGTGATGCACTATTGGATGTTCCGTAATTGAGGGTTTGCTGCACTTTTGGAATCTCGGTAATTGAGGGTGTGCTGCACTATTGGAGTGCCAATAATTGGGGGTATGCTGCACTATTGGAGGGTTATTTTTGAGGGGGCTGAAGTTTTGGTGTGTCAGTAATTAAGGGTGTGCTGCACAATTGGAGTGTCAGTAATTGAGTGTGTGCCAAACTATTGGAGTGTCAGTAATTGAGGGTGTGCTGCACAATTGGATGGTCATTATTGAGGGTGCTGCAGGTTTGGTGTGTCAGTAATTGAGGGTGTGCTGCACTATTGGAGTGTCAGTAATTGAGTGTGTGCTGCACTATTGGAGTGTCAGTAATTGAGGGAGTGCCACGCTATTGGAGTGTCAGTAATTGAGTTTGTTCCACACTATTGGAGTGCCAGTAATTGAATTTGTGTTGCACTATTGCAGTGTAAGTAATTGAGGATGTGATGCACTATTGGATGTTCCGTAATTGAGGGTTTGCTGCACTTTTGGAGTCTCTGTAATTGAGGGGTGTGCTGCAATATTGGGGTGTCAGTAATTGAGGGTGTGATGCACTAATGGAGAGTCAATAATTGAGTGTGTGCTGCAGTATTGGGGCGTCAGTAATTGAGGGTGTTCTGCACTATTGGAGTGTCAGTAATTGAGGGTGTGCTGACCTACAGGAGTCTCAGTACCTGAGGATGTGCTGCACCAATGGAGCATCAGTAATTGAGAGTGTGTCGCACTATTGGTGTGTCAGATATTAACGGTGTGCTGCATTATTGGCATGTCAGTGATTGAGGGTGTGCTGCATTATTGGAGTGTCAGTGATTGAGGGTGTGCTGCACTGTCGGAGATTCAGTATTTGAAAGTGTGCTGCACTATTGGATGCTCAGTATTTGAGGACGTGCTGCACTGTTGGAGTGTCAGTAATTGACTGTGTGCTGCATTATTAGTGTGTCAGTAATTGAGGATGTGCTGCTCTATTGGACTTTAAGTAATTGATTTTCTGCAGCACTATTGGAGTTTCAGTAATTGAGAATGTGCTGCACTGTTGGAGTGTCAGTAATTGGGAGTGTGCTGCACTGATGGAAGGTCAGTAATTGAATGTGTGCTGCACAATTGGAGCGTCAGTAGTTGAGGGATAGCTGCACTATTGGAGGCTCAGTAATTGACGGTGTGCCACAACATTGGAGGGTCTGTAATTGAGGATGTGAAGCACTACTGGAGTTTCAGTAATTGAGGGTGTGTCGCACTATTCGATTGTCAGTAATTGAGGCTCTGCTACACTATTGGAGTGTCAGTAATTGAGGCTGTGCTGCACTACTGGAGTGTCAGTAATTGAGGGTATGATTCACTATTGAAGTGTCAGTATTTGAGGATGTGATGCACTATTGGATGTTCCGTAATTGAGGGTTTGCTGCACTTTTGGAATCTCGGTAATTGAGGGTGTGCTGCACTATTGGAGTGCCAATAATTGGGGGTATGCTGCACTATTGGAGGGTTATTTTTGAGGGGGCTGAAGTTTTGGTGTGTCAGTAATTAAGGGTGTGCTGCACAATTGGAGTGTCAGTAATTGAGTGTGTGCCAAACTATTGGAGTGTCAGTAATTGAGGGTGTGCTGCACAATTGGATGGTCATTATTGAGGGTGCTGCAGGTTTGGTGTGTCAGTAATTGAGGGTGTGCTGCACTATTGGAGTGTCAGTAATTGAGTGTGTGCTGCACTATTGGAGTGTCAGTAATTGAGGGAGTGCCACGCTATTGGAGTGTCAGTAATTGAGTTTGTTCCACACTATTGGAGTGCCAGTAATTGAATTTGTGTTGCACTATTGCAGTGTAAGTAATTGAGGATGTGATGCACTATTGGATGTTCCGTAATTGAGGGTTTGCTGCACTTTTGGAGTCTCTGTAATTGAGGGGTGTGCTGCAATATTGGGGTGTCAGTAATTGAGGGTGTGATGCACTAATGGAGAGTCAATAATTGAGTGTGTGCTGCAGTATTGGGGCGTCAGTAATTGAGGGTGTTCTGCACTATTGGAGTGTCAGTAATTGAGGGTGTGCTGACCTACAGGAGTCTCAGTACCTGAGGATGTGCTGCACCAATGGAGCATCAGTAATTGAGAGTGTGTCGCACTATTGGTGTGTCAGATATTAACGGTGTGCTGCATTATTGGCATGTCAGTGATTGAGGGTGTGCTGCATTATTGGAGTGTCAGTGATTGAGGGTGTGCTGCACTGTCGGAGATTCAGTATTTGAAAGTGTGCTGCACTATTGGATGCTCAGTATTTGAGGACGTGCTGCACTGTTGGAGTGTCAGTAATTGACTGTGTGCTGCATTATTAGTGTGTCAGTAATTGAGGATGTGCTGCTCTATTGGACTTTAAGTAATTGATTTTCTGCAGCACTATTGGAGTTTCAGTAATTGAGAATGTGCTGCACTGTTGGAGTGTCAGTAATTGGGAGTGTGCTGCACTGATGGAAGGTCAGTAATTGAATGTGTGCTGCACAATTGGAGCGTCAGTAGTTGAGGGATAGCTGCACTATTGGAGGCTCAGTAATTGACGGTGTGCCACAACATTGGAGGGTCTGTAATTGAGGATGTGAAGCACTACTGGAGTTTCAGTAATTGAGGGTGTGTCGCACTATTGGTGTGTCAGATATTAACGGTGTGCTGCATTATTGGAGTGTCAGTGATTGAGGGTGTGCTGCACTGTTGGAGATTCAGTATTTGAAAGTGTGCTGCACTATTGGATGCTCAGTATTTGAGGACGTGCTGCACTGTTGGAGTGTCAGTAATTGACTGTGTGCTGCATTATTAGTGTGTCAGTAATTGAGGATGTGCTGCTCTATTGGACTTTAAGTAATTGATTTTCTGCAGCACTATTGGAGTTTCAGTAATTGAGAATGTGCTGCACTGTTGGAGTGTCAGTAATTGGGAGTGTGCTGCACTGATGGAAGGTCAGTAATTGAATGTGTGCTGCACAATTGGAGCGTCAGTAGTTGAGGGATAGCTGCACTATTGGAGGCTCAGTAATTGACGGTGTGCCACAACATTGGAGGGTCTGTAATTGAGGATGTGAAGCACTACTGGAGTTTCAGTAATTGAGGGTGTGCTGCACTAATGGATTTTCAGTAACTGAGGTTGAGCTGCACTATTGGAGTGTCAGTAAATGAGGGTTTTCTGCACTATTGGAGGGTCATTAATTGAGGTTGTTCTGCACTATTGGAAGGTCATTAATTGAGGTTGTTCTGCACTACTGGAGTGTAAGTAATTGAGAATGTGCTGCACTAATGGATTTTCAGTATTTGAGGGTGTGCTGCACTATTGGAGTGTCAGTAAGTGAGGGTGTGCTGCACTATTGGAGTGTCAGTAATTGAGGGAGTGCTACGCTATTGGAGTGTCAGTAATTGAGGGTATGCCACACTATTGGAGTGTCAGTAATTGAATTTGTGTTGCACTATTGCAGTGTAAAGTAATTGAGGATGTGATGCACTATTGCATGTTCCGTAATTGAGGGTTTGCTGCACTTTTGGAGTGTCTGTAATTGAGGGTGTGCTGCAATATTGGAGTGTCAGTAATTGAGGGTGTGATGCACTAATGGAAAGTCAATAATTGAGTGTGTGCTGCAGTATTGGGGCTTCGGTAATTGAGGGTGTGCTGCACTAATGGATTTACAGTAACTGAGGTTGTGCTGCACTATTGGAGTGTCAGTAATTGAGGGTGTGATTCACTATTGAAGTGTCAGTATTTGAGGATGTGCTGCACTATTGGATGTTCCGTAATTGAGGGTTTGCTGAACTTTTGGAGTCTCTGTAATTGAGGGTGTGCTGCAATATTGGAGTGTCAGTAATTGAGGGTGTGATGCACTAATGGAGAGTCAATAATTGAATGTGTGCTGCAGTATTGGGGTGTCGGTAATTGAGGGTGTGCTGCACTATTGGATTTACAGTAACTGAGGTTGTGCTGCACTATTGGAGTGTCAGTAATTGAGCGTGTGATTCACTATTGAAGTGTCAGTAATTGAGGCTGTGCTGCACTATTGGAGTGCCAATAATTGGGGGTATGCTGCACTATTGGAGGGTTATTTTTGAGGGGGCTGCAGTTTTGGTGTGTCAGTAATTAAGGGTGTGCTGCACAATTGGAGTGTCAGTAATTGAGTGTGTGCCAAACTATTGAAGTGTCAGTAATTGAGGGTGTGCTGCACAATTGGATGGTCATTATTGAGGGTGCTGCAGGTTTGGTGTGTCAGTAATTGAGGGTGTGCTGCACTATTGGAGTGTCAGTAATCGAGTGTGTGCTGCACTATTGGAGTGTCAGTAATTGAGGGAGTGCCACGCTATTGGAGTGTCAGTAATTGAATTTGTGTTGCACTATTGCAGTGTAAGTAATTGAGGATGTGATGCACTATTGGAGTCTCTGTAATTGAGGGGTGTGCTGCAATATTGGAGTGCCAGTAATTGAGGGTGTGCCAAACTATTGGAGTGTCAGTAATTGAGGGTGTGCCAAACTATTGGATTGTCAGTAATTGAGTGTGTGCTGCACTATTGGAGTGTCAGTAATTGAGTGTGTGCCAAACTATTGGAGTGTCAGTAATTGAGGGTGTGCTGCACAATTGGATGGTCATTATTGAGGGTGTGCTGCACTATTGGAGTGTCAGTAATTGAGGGTGTGCTGCACTATTGGAGTGTCAGTAATTGAGTGTGTGCTGCACTATTGGAGTGTCAGTAATTGAGGGAGTGCCACGCTATTGGAGTGTCAGTAATTGAGTTTGTGCCACACTATTGGAGTGCCAGTAATTGAATTTGTGTTGCACTATTGCCGTGTCAGTATTTGAGGATGTGATGCACTATTGGATGTTCCGTAATTGAGGGTTTGCTGCACTTTTGGAGTCTCTGTAATTGAGGGTGTGCTGCAATATTGGTGTGTCAGTAATTGAGGGTGTGATGCAATTATGGAGAGTCAATAATTGAGTGTGTGCTGCAGTATTGGGACGTCAGTAATTGAGGGTGTTCTGCACTATTGGAGTGTCAGTAATTGAGGGTGTGCTGACCTACAGGAGTCTCAGTACCTGAGGATGTGCTGCACCAATGGAGCATCAGTAATTGAGAGTGTGCCGCACTATTGGTGTGTCAGATATTAACGGTGTGCTGCATTATTGGCATGTCAGTGATTGAGGGTGTGCTGCACTGTCGGAGATTCAGTATTTGAAAGTGTGCTGCACTATTGGATGCTCAGTATTTGAGGATGTGCTGCACTGTTGGAGTGTCAGTAATTGACTGTCTGCTGCATTATTAGTGTGTCAGTAATTGAGGATTTGCTGCTCTATTGGACTTTAAGTAATTGATTTTCTGCAGCACTATTGGATTTTCAGTAATTGAGAATGTGCTGAACTGTTGGAGTGTCAGTAATTGGGAGTGTGCTGCACTGACGGAAGGTCAGTAATTGAATGTGTGCTGCACAATTGGAGCGTCAGTAGTTGAGTGTTAGCTGCACTATTGGAGGCTCAGTAATTGAGGGTGTGCCACAACATTGGAGGGTCTGTAATTGAGGATGTGAAGCACTACTGGAGTTTCAGTAATTGAGGGTGTGCTGCACTAATGGATTTTCAGTAACTGAGGTTGATCTGCACTATTGGAGTGTCAGTAAATGAGGGTTTTCTGCACTATTGGAGGGTCATTAATTGAGGTTGTTCTGCACTATTGGAAAGTCATTAATTGAGGTTGTTCTGCACTATTGGAGTGTAAGTAATTGAGAATGTGCTGCACTAATGGATTTTCAGTATTTGAGGGTGTGCTGCACTATTGGAGTGTCAGTAATTGAAGGTGTGCTGCACTTTTGGAGTGTCATTAATTGAGGGTGTGCTGCACTACTGGAGTGTCAGTAATTGAGGGAGTGCCACGCTATTGGAGTGTCAGTAATTGAGTGTGTGCCACACTATTGGAGTGTCAGTAATTGAATTTGTGTTGCACTATTGCAGTGTAAAGTAATTGAGGATGTGATGCACTATTGGATGTTCCGTAATTGAGGGTTTGCTGCACTTTTGGAGTGTCTGTAATTGAGGGTGTGCTGCAATATTGGAGTGTCAGTAATTGAGGGTGTGATGCACTAATGGAAAGTCAATAATTGAGTGTGTGCTGCAGTATTGGGGCTTCGGTAATTGAGGGTGTGCTGCACTAATGGATTTACAGTAACTGAAGTTGTGCTGCACTATTGGAGTGTCAGTAATTGAGGGTGTGATTCACTATTGAAGTGTCAGTATTTGAGGATGTGCTGCACTATTGGATGTTCCGTAATTGAGGGTTTGCTGCACTTTTGGAGTCTCTGTAATTGAGGGTGTGCTGCAATATTGGTGTGTCAGTAATTGAGGGTGTGATGCACTAATGGAGAGTCAATAATTGAGTGTGTGCTGCAGTATTGGGGTGTCGGTAATTGAGGGTGTGCTGCACTAATGGATTTACAGTAACTGAGGTTGTGCTGCACTATTGGAGTGTCAGTAATTGAGCGTGTGATTCACTATTGAAGTGTCAGTAATTGAGGCTGTGCTGCACTATTGGAGTGCCAATAATTGGGGGTATGCTGCACTATTGGAGGGTTATTTTTGAGGGGGCTGCAGTTTTGGTGTGTCAGTAATTAAGGGTGTGCTGCACAATTGGAGTGTCAGTAATTGAGTGTGTGCCAAACTATTGGAGTGTCAGTAATTGAGGGTGTGCTGCACAATTGGATGGTCATTATTGAGGGTGCTGCAGGTTTGGTGTGTCAGTAATTGAGGGTGTGCTGCACTATTGGAGTGTCAGTAATTGAGTGTGTGCCAAACTATTGGAGTGTCAGTAATTGAGGGTGTGCTGACCTACAGGAGTCTCAGTACCTGAGGATGTGCTGCACCAATGGAGCATCAGTAATTGAGAGTGTGTCGCACTATTGGTGTGTCAGATATTAACGGTGTGCTGCATTATTGGCATGTCAGTGATTGAGGGTGTGCTGCATTATTGGAGTGTCAGTGATTGAGGGTGTGCTGCACTGTCGGAGATTCAGTATTTGAAAGTGTGCTGCACTATTGGATGCTCAGTATTTGAGGACGTGCTGCACTGTTGGAGTGTCAGTAATTGACTGTGTGCTGCATTATTAGTGTGTCAGTAATTGAGGATGTGCTGCTCTATTGGACTTTAAGTAATTGATTTTCTGCAGCACTGTTGGAGTTTCAGTAATTGAGAATGTGCTGCACTGTTGGAGTGTCAGTAATTGGGAGTGTGCTGCACTGATGGAAGGTCAGTAATTGAATGTGTGCTGCACAATTGGAGCGTCAGTAGTTGAGGGATAGCTGCACTATTGGAGGCTCAGTAATTGACGGTGTGCCACAACATTGGAGGGTCTGTAATTGAGGATGTGAAGCACTACTGGAGTTTCAGTAATTGAGGGTGTGTCGCACTATTGGTGTGTCAGATATTAACGGTGTGCTGCATTATTGGAGTGTCAGTGATTGAGGGTGTGCTGCACTGTTGGAGATTCAGTATTTGAAAGTGTGCTGCACTATTGGATGCTCAGTATTTGAGGACGTGCTGCACTGTTGGAGTGTCAGTAATTGACTGTGTGCTGCATTATTAGTGTGTCAGTAATTGAGGATGTGCTGCTCTATTGGACTTTAAGTAATTGATTTTCTGCAGCACTATTGGAGTTTCAGTAATTGAGAATGTGCTGCACTGTTGGAGTGTCAGTAATTGGGAGTGTGCTGCACTGATGGAAGGTCAGTAATTGAATGTGTGCTGCACAATTGGAGCGTCAGTAGTTGAGGGATAGCTGCACTATTGGAGGCTCAGTAATTGACGGTGTGCCACAACATTGGAGGGTCTGTAATTGAGGATGTGAAGCACTACTGGAGTTTCAGTAATTGAGGGTGTGCTGCACTAATGGATTTTCAGTAACTGAGGTTGAGCTGCACTATTGGAGTGTCAGTAAATGAGGGTTTTCTGCACTATTGGAGGGTCATTAATTGAGGTTGTTCTGCACTATTGGAAGGTCATTAATTGAGGTTGTTCTGCACTACTGGAGTGTAAGTAATTGAGAATGTGCTGCACTAATGGATTTTCAGTATTTGAGGGTGTGCTGCACTATTGGAGTGTCAGTAAGTGAGGGTGTGCTGCACTATTGGAGTGTCAGTAATTGAGGGAGTGCTACGCTATTGGAGTGTCAGTAATTGAGGGTATGCCACACTATTGGAGTGTCAGTAATTGAATTTGTGTTGCACTATTGCAGTGTAAAGTAATTGAGGATGTGATGCACTATTGCATGTTCCGTAATTGAGGGTTTGCTGCACTTTTGGAGTGTCTGTAATTGAGGGTGTGCTGCAATATTGGAGTGTCAGTAATTGAGGGTGTGATGCACTAATGGAAAGTCAATAATTGAGTGTGTGCTGCAGTATTGGGGCTTCGGTAATTGAGGGTGTGCTGCACTAATGGATTTACAGTAACTGAGGTTGTGCTGCACTATTGGAGTGTCAGTAATTGAGGGTGTGATTCACTATTGAAGTGTCAGTATTTGAGGATGTGCTGCACTATTGGATGTTCCGTAATTGAGGGTTTGCTGAACTTTTGGAGTCTCTGTAATTGAGGGTGTGCTGCAATATTGGAGTGTCAGTAATTGAGGGTGTGATGCACTAATGGAGAGTCAATAATTGAATGTGTGCTGCAGTATTGGGGTGTCGGTAATTGAGGGTGTGCTGCACTATTGGATTTACAGTAACTGAGGTTGTGCTGCACTATTGGAGTGTCAGTAATTGAGCGTGTGATTCACTATTGAAGTGTCAGTAATTGAGGCTGTGCTGCACTATTGGAGTGCCAATAATTGGGGGTATGCTGCACTATTGGAGGGTTATTTTTGAGGGGGCTGCAGTTTTGGTGTGTCAGTAATTAAGGGTGTGCTGCACAATTGGAGTGTCAGTAATTGAGTGTGTGCCAAACTATTGAAGTGTCAGTAATTGAGGGTGTGCTGCACAATTGGATGGTCATTATTGAGGGTGCTGCAGGTTTGGTGTGTCAGTAATTGAGGGTGTGCTGCACTATTGGAGTGTCAGTAATCGAGTGTGTGCTGCACTATTGGAGTGTCAGTAATTGAGGGAGTGCCACGCTATTGGAGTGTCAGTAATTGAATTTGTGTTGCACTATTGCAGTGTAAGTAATTGAGGATGTGATGCACTATTGGATGTTCCGTAATTGAGGGTTTGCTGCACTTTTGGAGTCTCTGTAATTGAGGGGTGTGCTGCAATATTGGAGTTTCAGTAATTGAGGGTGTGATGCACTAATGGAAAGTCAATAATTGAGTGTGTGCTGCAGTATTGGGGCTTCGGTAATTGAGGGTGTGCTGCACTAATGGATTTACAGTAGCTGAGGTTGTAAAGCACTATTGGAGTGCCAGTAATTGAGGGTGTGATTCACTATTGAAGTGTCAGTATTTGAGGATGTGATGCACTATTGGATGTTCCGTAATTGAGGGTTTGCTGCACTTTTGGAGTCTCTGTAATTGAGGGTGTGCTGCAATATTGCAGTGTCTGTAATTGAGGGTGTAATGCAGTAATGGAGAGTCAATAATTAAGTGTGTGCTGCAGTATTGGGGTGTCGGCAATTGAGGGTGTGATGCACTAATGGATGGTCAATAATTGAGTGTGTGCTGCAGTACTGGGGTGTCGGTAATTGAGGGTGTGCTGCACTAATGGATTTACAGTAACTGAGGTTGTGCTGCACTATTGGAGTGTCAGTAATTGAGCGTGTGATTCACTATTGAAGTGTCAGTAATTGAGGCTGTGCTGCACTATTGGAGTGCCAATAATTGGGGGTATGCTGCACTATTGGAGGGTTATTTTTGAGGGGGCTGCAGTTTTGTTGTGTCAGTAATTAAGGGTGTGCTGCACAATTGGAGTGTCAGTAATTGAGTGTGTGCTGCAGTATTGGGGCGTCAGTAATTGAGGATGTTCTGCACTATTGGAGTGTCAGTAATTGAGAGTGTGCTGACCTACAGGCGTCTCAGTACCTGAGGATGTGCTGCACCAATGGAGCGTCAGTAATTGAGAGTGTGCCGCACTATTGGTGTGTCAGATATTAACGGTGTGCTGCATTATTGGAGTGTCAGTGATTGAGGGTGTGCTGCACTGTTGGAGATTCAGTATTTGAAAGTGTGCTGCACTATTGGATGCTCAGTATTTGAGGACGTGCTGCACTGTTGGAGTGTCAGTAATTGACTGTGTGCTGCATTATTAGTGTGTCAGTAATTGAGGATTTGCTGCTCTGTTGGACTTTAAGTAATTGATTTTCTGCAGCACTATTGGAGTTTCAGTAATTGAGAATGTGCTGCACTGTTGGAGTGTCAGTAATTGGGAGTGTGCTGCACTGACGGAAGGTCAGTAATTGAATGTGTGCTGCACAACTGGAGCGTCAGTAGTTGAGGGTTAGCTGCACTATTGGAGGCTCAGTAATTGACGGTGTGCCACAACATTGCAGGGTCTGTAATTGAGGATGTGAAGCACTACTGGAGTTTCAGTAATTGAGGGTGTGCTGCACTAATGGATTTTCAGTAACTGAGGTTGAACTGCACTATTGGAGTGTCAGTAAATGAGGGTTTTCTGCACTATTGGAGGGTCATTAAATGAGGTTGTTCTGCACTATTGGAAGGTCATTAATTGAGGTTGTTCTGCACTATTGGAGTGTAAGTAATTGAGAATGTGCTGCAGTAATGGATTTTCAGTATTTGAGGGTGTGCTGCACTATTGGTGTGTCAGTAATTGAATGTGTGCTCCACTATTGGATAGTCAGTAATTTAGGGTGTTCTGCACTATTCGATTGTCAGTAATTGAGGCTCTGCTACACTATTGGAGTGTCAGTAATTGAGGCTGTGCTGCACTACTGGAGTGTCAGTAATTGAGGGTATGATTCACTATTGAAGTGTCAGTATTTGAGGATGTGATGCACTATTGGATGTTCCGTAATTGAGGGTTTGCTGCACTTTTGGAATCTCGGTAATTGAGGGTGTGCTGCACTATTGGAGTGCCAATAATTGGGGGTATGCTGCACTATTGGAGGGTTATTTTTGAGGGGGCTGAAGTTTTGGTGTGTCAGTAATTAAGGGTGTGCTGCACAATTGGAGTGTCAGTAATTGAGTGTGTGCCAAACTATTGGAGTGTCAGTAATTGAGGGTGTGCTGCACAATTGGATGGTCATTATTGAGGGTGCTGCAGGTTTGGTGTGTCAGTAATTGAGGGTGTGCTGCACTATTGGAGTGTCAGTAATTGAGTGTGTGCTGCACTATTGGAGTGTCAGTAATTGAGGGAGTGCCACGCTATTGGAGTGTCAGTAATTGAGTTTGTTCCACACTATTGGAGTGCCAGTAATTGAATTTGTGTTGCACTATTGCAGTGTAAGTAATTGAGGATGTGATGCACTATTGGATGTTCCGTAATTGAGGGTTTGCTGCACTTTTGGAGTCTCTGTAATTGAGGGGTGTGCTGCAATATTGGGGTGTCAGTAATTGAGGGTGTGATGCACTAATGGAGAGTCAATAATTGAGTGTGTGCTGCAGTATTGGGGCGTCAGTAATTGAGGGTGTTCTGCACTATTGGAGTGTCAGTAATTGAGGGTGTGCTGACCTACAGGAGTCTCAGTACCTGAGGATGTGCTGCACCAATGGAGCATCAGTAATTGAGAGTGTGTCGCACTATTGGTGTGTCAGATATTAACGGTGTGCTGCATTATTGGCATGTCAGTGATTGAGGGTGTGCTGCATTATTGGAGTGTCAGTGATTGAGGGTGTGCTGCACTGTCGGAGATTCAGTATTTGAAAGTGTGCTGCACTATTGGATGCTCAGTATTTGAGGACGTGCTGCACTGTTGGAGTGTCAGTAATTGACTGTGTGCTGCATTATTAGTGTGTCAGTAATTGAGGATGTGCTGCTCTATTGGACTTTAAGTAATTGATTTTCTGCAGCACTATTGGAGTTTCAGTAATTGAGAATGTGCTGCACTGTTGGAGTGTCAGTAATTGGGAGTGTGCTGCACTGATGGAAGGTCAGTAATTGAATGTGTGCTGCACAATTGGAGCGTCAGTAGTTGAGGGATAGCTGCACTATTGGAGGCTCAGTAATTGACGGTGTGCCACAACATTGGAGGGTCTGTAATTGAGGATGTGAAGCACTACTGGAGTTTCAGTAATTGAGGGTGTGTCGCACTATTGGTGTGTCAGATATTAACGGTGTGCTGCATTATTGGAGTGTCAGTGATTGAGGGTGTGCTGCACTGTTGGAGATTCAGTATTTGAAAGTGTGCTGCACTATTGGATGCTCAGTATTTGAGGACGTGCTGCACTGTTGGAGTGTCAGTAATTGACTGTGTGCTGCATTATTAGTGTGTCAGTAATTGAGGATGTGCTGCTCTATTGGACTTTAAGTAATTGATTTTCTGCAGCACTATTGGAGTTTCAGTAATTGAGAATGTGCTGCACTGTTGGAGTGTCAGTAATTGGGAGTGTGCTGCACTGATGGAAGGTCAGTAATTGAATGTGTGCTGCACAATTGGAGCGTCAGTAGTTGAGGGATAGCTGCACTATTGGAGGCTCAGTAATTGACGGTGTGCCACAACATTGGAGGGTCTGTAATTGAGGATGTGAAGCACTACTGGAGTTTCAGTAATTGAGGGTGTGCTGCACTAATGGATTTTCAGTAACTGAGGTTGAGCTGCACTATTGGAGTGTCAGTAAATGAGGGTTTTCTGCACTATTGGAGGGTCATTAATTGAGGTTGTTCTGCACTATTGGAAGGTCATTAATTGAGGTTGTTCTGCACTACTGGAGTGTAAGTAATTGAGAATGTGCTGCACTAATGGATTTTCAGTATTTGAGGGTGTGCTGCACTATTGGAGTGTCAGTAATTGAAGGTGTGCTGCACTTTTGGAGTGTCATTAATTGAGGGTGTGCTGCACTACTGGAGTGTCAGTAATTGAGGGAGTGCCACGCTATTGGAGTGTCAGTAATTGAGTGTGTGCCACACTATTGGAGTGTCAGTAATTGAATTTGTGTTGCACTATTGCAGTGTAAAGTAATTGAGGATGTGATGCACTATTGGATGTTCCGTAATTGAGGGTTTGCTGCACTTTTGGAGTGTCTGTAATTGAGGGTGTGCTGCAATATTGGAGTGTCAGTAATTGAGGGTGTGATGCACTAATGGAAAGTCAATAATTGAGTGTGTGCTGCAGTATTGGGGCTTCGGTAATTGAGGGTGTGCTGCACTAATGGATTTACAGTAACTGAAGTTGTGCTGCACTATTGGAGTGTCAGTAATTGAGGGTGTGATTCACTATTGAAGTGTCAGTATTTGAGGATGTGCTGCACTATTGGATGTTCCGTAATTGAGGGTTTGCTGCACTTTTGGAGTCTCTGTAATTGAGGGTGTGCTGCAATATTGGTGTGTCAGTAATTGAGGGTGTGATGCACTAATGGAGAGTCAATAATTGAGTGTGTGCTGCAGTATTGGGGTGTCGGTAATTGAGGGTGTGCTGCACTAATGGATTTACAGTAACTGAGGTTGTGCTGCACTATTGGAGTGTCAGTAATTGAGCGTGTGATTCACTATTGAAGTGTCAGTAATTGAGGCTGTGCTGCACTATTGGAGTGCCAATAATTGGGGGTATGCTGCACTATTGGAGGGTTATTTTTGAGGGGGCTGCAGTTTTGGTGTGTCAGTAATTAAGGGTGTGCTGCACAATTGGAGTGTCAGTAATTGAGTGTGTGCCAAACTATTGGAGTGTCAGTAATTGAGGGTGTGCTGCACAATTGGATGGTCATTATTGAGGGTGCTGCAGGTTTGGTGTGTCAGTAATTGAGGGTGTGCTGCACTATTGGAGTGTCAGTAATTGAGTGTGTGCCAAACTATTGGAGTGTCAGTAATTGAGGGTGTGCCAAACTATTGGAGTGTCAGTAATTGAGGGTGTGCCAAACTATTGGAGTGTCAGTAATTGAGTGTGTGCCAAACTATTGGAGTGTCAGTAATTGAGTGTGTGCCAAACTATTGGAGTGTCAGTAATTGAGGGTGTGCTGCACAATTGGATGGTCATTATTGAGGGTGTGCTGCACTATTGGAGTGTCAGTAATTGAGGGTGTGCTGCACTATTGGAGTGTCAGTAATTGAGTGTGTGCTGCACTATTGGAGTGTCAGTAATTGAGTTTGTGCCACACTATTGGAGTGTCAGTAATTGAATTTGTGTTGCACTATTGCACTGGAAATAATTGAGGATGTGATGCACTATTGGATGTTCCGTAATTGAGGGTGTGCTGCAATTATGGAGAGTCAATAATTGAGTGTGTGCTGCAGTATTGGGACGTCAGTAATTGAGGGTGTTCTGCACTATTGGAGTGTCAGTAATTGAGGGTGTGCTGACCTACAGGAGTCTCAGTACCTGAGGATGTGCTGCACCAATGGAGCATCAGTAATTGAGAGTGTGCCGCACTATTGGTGTGTCAGATATTAACGGTGTGCTGCATTATTGGCATGTCAGTGATTGAGGGTGTGCTGCACTGTCGGAGATTCAGTATTTGAAAGTGTGCTGCACTATTGGATGCTCAGTATTTGAGGATGTGCTGCACTGTTGGAGTGTCAGTAATTGACTGTCTGCTGCATTATTAGTGTGTCAGTAATTGAGGATGTGCTGCTCTATTGGACTTTAAGTAATTGATTTTCTGCAGCACTATTGGATTTTCAGTAATTGAGAATGTGCTGAACTGTTGGAGTGTCAGTAATTGGGAGTGTGCTGCACTGACGAAAGGTCAGTAATTGAATGTGTGCTGCACAATTGGAGCGTCAGTAGTTGAGTGTTAGCTGCACTATTGGAGGCTCTGTAATTGAGGGTGTGCCACAACATTGGAGGGTCTGTAATTAAGGATGTGAAGCACTACTGGAGTTTCAGTAATTGAGGGTGTGCTGCACTAATGGCTTTTCAGTAACTGAGGTTGATCTGCACTATTGGAGTGTCAGTACTTGAGTGTGTGCTGCAATATTGGATTCTCGGTATTTGAGAGTGTGCTGCACTATTGAAGCGTCAGTAATTGAGGGTGTGCTGCAGTATTGGAGCGTCAGTAATTGAGGATGTCCTTCACTATTCACGGGTAAGTAATTCAGAGTGTGCTTTACTATTGGAATGTAAGTACTTGAGTGTGTGCTGCACTATTGGAGTGTAAGTAATTGAGGGTGTCCTGCACTGTTGGAGGATCAGTAATTGTGTGTGCTGCACTGTTGGAGGATCAGTAATTATGGGTGTGCTGCACTGTTGGAGGATCAGTAATTCTGGGTGTGCTGCACTGTTGGAGGATCAGTAATTGAGTGTGTCCTGCACTGTTGGAGGATCAGTAATTGTGGGTGTGCTGCCTTATCGGAGTGTCAGTACCTGAGTGTCGGCTGCACTGTTGGAGCGTCAGTAATTCAGGGTTTGCTTTACAATTGAAGTGTCAGTACTTGAGGGTGTGCTGCATTATTGGAGTGTAAGCAATTGAGGGGGTGCGGCGCTATTACAGGGTCAGTACTTGAGGGTGTGCTGCACTATAGGAGTGTAAGTAATTGAGGGTGTGCCACACTATTGGGGTGTCAGTAATTGAGGGAGCGCGGCACTATTACAGCGTAACTATTTGAGGGTGTGCTGCATTGTTGGAAGGATCAATAATTGTGGGTGTGCTTTATTATTGGAACATCAGTAATTGAGGGTGTGCATCATTATTGGTGTGTCAGTAATTGAGGGTGTGCCACACTATTGGAGTGTCAGTAATTGAGGGTGTGCCACACTATTGGAGTGTCAGTAATTGAGGGTGTTCTGCACTATTGGAGTGTCAGTAATTGAAGGTGTGCTACACTATTGGAGTGTAAGTAATTGAGGGTGTGCCACACTATTGGAGTGTCAGTAATTGAGGGTGTGCCACACTATTGGGGTGTCAGTAATTGAGGGAGTGCGGCACTATTACAACGTAACTAATTGAGGGTGTGCTGCATTGTTGGAAGGATCAATGATTTTGTTGTGCTTTATTATTGGAACATCAGTAATTGAGGGTGTGCATCATTATTGGTGTGTCAGTAATTGAGGGTGTGCCAAACTATTGGAGTGTCAGTAATTGAGGGTGTGCTGCACTATTGGAGTGTCAGTAATTGAGGGTGTGCTTCACTATTGGAGTGTCAGTAATTGAGGGTGCGCTGCACTATTGGAGTGTCAGTAATTGAGGGAGTGCCACTCTATTGGAGTGTCAGTAATTGAGTTTGTGCCACACTATTGGAGTGTCAGTAATTGAATTTGTGTTGCACTATTGCAGTGTAAGTAATTGAATTTGTGTTGCACTATTGCAGTGTAAGTAATTGAGGATGTGAAGCACTATTGGATGTTCCGTAATTGAGGGTTTGCTGCACTTTTGGAGTCTCTGTAATTGAGGGTGTGCTGCAATATTGGAGTGTCAGTAATTGAGGGTTTTCTGCACTATTGGAGGGTCATTAATTGAGGTTGTTCTGCACTATTGGAAGGTCATTAATTGAGGTTGTTCTGCACTATTGGAGTGTAAGTAATTGAGAATGTGCTGCACTAATGGATTTTCAGTATTTGAGGGTGTGCTGCACTATTGGAGTGTCAGTAATTGAATGTGTGCTCCACTATTGGATAGTCAGTAATTTAGGGTGTGCTGCACTATTCGATTGTCAGTAATTGAGGCTCTGCTGCACTATTGGAGTGTCATTAATTGGTGAGCTGCACTATTGCAGGTCAGTATTTGAGGGAGTGCTGCGCTAATGTAGTGTAAGTAATTGAGGGCGTGCTGCACTATTGGAGTGTCAGTAATTGAAGATGTGCTGCACTATTGTAGTGTCACTAATTGAGGGGGTGATTCACAGTTGGAGTGTCAGTAATTGAGGCTGTGCTGCACTATTGGTGTGCCAATAATTGAGAGTGTGCTGCACTATTGGAGGGTTATTTTTGAGGGTGTTGCAGTTTTGGTGTGTCAGAAATTGAGGGTGTGCTGCACTATCGGAGTGTCCGTAATTGAAGATGTGCTGCACTATTGGAGTGTCAGTAATTGAGGGTGTGCCACACTATTGAAGAGTCAGTAATTGAGTGTGTGCCACACTATTGGAGTGTCAGTAATTGAGGGAGTGCGGCTCTATTACAGGGTAAATAATTGAGCGTGAGCTGCACTTTTGGTGTGTCAGTAATTGATGGTTTGCCACACTATTGGAGTGTCAGTAATTGAGGGAATGAGGCACTACAGGGTAAGTAATTGATGGTGTGCCACACTATTGGTGTGCTAGCAATTGAGGGAGTATGGCATTCTTAGAGGATAAGTAATTGAAGGTGCGCTGCACTGTCGGAAGGATCAGTAATTGTGGGTGTGCTGTACTATTGGAGTATCAGTCATTGAGGGTGCGCTGCACTATTGGTGTGTCAGTAATTGAGGGTGTGCTGCATTATTGTAATGTCAGTATTTGAGGGTGTGTTGCACTATTGGAGGGTCAGTATTTGAGTGAGTGCTGCGCTATTGGAGTGTAAGTAATTGAGGGCATGCTGCACTATTGGAGCGTCAGTAATTCAGGGTATGATTCACTATAGAAGTGTCAGTAATTGAGGCTGTGCTGCAATATTGGAGTGCCAATAATTGAGGGTGTGTTGCATTATTGGAGGGTTATTTTTGAGGGTGCTGCAGTTTTGGTGTATCAGTAATTGAGGGTCTGCTGTACTAATGGATTTTCGGTAATTGAGTTTGTGCTGCACTATTGGTGGGTCAGTAATTGAGGGTGTGCTGCACTACTGGAAGGTCAGTAATTGAGTGTGTGCTGCAATAATGGATTTTAAGTAATTGAGGGTGTGCAGCACTATTGGATTGTCAAAAATTGAGGGTGTTCTGCACTATCGCAGTGTAAGTAATTGAGGGTATGCTGCACTATTGGAGGGTCATTAAATGAGGCTGTGCTGCACAATTGGAGGTTCATTAATTGAAGGTGAGCTGCACTATTGCAGGGTCAGTAAATAAGGGCGTGCTGGGTTGTTAGAGGGTAGGTTATTGTTGGTGTGCTGCACTTTAGGTGTGTCAGTAATTGAGGGTGTGCCACACTATTGGAGTGCCAGTAATTGAGGGAGTGCCAAACTATTACAGGGTAAGTAATTGAGTGTGTGCCACACTATATGGGTGTCAGTAATTGAGGGAGTATGGCACTATTACAGGGTAATTAATTGAGAGTGTGCCAAACTATTGGAGTGGCAATAATTGAGGGAGTGCCGCACTATTACAGGGTAAGTTATTGAGGGTATGCTGCACTGTCAGAAGGATCAGTAATTGTGGGTGTGAATTTTTATTGCAGTGTCAGTAATTGAGGGTGTGCTGCCCTATTGGAGTGTCAGGGCTTGAGGGTGTGATGCACTATTGGAGTGTCAGTACTTGAGTGTGTGCTGCAATATTGGATTCTCATTATTTGAGAGTGTGCTGCACTATTGGAGCGTCAGTAATTGAGGGTGTGCTGCACTATTGGAGCGTCAGTAATTGAGGGTGTGCTGCACTACTGGAGTCTCAGAATTTGAGGGTGTGCTGCACTTTTGGAGCATCAGTAATTGAGGGTGTGCTGCAGTATTGGAGCGTCAGTAATTGAGGATGTCCTGCACTATTCGAGGGTAAGTAATTCAGAGTGTGCTTTACTATTGGAATGTAAGTACTTGAGTGTGTGCTGCACTATTGGAGTGTAAGTAATTGAGGGTGTCCTGCACTGTTGGAGGATCAGTAATTGTGGGTGTGCTGCACTGTTGGAGGATCAGTAATTGTGGGTGTGCTGCACTGTTGGAGGATCAGTAATTGTGGGTGTGCTGCACTGTTGGAGGATCAGTAATTGAGGGTGTCCTGCACTGTTGGAGGATCAGTAATTGTGGGAGTGCTGCACTGTTGGAGTATCAGTAATTGTGGGTGTGCTGCCTTATCGGAGTGTCAGTACCTGAGTGTCGGCTGCACTGTTGGAGTGTCAGTAATTCAGGGTTTGCTTTACAATTGAAGTGTCGGTACTTGAGGGTGTGCTGCATTATTGGAGTGTAAGCAATTGAGGGAGTGCGGCACTATTACAGGGTCAGTACTTGAGGGTGTGCAGCACTATAGGAGTGTAAGTAATTGAGGGTGTGCCACACTATTGGAGTGTCAGTAATTGAGTGTGTTCTGCACTATTGGAGTGTCAGTAATTGAAGGTGTGCTACACGATTGGAGTGTAAGTAATTGAGGGTGTGCTACACTATTGGGGTGTCAGTAATTGAGGGAGTGTGGCACTATTACAGCGTAACTAATTGAGGGTGTGCTGCATTGTTGGAAGGATCAATAATTGTGGGTGTGCTTTATTATTGGAACATCAGTAATTGAGGGTGTGCATCATTATTGTTGTGTCAGTAATTGAGGGTGTGCCAAACTATTGGAGTTTCAGTAATTGAGGGTGTGCTGCACTATTGGAGTGTCAGTAATTGTGGGTGTGCTGCACTATTGGAGTGTCAGTAATTGAGGGAGTGCCACGCTATTGAAGTGTCAGTAATTGAGTTTGTGCCACACTATTGGAGTGTCAGTAATTGAATTTGTGTTGCACTATTGCAGTGTAAAGTAATTGAGGATGTGATGCACTATTGGATGTTCCGTAATTGAGGGTTTGCTGCACTTTTGGAGTCTCTGTAATTGAGGGTGTGCTGCAATATTGGAGTGTCAGTAATTGAGGGTGTGATGCACTAATGGAGAGTCAATAATTGAGTGTGTGCTGCAGTATTGGGGCATCAGTAATTGAGGGTGTTCTGCACTATTGGAGTGTCAGTAATTGAGGGTGTGCTGACCTATGGGAGTCTCAGTAATTGAGAGTGTGCTGCCCTATTGGTGTGTCAGTACTTGAGGGTGTGCTGCACTATTGGACTTTAAGTAATTGATTTTCTGCAGCACTATTGGAGTTTCAGTAATTGAGAATGTGCTGCACTGTTGGAGTGTCAGTAATTGGGAGTGTGCTGCACTGACGGAAGGTCAGTAATTGAATGTGTGCTGCACAATTGGAGCGTCAGTAGTTGAGGGTTAGCTGCACTATTGGAGGCTCAGTAATTGAGTGTGTGCTGCAATATTGGGGCGTCAGTAATTGAGGGTGTTCTGCACTATTGGAGTGTCAGTAATTGAGAGTGTGCTGACCTACAGGAGTCTCATTACCTGAGGATGTGCTGCACCAATGGAGCGTCAGTAATTGAGAGTGTGCCGCACTATTGGTGTGTCAGATATTAACGGTGTGCTGCATTATTGGAGTGTCAGTAATTGAGGGTGGGCTGCCATATTGGACTGTCAGCAATTGAGTGTGTGCTGCACTATTGGAGCATCAGTAATTGACGGTGTATTGCACTATTGGTGTGTCAGTTCTTGAAGGTGTGCTGCACTATTGGAGTCTCAGAAATTGAGAGTGTGCTGCCCTATTGGTGTGTCAGTACTTGAGGGTGTGCTGCACTATTGCAGTGTCAGTACTTGAGGGTGTGCTGCACTATTGGAGGTTCAGTATTTGATGGTGTGCTGCACTATTGGAGTGTCAATACTTGAGGGTGTGCTGCACTATTAGAGCATCAGTAATTGAGGGTGTGCTGCACTATTGCAGTGTCAGTATCTGAGGTTTTGCTGCCCTATTGAAGTGTCAGTAATTGAGGGTGTGCTGAACTATTGAAGCGTCAGTACTTGAGGGTGTGCTGCACTATTGGAGTGTCACTACTTGTGGGGTGCTGCACTATCGGAGGGTCAGTATTGAGGGTGTGCTGCAGTGTTGGAGTGTCAGTAATTGAGGGTGTGCTACACTATTGGACTTTCAGTAATTGAGGGTGTGCTGCACTGTTGGTGTGTCAGTAATTGAGGGTGTGCTGCACTGTTGGTGTGTCAGTAATTGAGGGTGTGCTGCACTATTGGAGTGTTAGTAATTGAGGGTCTGCCACACTTTTGAAGTGTCAGCAATTGAGATTGTGCTGCACTATTGAAGTGTCAGTAGTTGAGGGTGTGCTGCACAATTGGAGTGTCAGTAATTGAGTGTTATTTGCATTATTGGAGGGTCAGTAATTGAGGGTGTGCTTAAGTATTGGAGTGTCATTACTTGAGGGTATGCTGCACTATCGGAGGGTCAGTACCTGAGGGTGTGCTGCAGTATTGGAGTGTCAGTAATTGAGGGTGTGCTATACTATTGGACTGTCAGTAATTGCGGGTGTGCTGCATTGTTGGTGTGTCAGTAATTGAAGGTGTGCGGGACTATTACAGGGTAAGTAATTGAGGTGTGCTGCCCTATTGGAGTGTCAGTACTTGAGAGTGTGCTGCACTATTAGAGTGTCAGTAATTGAGCGTGTGCTGCATGATTAGATTGTCAGTACTTGAGGATGTGCTGCACTATTGAAGTGTAATATTTGAGTGTGTGCTTTAGTATTGGAGGGTAAGTATTTGAGGGTGTGCTGCCCTATTGGAGAATAATTAATTGAGTCTGTGCTGCCCTACTGGAGTGTCAGTAATTAAGGGTGTGCTGCACTATTGGAGGGTCAGTAATTGAGGGTGTGCTGCCCTACTGGAGTGTCAGTAATTAAGGGTGTGCTGCACTATTGGAGGGTCAGTAATTGAGGGTGTGCTGCACTATTGGGGTGTCAGTAATTGAGGGCGTGCATCACTATTGTAGTGACAGTAATTGAGGGTGTGCCACAATATTGGAGTGTCAGCAATAGAGGGTGTGCTGCACTGTTGGAGTGTCAGTATTTGAGGGTGTGCTGAAATATTGGAGGGTCAGTATTTGGTAGTTTGCTGCACTATTGGAGTGTCAGTACTTGAGGGTGTGCTGCACTATTAGAGCGTCAGTAATTGAAGGTGTGCTGCACTATTGGAGCATCAGTAATTGAAAGTGTGCTGCACTATTGGAGCGTCAGTACTTGAGGGTGTGCTGCACATTTGTAGTGTCAGTAGTTGAGGGTGTGCTGCACTATTGGACTGTCAGTAATTGATTGTGTGCTGCACAATTCGAGGTTCATTAACACCGTGTGTGCTTTACTATAGGAGTGTCAGTACTTGATGGGTGTGCTTAAGTATTGGAGGGTAAGTAATTGAGTGTGTGCTGCCCTATTAGAGTGTCAGTAATTGCGGGTGTGATGCACTATTGGTTCGTCAGTAGTTGAGGGTGTGCTGCGCTATTGGAGATTAATTAATTGAGGGTGCGCTGCAGTATTGGTGTTGTGGTAATTGCGGGTTTGCTGTACTATTGGAGCGTCATTACTTGAGGGTGTGATGCACTATTAGAACATCAGTAATTGAGAGTGTGCTGCACTATTAGAGCGTCAGTAATTGTGGGTGTGCTGCACTATTGGAGTGTCAGTACTTGAGGGTGTGCTGCACTATTGGAGCGCAATAATTGAGACTGTGCTTTAGTATTGGTGGGTAAGTATTTGAGGGTATGTTGCCCTGTTGGAGTGTCAGTAATTGAGGGTGCGCTGCACTATTGGAGCGTCAGTACTTGAGGGTGTGCTGCACAATTGGAGAATAATTAATTGAGTGTGTGTTGCCCTATTGGAATGTCAGTAATTGAGGGTGTGCTGCACTGTTGGATGGTCAGTAATTGAGGGTGTGCTGCACTTTTGGAGGGTCAGTAATTGAGTGTGTGCTACAATATTGGAGTTTCAGTCATTGATGTTGTGCAGCACTTTTGGAATTTCAGTAATTGAGCTTTACTCTGTATCTAACCCCGGGCTGTAACTGTCTTGGCAGTGTTTGAAGGGGCCAGCGTAGCAGGAGCTTTACTCTGTATATAACACCGTGCTATATCTGTCCTGTGTGTGTTTGATGTGGATGGTGTAGAGGGTTCTTTACTCTGTATCTAACCCCGTGCTGTACCTGTCCTGGGAGTGTTTGATGGGGACTGTGTAGAGGGAGCTTTACTCTGTATCTAACAACATGCAGTACCTGTCCTCAGAGTGTCTGATGGGGACAGTGTAGAGGGAGCTTTACTCTATATCTAACCCCATGCTGTACCTGTCCTGGGAGTATTTGATGGGGACAGTGTAGCGTGAGCTGCACTATTGGAGGGTTAATAATTGAGCATGTGCTGCACCATTGGAATAACTGCAAGAGAGCATGTGCTGCACAATTGGAGTGTCAGTAATTGAGGGTGGGCTGCACTATTGGAGGGTCAGTAATTCAGTGTTTGCTTTACTATTTAAGTTGAGGGTGTGCTGAACTATTGCAGTGTAAGTAATTGAGGGTGTGCTGCACTATTGGAGGGTAAGTAATTGAGAGTGTGCTGCCCTATTGCAGTGTCAGTACCTGAGGTTTTGCTGTATGATTGGAATGTCACTAATTGATGGTGTGCTGCACTATTGGCGGGTCAGTAATTGAGGGTGTGCTGCACTATTGGAGTGTCAGTAATTGCAGGTGTGCTGCACTGTTGGGGTGTCAGAATTTGGCGGTGTGCTGCGCAATTGTAGTGTCAGTAATTGAGGGCGTGCTACATTATTGGAGTGTAAGTAATTGAATGAGTGCTGCACGTTTGGAGGGTCAGTAATTGAGGGTTATCTGCATTATTGGAGGCTCAGTAATTGAGGCTGTGCCAGATTGAATGGTCAGTAATTGCGGGTGTGTTGCACTATTTGAAGGTCACTAATTATGGGTGTGCTGCACTATTGGACAGTCAGCAATTGCGGCTGTGCTGCACTGTTGGTGTGAATGTAATTGAGCGTGTGCTGCACTATTTGAGGGTCACTAATTGAGGGTGTGCTGCACTATTGGTGTGTCAGAACTTGACAGTGTGCTGCACTACTGGAGTGTCAGTAAATGTGGGTGTGCTGCACTATTGGAGAGTCAGTATTTGAGGGTGTGTGCACAATTGGTGTGTCAGAATTTGACGGTGTGCTGCACTATTGGACCGTCAGGTATTGCGGGTGTGCTGCCCTATTAGAGTGTCAGTACCTGAGGTTTTCCTGCACTATTGGAATGTCAGTAATTGAGGGTGTGCTGCACTATTGGAGCGTCAGTAATTGAGGGTGTGCTGCGCAATTGTAGTGTCAGGAACTGAGGGCGTGTTGCATTATTGGAGTGTAAGTAATTGAATGTGTGCTGCACGATTGGAGGGTCAGTAATTGACGGTTATCTGCATTATTGGAGGCTCAGTATTTGAGGGTGTGCCAGATTGGAGGGTCAGTAATTGCGGGTGTGTTGCACTATTGGAACGTCATTAATTGAGGGTGTGCTTCACTATTGGAGTGTCAGTAATTGATAGTGTGCCACTCTATTGGAGTGTCAGTAATTGAGGGTGTGTGGGATTATTACAGGGTAAGTAATTGAGGGTGTGCTGCACTATTGGAGTGTCAGTAATTGAGGGTGTGCTGCACCATTCGAGTGTCAGTAATTGAGGGTGTGCTGCACTATTGGAGTGTCAGTACTTGAGGGTGTGCTGCACTATTGGAGTTTAATAATTGAGGGTGTGCTTTAGTATTGGAGGGTAAGTAATTGAGGGTGTGATGACTTAATGGAGTGTCAGTAATTGAAGGTGCGCTGCACTATTGGAATGTCAGTACTTGAGGGTGTGCTACCATATTGGAGAATAATTAATTGAGTGTGCGCTGCACTATTGGAGCGTCAGTAATTGAGGGTGTGCTGCACTATTGGTGGGTCAGTAATTGAGTGTGTGTTGCACTATTGGAGCGTCATTAGTTGAGGGTGTGCTGCACTATTGCAGTGTACGTAATTGAGAGGGGGCTGCACTATTGGACGGTCAGTAATTGAGGATGGGCTGCCCTATTGGAGTGTCAGTAATTGAGGGTGTGCTGCTCTGTTGGGCTGTCAGTAATTGAGGGTGTGCTGCACTGTTGGAGGGTCACAAATTGGGGGTGTGCTGTACTATTGGAGGGTCAGTATTTGAGGGTGTGCTGCACTATTGGTGTGTCAGAATTTGATGGTGTGCTGCGCTATTGGAGTGTCAGTACTTGAGGGTGTGCTGCACTATTGGAGTGTCATTAATTGAGGGTGTGCTGCACTATTGGAGCGTCAGTACTTGAGGGTGTGCTGCACAACTGGAGAATAATTAATTGAGGGTGTGCTGCCCTATTGGAGTGTCAGTAATTGAGGGTGTGCCACACTATTGGAGTGTCAGTAATTGAGGGTGTGCTGCACTATTGGAGTGTCAGTAATTGAGGGAGTGCTGCACTATTGGAGCGTCAGTACTTGAGGGTGTGCTGCACAACTGGAGAATAATTAATTGAGGGTGTGCTGCCCTATTGGAGTGTCAGTAATTGAGGGTGTGCCACACTATTTGAGGGTCACAAATTGGGGGTGTGCTGTACTATTGGAGAGTCAGTATTTGAGGGTGTGCTGCACTATTGGTGTGTCAGAATTTGATGGTGTGCTGCACTATTGGAGTGTCAGTACTTGAGGTTGTGCTGCACTATTGGAGTGTCAGTAATTGAGGGTGTGCTGCACAACTGGAGAATAATTAATTGAGGGTGTGCTGCCCTATTGGAGTGTCAGTAATTGAGGGTGTGCCACACTATTGGAGTGTCAGTAATTGAGGGTGTGCTGCACTATTGGAGTGTCAGTAATTGAGGGTGTGCCACACTATTGGTGTGTCAGTAATTGAGGTCATGCTGCACTATTGGTGTGTCAGAATTTGATGGTGTGCTGCACTATTGGAGTGTCAGTACTTGAGGGTGTGCTGCACTATTGGAGTGTCAGTAATTGAGGGTGTGCTGCACAACTGGAGAATAATTAATTGAGGGTGTGCTGCCCTATTGGAGTGTCAGTAATTGAGGGTGTGCCACACTATTGGAGTGTCAGTAATTGAGGGTCTGCTGCACTATTGGAGTGTCAGTAATTGAGGGAGTGCTGCACTATTGGAGTGTCAGTAATTGAGGGCGTGATCCACTATTGGAGTGTCAGTAATTGAGAGTGTGCTGCACTATTGGAGTGTCAGTAATTGAGGGTGTGCCACACTATTGGAGTGTCAGTAATTGAGGGCGTGCTGCACTATTGGAGTGTCAGTAATTGAGAGTGTGCTGCCCTATTGGAGTGTCAGTAATTGAGGGTGTGCCACACTATTGGAGTGTCAGTAATTGAGGACGTGCTGCACAATTGTAGTGTCAGTAATTGAGGGCGTGCTGCACTATTGGAGGGTCAGTAATTGAGTGTGTGCAGCACTATTGGAGTGTCGGTAATTGAGGACGTGCTGCACAATTGTAGTGTCAGTAATTGAGGGCGTGCTGCACTACTGGAGTGTCAGTAATTGAGTGTGTACTACACTATTGGTGTTTCAGTCATTGATGTTGTGCAGCACTTTTGGAATTTCAGTAATTGAGCTTTACTCTGTATCTAACCCCGGGCTGTACCTGTCCTGGGAGTGTTTGATGGGGACTGTGTAGAGGGAACTTTACTCTGTATCTAAGCCCGTGCTGTACCTGTCCTGGGAGTGTTTGATGCGGACAGTGTAGAGGGAGCTTTACTCTGTATCTAACCCCGGGCTGTACCTGTCCTGGGAGTGTTTGATGGGGACTGTGTAGAGGGAACTTTACTCTGTATCTAACCCCATGCTGTACCTGTCCTGGGAGTGTTTGATGTGAACGGTGTAGAGGGAGCTTGATTCTGCATCTAACAACATGCAGTACGTGTCCTCAGAGTGTTTGATAGGGACAGTGTAGCGTGAGCTGCACTATTGGAGGGTTAATAACTGAGCATGTGCTGCACCATTGGAATAACTGCAAGAGAGCGTGTCAGTAATTGAGGGTGGGCTGCACTATTGGAGTGTTAGTTATTGAGGGTGGGCTGCGCTATTGGAGTGTCAGTAATTGTGGGTGTGCTGCAGTATTGGACGGTAAGTAATTGAGAGTGTGCTGACCTATTGCAGTGTCAGTACCTGAGGTTTTGCTGTATGATTGGAATGTCAGTAATTGAAGGTGTGCTGCACTATTTGAGAGTCAGTAATTGCGGGTGTGTTGCACTATTTGAGGGTTACTAATTAAGGGTATGCTGCACTATTGGACAGTCAGTAACTGCAGCTGTGTTGCACTGATGGTGTGAACGTAATTGAGGGTGTGCTGCACTATTTGCGGGTCAATTTTTGAGGGTGCGCTGCACTATTGGAGTGTCAGTATTTGAGGGTGTGCTGCACTATTGGAGTGTCAGTATTTGAGGGTGTGCTGCACTATTGGAGGGTCAGTATTTGAGGGTGTGCTGCACTGTTGGTGTGTCAGAATTTGACAGTGTGCTGCACTATTGGAGTGTCAGTAATTGAGTTGGGTGCTGTACAATTGTGGTGTCAGTAATTGAGGGTGTGCTGCACTATTGGAGGGTCAGTTATTGCGGGTGTGCTGCACTATTGGAGTGTCAGTACCTGAGGTTTTCCTGCACTATTGGAATGTCAGTAATTGCAGGTGTACTGCAGTGTTGGGGTGTCAGAATTTGACGGTGTGCTGTGCTATTGGAGGGTCAGTATTTGAGGGTGTGCTGCACTATTGGAGTGTAATAATTGAGAGTGTGCTTTAGTATTGCTGGGTAAGTATTTCAGGGTGTGCTGCCCTATTGGAGTCTCAGTAATTGAGGGTGTGCTGCACTATTGGAGCGTCAGTACTTGAGGGTGTGCTGCACAATTGGAGAATAATTAATTGAGTGTGTGCTGTCCTACTGGAGTGTCAGTACTTGAGGTTGTGCTGCCCTATTGGAATGTCAGTACCTCAGATTTTGCTGCACTATTAGAATGTCAGCAATTGAGGGTGTGCTGCACAACTGTAGTGTCAGTAATTGAGGGCGTGCTGCACTATTGGAGGATCAGTAATTGTGGGTGTGTTGCACTTTTGGAGGATCAATAATTGAGGGCGTGCTGCACTACTGGAGTGTCAGTAATTGAGTGTGTGCTACACTATTGGAGTTTCAGTCATTGATGTTGTGCAGCACTTTTGGAATTTCAGTAATTGAGCTTTACTCTGTATTTAACCCCGGGCTGTAACTGTCTTGAGAGTGTTTGATGCGGACGGTGTAGAGGGAGCTTTACTCTGTATCTAACCCCTTGTTGTACCTGTCCTGGGAGTGTTTGATGGGGACTGTGTAGAGGGAGCTTTACTCTATATCTAACCCCATGCAGTACCTGCCTGGGAGTGTTTGATGGGGACAGTATAGCGTGAGCTGCACTATTGGAGGGTTAATAATTGAGCATGTGCTACACCATTGGAATAACTGCAGGAGAGCATGTGCTGCACAATTGCTGTGTCAGTTATTGTGGATGGGCTGCACTATTGGAGGGTCAATAATTCAGGGTTTGCTTTACTATTGAAGTTTCATTACTTGAGGGTGAGCTGAACTATTGCAGTGTAAGTAATTGAGGGTGTGCTGCACTATTGGAGGGTAAGTAATTGAGAGTATGCTGCCCTATTGGAGTGTCAATACCTGAGGTTTTGCTGTATGATTGGAATGTCAGTAATTGAATGTGTGCCGCACTATTTGAGGGTCACTAATTAAGGGCTTGCTGCACTATTGGACAGTCAGTTATTGTAGCTGTGCTGCACTGTTGGCGGGTCAGTAATTGCGGGTGTGCTGCACTGTTGGGCTGTCATTAATTGAGGGTGTGCTGCACTATTGGAGGGTCAGTTATTGCGGGTGTGCTGCCCTATTGGAGTGTCAGTACCTGAAGTTTTCTTGCACTACTGGAATATCAGTAATTGCAGGTGTGCTGCACTGTTGTGTTGTCTGTAATTGGAGGTGTGCTGCACTATTGGAGTGTCAGTATTTGAGGGTGTGCTGCACTAGTGGGGTGTCAGAATTTGACGGTGTGCTGCACTATTGGAGTGTCAGTAATTGAGGGTGTGCTGCACAATTGTAGTGTCAGTAATTGAGGGCGTGCTGCACTATTGGAGGGACAGTAATTGCGGGTGTGCTGCTCTATTGGAGTGTCAGTAATTGAGGGTGTGCTGCATGATTTGAGGGACAGTAGTTGAGGGTTAGCTGCATTATTGGAGGCTCAGTAATAGAGGATGTCCCGCAATATTGGAGTGCCAGTAATTGAGGGTGTGCTGCACTATTGGAGGGTCAGTAATTGAGGGTGTGCTGCACTATTGGAGGGTCAGTAATTGAGGGTCTGTTGTACTAATGGATTTTCAGTAATTGAGGGTGTGCTGCATTATTGGAATGTAAGTAATTGAATGTGTGCTGCACGATTGGAGGGTCAGTAATTGAGGGTGTGCCAGACTGGAGGGTCAGTAATTGTGGGTGTTTTGCACTATTGGAGCGTCATTAATTGAGGGTGTGCCTCACTATAGGAGTGTCGGTAATTGAGGGTGTGCCGCAATATTGGAGTGTCAGAAATTGAGGTTGTGCGGGACTATCACAGGGTAAGTAATTGATGGTGTGCTGCACTATTGGTGGGTCAGTAATTGAGGGTGTGCTGCACTATTGGAGTGTCAGTAATTGAGGGTGTGCTGCACTATTGGAGTGTCAGTACTTGAGGGTGTGCAGCACTACTGGAGTGTCAGTAATTGAGGGTGTACTGCACTATTGGAGTCGCGGTAATTGAGGGTGTGCTGCACTATTGGAGCGTCAGTAATTGAGGGTGCCCTGCATTATTGGAGTCGCGGTATTTGATGGTGTTCTGCACTACTGGAGCGTCATTACCTGAGGGTGTGCTGCACTATTGGAGTGTCAGTAATTGAGAGTGTGCTGCACTATTGGACGGTCAGTATTTGAGGGTGTGCTGCACTATTTGTGTGTCAGAATTTGACGGTGTGCTGCACTATTGGACTGTCAGTAATTGAGTATGAGCTGCACAACTGTGGTGTCAGTTTTTGAGGGCATGCTGCACTATTGGAGGGTCAGTTATTGCGGGTGTGCTGCACTATTGGAGTGTCAGTAATTGCAGGTGTACTGCACTGTTGGGGTGTCAGAATTTGACGGTGTGCTGTGCTATTGGAGGGTCAATATTTGAGGGCGTACTGCACTATTGGGGTGTCAGTAATTGCGGGTGTGCTGCACTAATGGAGTGTCCGTAATTGTGGGTGTGCTGCACTGTTGAAAGGTCATTAATTGAAGGTAGGTCTGGCAGCATCGGCGGAGAAGAAAAGAGTTGACGTTTCGAGTCCTCATGACCCTTCAACAGAACTTGAGTTCAAGTCCAAGAAAGGGTTGAAATATAAGCCTGTTTAAGGTGTGTGGGTGGGCAGAGAGAGAGATAGAGAGAGAGGTGGGGAGTGTGGTTGTAGGGACAAACAAGCAGAGATAGAAGCAGATCATCAAAAGATGTCAACAACAATAGTACAAAAGAACACATAGGTGTTAAAGTTAAAGTTGATGATTTTAATTGAGGGTGTGCTGCACTATTGGAGTGTCAGTAGTTGAGGGTGTGCTGCACTATTGGAGTGTAATAATTGAAGGTGTGCTTTAGTATTGGAGGGTAAGTAATTGATGGTGTGTTGCCCTATTGGAGTGTCAGTAATTGAGGGTGTGCTGCACCATTGTGGTGTCAGTAATTTAGGGCATGCTGCACTATTGGAGGGTCAGTAATTACGGGTGTGCTACACTATTGGAGTTTCAGTCATTGATGATGTGCAGCTCTTCTGGTATTTCGGTAATTGAGCTTTACTCTGTATCTAACTCCGTGCTATACCTGTCCTGGGAGCATTTGATGGGCACAGTGTAGAGAGAGCTTTGCTCTGTATATAACCCCTTGCTGTATCTGTCCTGGGAGTGTTTGATGTGGACAGTGTATAGGGAGCTTTACTCTGTATCTAACACCGTACTGTACCAGTCCTGGGAGTGTCAGATGGGGACAGTTGACATTGCGCTTTACTCTTTATCTAACCCCATGCTGTACCTGTCCTGGGAGTGTTTGACGGGGACAGTGTAGAGGGAGTTTACTCTGTATCTAACACCGTGCTGTACCTGTCCTGGGAGTGTTTGATGGGGACAGTGTAGAGTGAGCTTTACTCTGTATCTAACCCCGTGCTGTACCTGTCCTGGGAGTGTTTGATGGGGACAGTGTAGAGTGAGCTGCACTATTGCAGGGTTAATAATTGAGCATGTGCTGCACCATTGGAATAACTGCAGGAGAGCGTGTGCTGCATCATTGGAGTGTCAGTAATTGAGGGTGGGCTGCACTATTGGAGGGTCAGTAATTGTGGGTGTGCTGCACTATTGGAGGGTCAGTAATTGTGGGTGTGCTGCACCATTGGATGGTCAGTAATTGAGGTTGTGCTGCACGATTGGAATGTCAGTAATTGAGTGTGTGCTGCACTATTGGAATGTCAGTAATTGAGGGTGTGCTGCACTATTGTAGTGTCAGTAATTGAGGGTGTGCTGCACTATTGGAGTGTCAGTAATTGAGGGTGTGCTGCACTATTGTACTGTCAGTAATTGAGGGTGTGCTGCACTATTGTAGTGTCAGTAATTGAGGGTGTGCTGCACTATTGGAGTGTCAGTAATTGAGGGTGTGCTGCACTATTGTAGTGTCAGTAATTGAGGGTGTGCTGCACTATTGTAGTGTCAGTAATTGACAGTGTGCGGCACTATTGAATATTCATTAATTGAAGGTGAGCTGCACTATTGCAGGGTCAGTAATTGAGGGTGTACTGCTTATTGGAGTATAAGTAATTGTTGGTGTCCGGCACAATTGGATTGTCAGTAATTGAGGCTATGCTGCACAATTCAGGGGTCAGTAATTCAGGGTGGACTTTACTATTGGATTGTCAGCTCTTGAGTGTGTGCTGCAATATTAGAGTGTCAGTAATTGCGGGTGTGCTGCACTGTTGAAGTGTCAGTAATTGAGGGTGTGCTGCACTATTGGGGTGTCAGTAATTGATGGTGTGCTGCACTACTGGAGTGTCTGTAATTGAGGGTGTGCTGCACTATTTGAGGGTCAGTAATTTAGGGTGTGCCTTACTATTGGAGTGTCAGTAATTGAGGCTATGCTGCACTATTGGAGTGTAAGTAATTGAGGGAGTGCTGCACTATTGTAGTGTCAGTAATTGAGGGTGTGCTGCACTAATGGATTTTCAGTAATTGAGGGTGTGCTGCACTACTGTAGTGTCAGTAATTGACGGTGTGCGGCACTATTGAAGGTTCATTAATTGAAGGTGAGCTGCACTATTGCAGGGTCAGTAATTGAGGGTGTACTGCTTATTGGAGTATAAGTAATTGTTGGTGTCCTGCACTACTGGAGTGTCTGTAATTGAGGGTGTGCTGCACTATTTGAGGGTCAGTAATTTAGGGTGTGTCTTACTATTGGAGTGTCAGTAATTGAGGCTATGCTGCACTATTGGAGTGTCAGTAATTGAGGGAGTGCTGCACTATTGTAGTGTCAGTAATTGAGGGTGTGCTGCACTAATGTATTTTCAGTAATTGAGGGTGTGCTGCACTACTGTAGTGTCAGTAATTGACGGTGTGCGGCACTATTGAAGGTTCATTAATTGAAGGTGAGCTGCACTAATGCAGGGTCAGTAATTGAGGGTGTACTGCTTATTGGAGTATAAGTAATTGTTGGTGTCCTGCACTATTGGAGTGTCAGTAATTGAGGGTATGCTGCACAATTCAGGGGTCAGTAATTCAGGGTGGACTTTACTATTGGAGTGTCAGCTCTTGAGTGTGTGCTGCAATATTAGAGTGTCAGTAATTGCGGGTGTGCTGCACTATTGGAGGGTCAGTAATTGAGGGTGTGCTGCACTATTGGAGGGTCAGTAATTGAGGGTGTGCCTCACTATTAAAGTGTCAGTAATTGAGTCTGTGCTGCACTTTTCGAGTGCCAATTATTGAGGGTGTGCTGCACTATTGGAGGGTCAGTAATTTAGGGTGTGCTGCACTATTGTAGTGTCAGTAATTGAGGGTGTGCTGCACTAATGGATTTTCAGTAATTGAGGGTGTGCTGCACTATTGGAGTGTCAGTAATAGAGGGTGTTCTGCACTATTGAAGGTTCATTAATTGAAGCTGATCTGCACTATTGCAGGGTCAGTATTTGAGGGTGTACTGCTTATTGGAGTATAAGTAATTGTTGGTGTCCTGCACTGTTGGAGTGTCAGTAATTGAGGGTGTGCTGCAAAATTGGATGCTCAGTAATTGAGGACGTGCTGCACTGTTGGTGTGTCAGTATTTGATGTTGTGCAGCACTATTGGATTTTTGGTAATTGAGTAAGTCAGTAATTGAGAGTTTGCAGTACACGCTCAGTTACTGACACTCCAACAGTGCAGCACACACTTAGTTACTGACACACCAACAGTGCAGCACACGCTCAGTTACTGACACACCAACAGTGCAGCACATGCTCTGTTACTGACACACCAACAGTGCAGCACACGCTCAGTTACTGACACACCAACAGTGCAGCACACTCTCAATTACTGACACACCAACAGTGCAGCACACTCTCAATTAGTGACACACCAACAATGCAGCACACGCTCAATTAGTGACACACCAACAGTGCAGCAGACGCTCAATTAGTGACACACCAACAATGCAGCACACTCTGAATTACTGACACTCCAATAGAGTGCCCTTTCGGAAGGTCAGTAATTGAAGGAGTGCTGCAAGATTGGAGAGACAGTAGTTGAGGGTCAGCTGCATTATTGGAGGCTCAGTAATTGAGGGTGTGCCGCAATATTCTAGGGTCAGTAATTGAGGGTGTGCAGCACTATTGCTGTTTCAGTAATTGTTCGTGTGTTGTACTATTGGAGGGTCAGTAATTGAGGGTGTGCTGCATTAATGGATTTACAGTAATTGCGGGTGTGCTGCACTATTGGAGGGTCAGTAATTGAGGGTGTGCTGCATTATTGGAGAGTCAGTAATTGAGGGTGCTCTGCACTATTGGAGAGTCAGTCATTGAGGGTGTGCTGCACTATTGGATAGTCAGTAATTGAGGGTGTGCCACACTGTTGGGTTGTCATTTATTGAAGGTGTGCTGTACTATTGGAGTTTCATTAATTGAAGGTGAGCTGCAGTATTGTAGTGTCAGTAATTGAGAGTGTGCTGCACTGTTGGAGGGTCAGTAATTGAGGGTGTGCCTCACTATTGAAGTGTCAGTAATTGAGGCTGTGCTGCACTTTTCGAGTGCCAATTATTGACGGTGTGCTGCACTATTGGAGGGTCGTTTATTGAGGGTGTGCTGAACTTTTGGTGTGTCAGTAATTGAGGGTGTGCTGAACTTTTGGTGTGTCAGTAATTGAGGTTGTGCTGCACTATTGGGGTGTCAGTAATTGATGGTGTGCTGCACTACTGGAGTGTCTGTAATTGAGGGTGTGCTGCACTATTTGAGGGTCAGTAATTTAGGGTATGCTGCACTATTGGAGTGTCAGTAATTGACGGTGTGCGGCACTATTGAAGGTTCATTAATTGAAGGTGAGCTGCACTATTGCAGGGTCAGTAATTGAGGGTGTACTGCTTATTGGAGTATAAGTAATTGTTGGTGTCCTGCACTATTGGATTGTCAGTAATTGAGGGTATGCTGCACACTTCAGGGGTCAGTAATTCAGGGTGGACTTTACTATTGGAGTGTCAGCTCTTGAGTGTGTGCTGCAATATTAGAGTGTCAGTAATTGCGGGTGTGCTGCACTGCTGAAGTGTCAGTAATTGAGGGTGTGCTGCACTAATGGATTTTCAGTAATTGAGGGTGTGCTGCACTATTGGAGTGTCAGTAATAGAGGGTGTTCTGCACTATTGAAGGTTCATTAATTGAAGCTGATCTGCACTATTGCAGGGTCAGTATTTGAGGGTGTACTGCTTATTGGAGTATAAGTAATTGTTGGTGTCCTGCACTGTTGGAGTGTCAGTAATTGAGGGTGTGCTGCAAAATTGGATGCTCAGTAATTGAGGACGTGCTGCACTGTTGGTGTGTCAGTATTTGATGTTGTGCAGCACTATTGGATTTTTGGTAATTGAGTAAGTCAGTAATTGAGAGTTTGCAGTACACGCTCAGTTACTGACACTCCAACAGTGCAGCACACGCTTAGTTACTGACACACCAACAGTGCAGCACACGCTCAGTTACTGACACACCAACAGTGCAGCACATGCTCTGTTACTGACACACCAACAGTGCAGCACACGCTCAGTTACTGACACACCAACAGTGCAGCACACTCTCAATTACTGACACACCAACAGTGCAGCACACTCTCAATTAGTGACACACCAACAATGCAGCACACGCTCAATTAGTGACACACCAACAGTGCAGCAGACGCTCAATTAGTGACACACCAACAATGCAGCACACTCTGAATTACTGACACTCCAATAGAGTGCCCTTTCGGAAGGTCAGTAATTGAAGGAGTGCTGCAAGATTGGAGAGACAGTAGTTGAGGGTCAGCTGCATTATTGGAGGCTCAGTAATTGAGGGTGTGCCGCAATATTCTAGGGTCAGTAATTGAGGGTGTGCAGCACTATTGCTGTTTCAGTAATTGTTCGTGTGTTGTACTATTGGAGGGTCAGTAATTGAGGGTGTGCTGCATTAATGGATTTACAGTAATTGCGGGTGTGCTGCACTATTGGAGGGTCAGTAATTGAGGGTGTGCTGCATTATTGGAGAGTCAGTAATTGAGGGTGCTCTGCACTATTGGAGAGTCAGTCATTGAGGGTGTGCTGCACTATTGGATAGTCAGTAATTGAGGGTGTGCCACACTGTTGGGTTGTCATTTATTGAAGGTGTGCTGTACTATTGGAGTTTCATTAATTGAAGGTGAGCTGCAGTATTGTAGTGTCAGTAATTGAGAGTGTGCTGCACTGTTGGAGGGTCAGTAATTGAGGGTGTGCCTCACTATTGAAGTGTCAGTAATTGAGGCTGTGCTGCACTTTTCGAGTGCCAATTATTGACGGTGTGCTGCACTATTGGAGGGTCGTTTATTGAGGGTGTGCTGAACTTTTGGTGTGTCAGTAATTGAGGGTGTGCTGAACTTTTGGTGTGTCAGTAATTGAGGTTGTGCTGCACTATTGGGGTGTCAGTAATTGATGGTGTGCTGCACTACTGGAGTGTCTGTAATTGAGGGTGTGCTGCACTATTTGAGGGTCAGTAATTTAGGGTATGCTGCACTATTGGAGTGTCAGTAATTGACGGTGTGCGGCACTATTGAAGGTTCATTAATTGAAGGTGAGCTGCACTATTGCAGGGTCAGTAATTGAGGGTGTACTGCTTATTGGAGTATAAGTAATTGTTGGTGTCCTGCACTATTGGATTGTCAGTAATTGAGGGTATGCTGCACACTTCAGGGGTCAGTAATTCAGGGTGGACTTTACTATTGGAGTGTCAGCTCTTGAGTGTGTGCTGCAATATTAGAGTGTCAGTAATTGCGGGTGTGCTGCACTGCTGAAGTGTCAGTAATTGAGGGTGTGCTGCACTATTGGGGTGTCAGTAATTGATGGTGTGCTGCACTACTGGAGTGTCTATAATTGAGGGTGTGCTGCACTATTTGAGGGTCAGTAATTTAGGGTGTGCCTTACTATTGGAGTGTCAGTAATTGAGGCTATGCTGCACTATTGGAGTGTCAGTAATTGAGGAAGTGCTGCACTATTGTAGTGGCAGTAATTGAGGGTGTGCTGCACTACTGTAGTGTCAGTAATTGACGGTGTGCGGCACTATTGAAGGTTCATTAATTGAAGGTGAGCTGCACTAATGCAGGGTCAGTAATTGAGGGTGTACTGCTTATTGGAGTATAAGTAATTGTTGGTGTCCTGCACTATTGGAGTGTCAGTAATTGAGGGTATGCTGCACAATTCAGGGGTCAGTAATTCAGGGTGGACTTTACTATTGGAGTGTCAGCTCTTGAGTGTGTGCTGCAATATTAGAGTGTCAGTAATTGCGGGTGTGCTGCACTATTGGAGGGTCAGTAATTGAGGGTGTGCTGCACTATTGGAGGGTCAGTAATTGAGGGTGTGCCTCACTATTGGAGTGTCAGTAATTGAGGCTATGCTGCACTATTGGATAGTCAGTAATTGAGGGTGTGCCACACTGTTGGGTTGTCATTTATTGAAGGTGTGCTGTACTATTGGAGTTTCATTAATTGAAGGTGAGCTGCAGTATTGTAGTGTCAGTAATTGAGAGTGTGCTGCACTGTTGGAGGGTCAGTAATTGAGGGTGTGCCTCACTATTGAAGTGTCAGTAATTGAGGCTGTGTTGCACTTTTCGAGTGCCAATTATTGACGGTGTGCTGCACTATTGGAGGGTCGTTTATTGAGGGTGTGCTGAACTTTTGGTGTGTCAGTAATTGAGGGTGTGCTGAACTTTTGGTGTGTCAGTAATTGAGGTTGTGCTGCACTATTGGGGTGTCAGTAATTGATGGTGTGCTGCACTACTGGAGTGTCTGTAATTGAGGGTGTGCTGCACTATTTGAGGGTCAGTAATTTAGGGTGTGCCTTACTATTGGAGTGTCAGTAATTGAGGCTATGCTGCACTATTGGAGTGTCAGTAATTGACGTTGTGCGGCACTATTGAAGGTTCATTAATTGAAGGTGAGCTGCACTATTGCAGGGTCAGTAATTGAGGGTGTACTGCTTATTGGAGTATAAGTAATTGTTGGTGTCCTGCACTATTGGATTGTCAGTAATTGAGGGTATGCTGCACACTTCAGGGGTCAGTAATTCAGGGTGGACTTTACTATTGGAGTGTCAGCTCTTGAGTGTGTGCTGCAATATTAGAGTGTCAGTAATTGCGGGTGTGCTGCACTGCTGAAGTGTCAGTAATTGAGGGTGTGCTGCACTATTGGGGTGTCAGTAATTGATGGTGTGCTGCACTACTGGAGTGTCTATAATTGAGGGTGTGCTGCACTATTTGAGGGTCAGTAATTTAGGGTGTGCCTTACTATTGGAGTGTCAGTAATTGAGGCTATGCTGCACTATTGGAGTGTCAGTAATTGAGGGAGTGCTGCACTATTGTAGTGGCAGTAATTGAGGGTGTGCTGCACTAATGGATTTTCAGTAATTGAGGGTGTGCTGCACTACTGTAGTGTCAGTAATTGACGGTGTGCGGCACTATTGAAGGTTCATTAATTGAAGGTGAGCTGCACTAATGCAGGGTCAGTAATTGAGGGTGTACTGCTTATTGGAGTATAAGTAATTGTTGGTGTCCTGCACTATTGGAGTGTCAGTAATTGAGGGTATGCTGCACAATTCAGGGGTCAGTAATTCAGGGTGGACTTTACTATTGGAGTGTCAGCTCTTGAGTGTGTGCTGCAATATTAGAGTGTCAGTAATTGCGGGTGTGCTGCACTATTGGAGTGTCAGTAATTGCAGGTGTACTGCACTGTTGGGGTGTCAGAATTTGACGGTGTGCTGTGCTATTGGAGGGTCAATATTTGAGGGTGTGCTGCACTATTGGGGTGTCAGTAATTGCGGGTGTGCTGCACTAATGGAGTGTCCGTAATTGTGGGTGTGCTGCACTGTTGAAAGGTCATTAATTGAAGGTAGGTCTGGCAGCATCGGCGGAGAAGAAAAGAGTTGACGTTTCGAGTCCTCATGACCCTTCAACAGAACTTGAGTTCAAGTCCAAGAAAGGGTTGAAATATAAGCCTGTTTAAGGTGTGTGGGTGGGCAGAGAGAGAGATAGAGAGAGAGGTGGGGAGTGTGGTTGTAGGGACAAACAAGCAGAGATAGAAGCAGATCATCAAAAGATGTCAACAACAATAGTACAAAAGAACACATAGGTGTTAAAGTTAAAGTTGATGATTTTAATTGAGGGTGTGCTGCACTATTGGAGTGTCAGTAGTTGAGGGTGTGCTGCACTATTGGAGTGTAATAATTGAAGGTGTGCTTTAGTATTGGAGGGTAAGTAATTGATGGTGTGTTGCCCTATTGGAGTGTCAGTAATTGAGGGTGTGCTGCACCATTGTGGTGTCAGTAATTTAGGGCATGCTGCACTATTGGAGGGTCAGTAATTACGGGTGTGCTACACTATTGGAGTTTCAGTCATTGATGATGTGCAGCTCTTCTGGTATTTCGGTAATTGAGCTTTACTCTGTATCTAACTCCGTGCTATACCTGTCCTGGGAGCATTTGATGGGCACAGTGTAGAGAGAGCTTTGCTCTGTATATAACCCCTTGCTGTATCTGTCCTGGGAGTGTTTGATGTGGACAGTGTATAGGGAGCTTTACTCTGTATCTAACACCGTACTGTACCAGTCCTGGGAGTGTCAGATGGGGACAGTTGACATTGCGCTTTACTCTTTATCTAACCCCATGCTGTACCTGTCCTGGGAGTGTTTGACGGGGACAGTATAGAGGGAGTTTACTCTGTATCTAACACCGTGCTGTACCTGTCCTGGGAGTGTTTGATGGGGACAGTGTAGAGTGAGCTTTACTCTGTATCTAACCCCGTGCTGTACCTGTCCTGGGAGTGTTTGATGGGGACAGTGTAGAGTGAGCTGCACTATTGCAGGGTTAATAATTGAGCATGTGCTGCACCATTGGAATAACTGCAGGAGAGCGTGTGCTGCATCATTGGAGTGTCAGTAATTGAGGGTGGGCTGCACTATTGGAGGGTCAGTAATTGTGGGTGTGCTGCACTATTGGAGGGTCAGTAATTGTGGGTGTGCTGCACCATTGGATGGTCAGTAATTGAGGTTGTGCTGCACGATTGGAATGTCAGTAATTGAGTGTGTGCTGCACTATTGGAATGTCAGTAATTGAGGGTGTGCTGCACTATTGTAGTGTCAGTAATTGAGGGTGTGCTGCACTATTGGAGTGTCAGTAATTGAGGGTGTGCTGCACTATTGTACTGTCAGTAATTGAGGGTGTGCTGCACTATTGTAGTGTCAGTAATTGAGGGTGTGCTGCACTATTGGAGTGTCAGTAATTGAGGGTGTGCTGCACTATTGTAGTGTCAGTAATTGAGGGTGTGCTGCACTATTGTAGTGTCAGTAATTGACAGTGTGCGGCACTATTGAATATTCATTAATTGAAGGTGAGCTGCACTATTGCAGGGTCAGTAATTGAGGGTGTACTGCTTATTGGAGTATAAGTAATTGTTGGTGTCCGGCACAATTGGATTGTCAGTAATTGAGGCTATGCTGCACAATTCAGGGGTCAGTAATTCAGGGTGGACTTTACTATTGGATTGTCAGCTCTTGAGTGTGTGCTGCAATATTAGAGTGTCAGTAATTGCGGGTGTGCTGCACTGTTGAAGTGTCAGTAATTGAGGGTGTGCTGCACTATTGGGGTGTCAGTAATTGATGGTGTGCTGCACTACTGGAGTGTCTGTAATTGAGGGTGTGCTGCACTATTTGAGGGTCAGTAATTTAGGGTGTGCCTTACTATTGGAGTGTCAGTAATTGAGGCTATGCTGCACTATTGGAGTGTAAGTAATTGAGGGAGTGCTGCACTATTGTAGTGTCAGTAATTGAGGGTGTGCTGCACTAATGGATTTTCAGTAATTGAGGGTGTGCTGCACTACTGTAGTGTCAGTAATTGACGGTGTGCGGCACTATTGAAGGTTCATTAATTGAAGGTGAGCTGCACTATTGCAGGGTCAGTAATTGAGGGTGTACTGCTTATTGGAGTATAAGTAATTGTTGGTGTCCTGCACTACTGGAGTGTCTGTAATTGAGGGTGTGCTGCACTATTTGAGGGTCAGTAATTTAGGGTGTGTCTTACTATTGGAGTGTCAGTAATTGAGGCTATGCTGCACTATTGGAGTGTCAGTAATTGAGGGAGTGCTGCACTATTGTAGTGTCAGTAATTGAGGGTGTGCTGCACTAATGTATTTTCAGTAATTGAGGGTGTGCTGCACTACTGTAGTGTCAGTAATTGACGGTGTGCGGCACTATTGAAGGTTCATTAATTGAAGGTGAGCTGCACTAATACAGGGTCAGTAATTGAGGGTGTACTGCTTATTGGAGTATAAGTAATTGTTGGTGTCCTGCACTATTGGAGTGTCAGTAATTGAGGGTATGCTGCACAATTCAGGGGTCAGTAATTCAGGGTGGACTTTACTATTGGAGTGTCAGCTCTTGAGTGTGTGCTGCAATATTAGAGTGTCAGTAATTGCGGGTGTGCTGCACTATTGGAGGGTCAGTAATTGAGGGTGTGCTGCACTATTGGAGGGTCAGTAATTGAGGGTGTGCCTCACTATTAAAGTGTCAGTAATTGAGTCTGTGCTGCACTTTTCGAGTGCCAATTATTGAGGGTGTGCTGCACTATTGGAGGGTCAGTAATTTAGGGTGTGCTGCACTATTGTAGTGTCAGTAATTGAGGGTGTGCTGCACTAATGGATTTTCAGTAATTGAGGGTGTGCTGCACTATTGGAGTGTCAGTAATAGAGGGTGTTCTGCACTATTGAAGGTTCATTAATTGAAGCTGATCTGCACTATTGCAGGGTCAGTATTTGAGGGTGTACTGCTTATTGGAGTATAAGTAATTGTTGGTGTCCTGCACTGTTGGAGTGTCAGTAATTGAGGGTGTGCTGCAAAATTGGATGCTCAGTAATTGAGGACGTGCTGCACTGTTGGTGTGTCAGTATTTGATGTTGTGCAGCACTATTGGATTTTTGGTAATTGAGTAAGTCAGTAATTGAGAGTTTGCAGTACACGCTCAGTTACTGACACTCCAACAGTGCAGCACACGCTTAGTTACTGACACACCAACAGTGCAGCACACGCTCAGTTACTGACACACCAACAGTGCAGCACATGCTCTGTTACTGACACACCAACAGTGCAGCACACGCTCAGTTACTGACACACCAACAGTGCAGCACACTCTCAATTACTGACACACCAACAGTGCAGCACACTCTCAATTAGTGACACACCAACAATGCAGCACACGCTCAATTAGTGACACACCAACAGTGCAGCAGACGCTCAATTAGTGACACACCAACAATGCAGCACACTCTGAATTACTGACACTCCAATAGAGTGCCCTTTCGGAAGGTCAGTAATTGAAGGAGTGCTGCAAGATTGGAGAGACAGTAGTTGAGGGTCAGCTGCATTATTGGAGGCTCAGTAATTGAGGGTGTGCCGCAATATTCTAGGGTCAGTAATTGAGGGTGTGCAGCACTATTGCTGTTTCAGTAATTGTTCGTGTGTTGTACTATTGGAGGGTCAGTAATTGAGGGTGTGCTGCATTAATGGATTTACAGTAATTGCGGGTGTGCTGCACTATTGGAGGGTCAGTAATTGAGGGTGTGCTGCATTATTGGAGAGTCAGTAATTGAGGGTGCTCTGCACTATTGGAGAGTCAGTCATTGAGGGTGTGCTGCACTATTGGATAGTCAGTAATTGAGGGTGTGCCACACTGTTGGGTTGTCATTTATTGAAGGTGTGCTGTACTATTGGAGTTTCATTAATTGAAGGTGAGCTGCAGTATTGTAGTGTCAGTAATTGAGAGTGTGCTGCACTGTTGGAGGGTCAGTAATTGAGGGTGTGCCTCACTATTGAAGTGTCAGTAATTGAGGCTGTGCTGCACTTTTCGAGTGCCAATTATTGACGGTGTGCTGCATTATTGGAGGGTCGTTTATTGAGGGTGTGCTGAACTTTTGGTGTGTCAGTAATTGAGGGTGTGCTGAACTTTTGGTGTGTCAGTAATTGAGGTTGTGCTGCACTATTGGGGTGTCAGTAATTGATGGTGTGCTGCACTACTGGAGTGTCTGTAATTGAGGGTGTGCTGCACTATTTGAGGGTCAGTAATTTAGGGTGTGCCTTACTATTGGAGTGTCAGTAATTGAGGCTATGCTGCACTATTGGAGTGTCAGTAATTGACGGTGTGCGGCACTATTGAAGGTTCATTAATTGAAGGTGAGCTGCACTATTGCAGGGTCAGTAATTGAGGGTGTACTGCTTATTGGAGTATAAGTAATTGTTGGTGTCCTGCACTATTGGATTGTCAGTAATTGAGGGTATGCTGCACACTTCAGGGGTCAGTAATTCAGGGTGGACTTTACTATTGGAGTGTCAGCTCTTGAGTGTGTGCTGCAATATTAGAGTGTCAGTAATTGCGGGTGTGCTGCACTGCTGAAGTGTCAGTAATTGAGGGTGTGCTGCACTATTGGGGTGTCAGTAATTGATGGTGTGCTGCACTACTGGAGTGTCTATAATTGAGGGTGTGCTGCACTATTTGAGGGTCAGTAATTTAGGGTGTGCCTTACTATTGGAGTGTCAGTAATTGAGGCTATGCTGCACTATTGGAGTGTCAGTAATTGAGGAAGTGCTGCACTATTGTAGTGGCAGTAATTGAGGGTGTGCTGCACTACTGTAGTGTCAGTAATTGACGGTGTGCGGCACTATTGAAGGTTCATTAATTGAAGGTGAGCTGCACTAATGCAGGGTCAGTAATTGAGGGTGTACTGCTTATTGGAGTATAAGTAATTGTTGGTGTCCTGCACTATTGGAGTGTCAGTAATTGAGGGTATGCTGCACAATTCAGGGGTCAGTAATTCAGGGTGGACTTTACTATTGGAGTGTCAGCTCTTGAGTGTGTGCTGCAATATTAGAGTGTCAGTAATTGCGGGTGTGCTGCACTATTGGAGGGTCAGTAATTGAGGGTGTGCTGCACTATTGGAGGGTCAGTAATTGAGGGTGTGCCTCACTATTGGAGTGTCAGTAATTGAGGCTATGCTGCACTATTGGATAGTCAGTAATTGAGGGTGTGCCACACTGTTGGGTTGTCATTTATTGAAGGTGTGCTGTACTATTGGAGTTTCATTAATTGAAGGTGAGCTGCAGTATTGTAGTGTCAGTAATTGAGAGTGTGCTGCACTGTTGGAGGGTCAGTAATTGAGGGTGTGCCTCACTATTGAAGTGTCAGTAATTGAGGCTGTGTTGCACTTTTCGAGTGCCAATTATTGACGGTGTGCTGCACTATTGGAGGGTCGTTTATTGAGGGTGTGCTGAACTTTTGGTGTGTCAGTAATTGAGGGTGTGCTGAACTTTTGGTGTGTCAGTAATTGAGGTTGTGCTGCACTATTGGGGTGTCAGTAATTGATGGTGTGCTGCACTACTGGAGTGTCTGTAATTGAGGGTGTGCTGCACTATTTGAGGGTCAGTAATTTAGGGTGTGCCTTACTATTGGAGTGTCAGTAATTGAGGGTGTGCTGCACTATTGTAGTGTCAGTAATTGAGGGTGTGCTGCACTATTGTAGTGTCAGTAATTGACAGTGTGTGGCACTATTGAATATTCATTAATTGAAGGTGAGCTGCACTATTGCAGGGTCAGTAATTGAGGGTGTACTGCTTATTGGAGTATAAGTAATTGTTGGTGTCCGGCACTATTGGATTGTCAGTAATTGAGGCTATGCTGCACAATTCAGGGGTCAGTAATTCAGGGTGGACTTTACTATTGGATTGTCAGCTCTTGAGTGTGTGCTGCAATATTAGAGTGTCAGTAATTGCGGGTGTGCTGCACTGTTGAAGTGTCAGTAATTGAGGGTGTGCTGCACTATTGGGGTGTCAGTAATTGAGGGTGTGCTGCACTATTTGAGGGTCAGTAATTTAGGGTGTGCCTTACTATTGGAGTGTCAGTAATTGAGGCTATGCTGCACTATAGGAGTGTAAGTAATTGAGGGAGTGCTGCACTATTGTAGTGTCAGTAATTGAGGGTGTGCTGCACTAATGGATTTTCAGTAATTGAGGGTGTGCTGCACTACTGTAGTGTCAGTAATTGACGGTGTGCGGCACTATTGAAGGTTCATTAATTGAAGGTGAGCTGCACTATTGCAGGGTCAGTAATTGAGGGTGTACTGCTTATTGGAGTATAAGTAATTGTTGGTGTCCTGCACTACTGGAGTGTCTGTAATTGAGGGTGTGCTGCACTATTTGAGGGTCAGTAATTTAGGGTGTGTCTTACTATTGGAGTGTCAGTAATTGAGGCTATGCTGCACTATTGGAGTGTCAGTAATTGAGGGAGTGCTGCACTATTGTAGTGTCAGTAATTGAGGGTGTGCTGCACTAATGTATTTTCAGTAATTGAGGGTGTGCTGCACTACTGTAGTGTCAGTAATTGACGGTGTGCGGCACTATTGAAGGTTCATTAATTGAAGGTGAGCTGCACTAATGCAGGGTCAGTAATTGAGGGTGTACTGCTTATTGGAGTATAAGTAATTGTTGGTGTCCTGCACTATTGGAGTGTCAGTAATTGAGGGTATGCTGCACAATTCAGGGGTCAGTAATTCAGGGTGGACTTTACTATTGGAGTGTCAGCTCTTGAGTGTGTGCTGCAATATTAGAGTGTCAGTAATTGCGGGTGTGCTGCACTATTGGAGGGTCAGTAATTGAGGGTGTGCTGCACTATTGGAGGGTCAGTAATTGAGGGTGTGCCTCACTATTAAAGTGTCAGTAATTGAGTCTGTGCTGCACTTTTCGAGTGCCAATTATTGAGGGTGTGCTGCACTATTGGAGGGTCAGTAATTTAGGGTGTGCTGCACTATTGTAGTGTCAGTAATTGAGGGTGTGCTGCACTAATGGATTTTCAGTAATTGAGGGTGTGCTGCACTATTGGAGTGTCAGTAATAGAGGGTGTTCTGCACTATTGAAGGTTCATTAATTGAAGCTGATCTGCACTATTGCAGGGTCAGTATTTGAGGGTGTACTGCTTATTGGAGTATAAGTAATTGTTGGTGTCCTGCACTGTTGGAGTGTCAGTAATTGAGGGTGTGCTGCAAAATTGGATGCTCAGTAATTGAGGACGTGCTGCACTGTTGGTGTGTCAGTATTTGATGTTGTGCAGCACTATTGGATTTTTGGTAATTGAGTAAGTCAGTAATTGAGAGTTTGCAGTACACGCTCAGTTACTGACACTCCAACAGTGCAGCACACGCTTAGTTACTGACACACCAACAGTGCAGCACACGCTCAGTTACTGACACACCAACAGTGCAGCACATGCTCTGTTACTGACACACCAACAGTGCAGCACACGCTCAGTTACTGACACACCAACAGTGCAGCACACTCTCAATTACTGACACACCAACAGTGCAGCACACTCTCAATTAGTGACACACCAACAATGCAGCACACGCTCAATTAGTGACACACCAACAGTGCAGCAGACGCTCAATTAGTGACACACCAACAATGCAGCACACTCTGAATTACTGACACTCCAATAGAGTGCCCTTTCGGAAGGTCAGTAATTGAAGGAGTGCTGCAAGATTGGAGAGACAGTAGTTGAGGGTCAGCTGCATTATTGGAGGCTCAGTAATTGAGGGTGTGCCGCAATATTCTAGGGTCAGTAATTGAGGGTGTGCAGCACTATTGCTGTTTCAGTAATTGTTCGTGTGTTGTACTATTGGAGGGTCAGTAATTGAGGGTGTGCTGCATTAATGGATTTACAGTAATTGCGGGTGTGCTGCACTATTGGAGGGTCAGTAATTGAGGGTGTGCTGCATTATTGGAGAGTCAGTAATTGAGGGTGCTCTGCACTATTGGAGAGTCAGTCATTGAGGGTGTGCTGCACTATTGGATAGTCAGTAATTGAGGGTGTGCCACACTGTTGGGTTGTCATTTATTGAAGGTGTGCTGTACTATTGGAGTTTCATTAATTGAAGGTGAGCTGCAGTATTGTAGTGTCAGTAATTGAGAGTGTGCTGCACTGTTGGAGGGTCAGTAATTGAGGGTGTGCCTCACTATTGAAGTGTCAGTAATTGAGGCTGTGCTGCACTTTTCGAGTGCCAATTATTGACGGTGTGCTGCACTATTGGAGGGTCGTTTATTGAGGGTATGCTGAACTTTTGGTGTGTCAGTAATTGAGGGTGTGCTGAACTTTTGGTGTGTCAGTAATTGAGGTTGTGCTGCACTATTGGGGTGTCAGTAATTGATGGTGTGCTGCACTACTGGAGTGTCTGTAATTGAGGGTGTGCTGCACTATTTGAGGGTCAGTAATTTAGGGTGTGCCTTACTATTGGAGTGTCAGTAATTGAGGCTATGCTGCACTATTGGAGTGTCAGTAATTGACGGTGTGCGGCACTATTGAAGGTTCATTAATTGAAGGTGAGCTGCACTATTGCAGGGTCAGTAATTGAGGGTGTACTGCTTATTGGAGTATAAGTAATTGTTGGTGTCCTGCACTATTGGATTGTCAGTAATTGAGGGTATGCTGCACACTTCAGGGGTCAGTAATTCAGGGTGGACTTTACTATTGGAGTGTCAGCTCTTGAGTGTGTGCTGCAATATTAGAGTGTCAGTAATTGCGGGTGTGCTGCACTGCTGAAGTGTCAGTAATTGAGGGTGTGCTGCACTATTGGGGTGTCAGTAATTGATGGTGTGCTGCACTACTGGAGTGTCTATAATTGAGGGTGTGCTGCACTATTTGAGGGTCAGTAATTTAGGGTGTGCCTTACTATTGGAGTGTCAGTAATTGAGGCTATGCTGCACTATTGGAGTGTCAGTAATTGAGGAAGTGCTGCACTATTGTAGTGGCAGTAATTGAGGGTGTGCTGCACTAATGGATTTTCAGTAATTGAGGGTGTGCTGCACTACTGTAGTGTCAGTAATTGACGGTGTGCGGCACTATTGAAGGTTCATTAATTGAAGGTGAGCTGCACTATTGGAGTGTCAGTAATTGAGGGTATGCTGCACAATTCAGGGGTCAGTAATTCAGGGTGGACTTTACTATTGGAGTGTCAGCTCTTGAGTGTGTGCTGCAATATTAGAGTGTCAGTAATTGCGGGTGTGCTGCACTATTGGAGGGTCAGTAATTGAGGGTGTGCTGCACTATTGGAGGGTCAGTAATTGAGGGTGTCCCTCACTATTGAAGTGTCAGTAATTGAGTCTGTGCTGCACTTTTCGAGTGCCAATTATTGAGGGTGTGCTGCACTATTGGAGGGTCATTTATTGAGGGTGTGCTGAACTTTTGGTGTGTCAGTAATTGAGGGTGTGCTGCACTATTGGAGTCTCAGTAATTGATGGTGTGCTGAACTACTGGAGTGTCTGTAATTGAGAGTGTGCTGCACTATTTGAGGGTCAGTAATTTATGGTGTGCCTTACTATTGGAGTGTCAGTAATTGAGGTTATGCTGCACTATTGGAGTGTCAGTAATTGAGGGAGTGTTGCACTATTGTAGTGTCAGTTATTGAGGGTGTGCTGCACTACTGTAGTGTCAGTAATTGACGGTGTGCGGCACTATTGAAAGTTCATTAATTGAAGGTGAGCTGCACTATTGCAGGGTCAGTATTTGAGGGTGTACTGCATTATTGGAGTATAAGTAATTGAGGGTGTCCTGCACTATTGGAGTGTCAGTAATTGAGGATATGCTGCACAATTCAGGGGTCAGTAATTCAGGGTGGGCTTTACTATTGGAGTGTCAGCTTTTGAGTGTGTGCTGCACTGTTGGAGTGTCAGTAATTGCGGGTGTGCTGCACTGTTGGAGTGTCAGTAATTGAGGAAAGGCTGCAATATTGGATGCGCAGTAATTGAGGACGTGCTGCACTGTTGGTGTGTCACTATTTGATGTTGTGCAGCACTATTGGATTTTTGGTAATTGAGTAATTCAGTATTTGAGAGTGTGCAGCACACGCTCAGTTACTGACACACCAACAGTGCAGCACACGCTCAGTTACTGACACTCCAACAGTGCAGCACTGGCTCAGTTACTGACACTCCAACAGTGCAGCACACGCTCAATTACTGACACACCAACAGTGCAGCACACGCTCAATTGCTGACACACCAATAGAGTGCCCTTTCGGAAGGTCAGTAATTGAAGGAATGCTGTAAGATTGGAGGGACAGTAGTTGAGGGTTAGCTGCATTATTGGAGGCTCATTAATTGAGAGTGTGCCACACTATTGGAGGGTCAGTAATTGAGGATGTGAAGCACTACTGGAGTTTCAGTAATTGAGGGTGTGCTGCACTAATGGATTTCAGTAATTGAGGGTGTTCTGCACTATTGGAGTGTCAGTAATTAAGGGTGTTCTGCACTATTGGAGTTTCAGTAATTGAGGATGTGCTGCACTATTGGAGTGTCAGTAATTTAGAGTGTGCTTCATTATTAGTGTGTCAGTAATTGAGGATGTGCTGCACTGTCGCAGGGTCAGTAATTGAGGGTGTGCTGCAGTATTGGAGGGTCAGTAATTGAGGGTGTGCTGCACTATTGGATTGTCAGTAATTGAGGGTGTGCTGCACTATTGGATTGTCAGTAATTGAGGGTGTGCTGCACTATTGGAGTGTCAGTGATTGAGTGTGTGCTGCACTATTCGAGGGTCAGTAATTGAGGGTGTGCTGCACTGTCGGAAGGTCAGTAAATGAAGGTGTCCTGCACGATTGGAGTGTCAGTTGTTGAGGGTGTGCTGCATTATTGCAGTGTCAGTAAATGAGGGTATGCTGCACTACTCGAGAGTCAGTAATTCAGGGTGTCCTGCACTATTTGAGTGTCAGTAATTGTGGGTGTTCTGCAGTATTGGAGTGTCAAAAATTGACGGTCTGCTGCACTTTTGTAGTGTAAATAATTGAGCGTGTGCTGCCCTATTGGAGGGTAGTAATTGAGGGTGTGCTGTACTAGTGGATTTTAAGTAATTGAGGGTGTGCTGCACTATTGGAGAGTCAGTTATTGTGGGTGGCTGCCCTATTGGAGTAACAGTAACTGAGGTTGTGCTGCACTATTGGATTTTCAGTAATAGACGTTGTTCAGTACTACTGGAGTTTCAGTAATTGAGGGTGTGCTGCACTATTGGAGTGTTAGTAATTGAGGGTTTACTGCATTATAGAAGTATACGTAATTGAACGTGTACTGCACTACTGGAGTGTCAGTAATTGAGGGTGTGCTGCATTATTGGAGGGTCATTAATTGAGGGTGTGCTGCACTATTGGATGCTCAGTAATTGAAGATGTGCTGCACTATTGTAGTTTCAGTAATTGAGGGTGTGCTGCACAGTTAGAGGGTCAGTAATTGAGGGTGTGCTGCACTATTGGAATTTCAGTAATTGAGGGTGTGCTGCACTATTGGAGAGTCAGTAATTGAGGGTGTGCTGTCCTATCTGAGTGTCAGTAATTGAGGGTATGCTTCACTATTGGAGTGTCAGTAATTGAGGGTGTGCTGCACGGAGGGTGTTCTGAGTGGAGACGGAGGCTGAGGGGAAACTGAGGGTCTCCAAGTGGAGACTGACGGTGTCCGAGGGACGACTGAGGGGTCCGATGGGAGATTCAGGGGGTCCAGGTGGAGACTGAGGTTTGTCCAGGGGGAGACTGAAGGAGGCCAGGGGGAGACTGATGTAGTCTGAGGGGCGACTGAGAGTGTCATTGGGGATACTGAGGGTGTCCAGGGGAAGAGTGAGGGGATCCCGAGGGAGACTGAGGGTGTCCAAGCGAGAGTCTGAGGGTGTCCAGCGGGAGACTGAGGATGTCCAGGGGGAGACAGAGGGTCTCCGAGAGGGAGTCTGTGGATGTCCAGGGGTAGACTGAGGGTGTCCGGGTGGAGAATGAGGGTGTCCGGGGGAGACTGAGGGTGTCCGTGGGGGAGTCTTAGGGTGTCTAAGGGTAGACTGATGGTGTCCGGAGGGGAGATTGAGGCGGACCAAGGGGTGATGGAGGTTGAGGGGTGACTGTTGTCCAGGGGGAGACTGAGGGTGTCCAGGGGGAGAATGTGGGTGTCCTAGGGGGGTCTGACGGTGTCCGGGGGAGACTGAGATTATCCGAGGGGGAGTCTGAGGGTGTCCAGATATGACTGAGGGTGTGCAGGGGGAGACTGAGTGTGTTCGAGGGGGAGTCTGAGTGTGTCCAGTGGGAGGCTGAGGATGTCTTAGTGGAGACTGAGGATGTCCTAGGGGGAGACTGAGGGTGTCCAGGCGGAGACTGAGGGGGCTGGGCTAAAATGAGGGTTTCCAGAGGGAGACTGAGGATGTCCTGGGGAGACTGAAGGTGTCCAGTGAGAGACTGAGTGGTTCCGAGGGGGAGATTGAGGGTGTCAATGGGGAGATTGTGGCTGTCGAGGGTGAGACTGAGGGTGACCAAGGGGAGACTGAGGAATCTGGGGTGAGACTGCAGGTGTCCAGGGGGAGATGGAGGGGGTCTGATGGAGGATGGAGCTTAAGGGGAGACTGAGGAACTCCAGGGGGAGACTGAGGGGCTCCAGAGGGAGACCGAGGGTGACAAGGGGTAGACCGATGGTGTCCGAGTGGAGACTGAGGGGCTCCGAGGGGAAACTGAGTGTGGCCAGGGGGAGACTGATGGTTTCAAGGGGGAAAATGAGGGTGTCCAGGGGGAGTCCAAGGGTGTCCAGTGGCAGACTGAGGGGGTCTGACTGGGAAACTGAGGGTGTCCGAGGAGGAGTCTGAGTATGTCCAGCGGGAGACTGAAAATGTCCAGGGGAGACTGATGGTCTCCGTGGGGGAGTCTGAGGGTGTCCAGGGGTAGACTGAGGGTGTCCAGGGGGGAGATGGAGGGGTTCCAAGGGGAGATGGAGGTTGAGGGATGACTGTTGTTCTCCAGGGGGAGATGACGGTGTTCAGGGGGAGACTGAGGGGATCCGAGGGGGAGTCTGAGGGTGTCCAGGGTGTGACTGAGGGTGTGCAGGGGAGACTGAGGGTGTGCAGGGGATGACTGAGGGTGTTCGAGGGGGAGACTGAGTGTGTGCAGTGGGAGACTGAGGGTTTCCTAGGGGGAGACTGAGGATGTCCGAGTGGGAGACTGAGGGAGTCTGAGGGGAGACTGAGGGTGTCCGAGGGGAGACTGAGGGGGACCAGGGGGGACTAAGGCTTATCCAAGGGGAGAATGAGGATTCCTGGGGGACACAGAGGGTGTCCGGTGGGGAGACGGAAGATGAGGGGAGACCGAGGGTGTCCAATTGGAGACCGAGGGGATTCAGGGGGAGACTGAGGGTGTCGAAAGGGGAGGCTGACGGTGTCTGACGGGGAGACTGACGGGTTCAGGGGGAGACTGAGGGTGTGCAGAGAGAGACTGAGGGTGTCCGAGGGGGAGACAGAGAGTGTCCGAGGGGAGAATGTGGGTGTCAAACAGGAGACTGAGGGTGTCCGAGAGGAGACTGAGGGTGTCAAGGGGGAGACTGAGTGTGTCCATGGGAGAATGATGGTGTCCGAGGTGAGACAGTGTGGTCCATGGGGAGACTGAGCATGTCCAGGTGGAGACTGAGGGTGTCCAGTGGGAGACTGAGGAGATCCGGGGGAGACTGACGGTGTCCAGGGGGAGATTGAGATTATCGAGCGGGAGACTGAGGGTGTCCGAGGGGGAGACGGATGGTGTCCAGGGGAAGACTGAGTGCGTCCAAGAGGAGACTGAGAGTGTCCGAGGGAGAGACTGAGGGTGTCCAGGGGGAGACTGAGAATGTCTGAGGGGAAAATGAGGGTGTAAAGGGGGTGACTGAGGCTGTAAAGTGGGAGACTGAGGGTGTCCATGGGGAGACCGAGGGTGTCTGAGGTGGAGACTGAGGGTGTCCGAGTGGGAGACTGAGGGCGTCAAGGGGGAGACTGAGGGTGTCCGGGCGGAGAGTGAGGGAGCCGGGGGGGGAGACGAGGGTTTCCAGAGGGAGACTGAGTGTGTCCAGTGGGAGACTGAGGGTGTCCGAAGTGTAGACTGAGGGTGTCCGAGGGGGAGAGTGAGGGTGTCCAGGGGGAGATTGAGGGTGTCCAAGGGGGAGACTGCGGGTGTCCAGCGAGAGACTGAGTGGGTCTGAGGGGGAGAATGAGGGTGTCAATGGGGAAACTGAGGGTGTCCGGGGGGAGACTGAGGATGTCCAGGGGAGACTGAGGGTATCCAAAGGGGAGACTGAGGGGATCCAAGGGGAGACTGAGGAGGGCTAGGGGGAGACTGAGGATATCCAAGAGAGAGACTGAGGGTGTCCACAGGGAGACTGAGGGTTACATGTGGAGATTGAGCATGACCGAGGGGGAGAGAGAGTGTCCATGGTGTGTCTGAGGGTGTGCATGGGGAGACTGAGGGTGTCCAGGGGGAGACTGACGGTGTCCGGGTGAGAATGATGGTGTCCGCGGGGAGACTGAGGGTGTTCGTGGTGAGACTGAGGATGTCCAGGGGAGACTGATGGTCTCTGAGGGGGAGTCTGAGGGTCTCCAGGGGAGACTGAGGGTATCCGAGGGGGAGTCTGAGGGTGTCCTGGGTGTGACTGAGGGTGTGCAAGGGAGACTGAGGGTGTCCAGTGGGAGGCTGAGGGTGTCATAGGGGAGACTGAGGGTCTCCTAGGGGGAGACTGAGAACGTCCGAGTGGGAGACTGAGAGTGTCCGAGGTGGAGACTGCAGGTGTCCAGGGGTAGACTGAGGGTGTCCAGGGGAGACTGATGGTCTCCGAGGGGACTCTGAGGGTGTCCAGGGGTAGATTGAGGGTGTCTGGGGGGGAGGTGGAGGGGGTCCAAGAGGAGATGGAGGTTGGGGGATGACTGTTGTTCTTCAGGGTGTGACTGAGGGTGTGCAGGGGAGACTGAGGGTGTGCAGGGGGAGACTGAGGGTGTTCGAGGGGGAGACTGAGTGTGTCCAGTTGGAGGCTGAGGTTGTCCTGGGGGAGACTGAGAGAGTCCGAGTCAGAGACTGAGGGTGTGCGAGGGGAGACTGGGGGTGTCCGAGGGGAGACTGGGGGTGTCCGAGGGGAGACTGGGGGTGTCCGGGGGAGACTAAGGCTGTCCAGGGGGAGAATGAAGATTTCCAGGGGGAGACTGAGTGTGTCTAGGGGGAAAGTGAGGGAGTCTGAGGGCAGACTGAGGGTTTCAAGTGGGAGACTGAGGGTATCCAGGGGGAGACTGCGGGTGTCGAAAGGGGAGGCTGAGAGTGTCCGAGGGGGAGACTGAGGATGTGCCGCGGGAGACTGAGGTTATCCAGCGGGAGACTGAGGGTGTCCGAGGGGGAGACAGATGGTGTCCAGGGGGAGACTGAGAGTGTCCGATGGAGAGACTGAGGGTGTCCAAGGGCTGACTGAGACTGTCCGAGGGTGCAATGATGGTGTCAAGCGGGAGACTGATGGTGTCCAGGGGGAGACTGAGGAGGTCTGGAGGGGAATGAGGGTGTCCATGGGAGAATGAGGTTGTCCGAGGGGAGACGGAAGTTGTCAAGGGGAAGACTGAATGTGTCCAGGGGAGACTGAGGGTGTCTGAGGGGAGAATGAGGCTGTAAAGTGGGAGACTGCAGGTGTCCATGGGGAGACCGAGGTTGTCCATGGGGAGACCGAGGGTGTCCGGGGGAGACAGAAGTTGTCCATGGGGAGACAGAGGGTGTCCGAGGTGGAGACTGAGGGTGTCCAAGTGGGAGACTGAGGGTGTCAAGAGGGAGACTGTGGGTTCCCGGGGGGAGCCTGTGGGTGTCCAGGGGGAGACTGAGGGTGTCCGGGCGGAGAGTGAGGGGGCCGGGGGTGAGACACGGGTGTCTGGAGGGAGACTGAGCGTGTCCCATGGGAGACTGAGGGTGTCCGAAGTGTAGACTGAGGGTGTCTGAGGGGGAGAGTGAGGGGGCCGGGGGGGAGACAAGGGTGTCTGTAGGGAGACTGTGGGTGTCCAGGGGGACACTGACGGTGTCTGGGCGAAGAGTGAGGGGTCCGGGGTGGAGACAAGGGTGTCTGGAGGGATACTGAGGGTGTCCAGTGGGAGACTGAGGGTGTCCGACGTGTAGACTGAGGGTGTCTGAGCGGGAGAGTGAGGGGGTCCGGGGGGAGACTGAGGGTGCCCAAGGGGGAGACTGCAGGTGTCCAGCGAGAGGCTGAGGGGGTCCAAGGGGGAGATTGAGGGTGTCAAGAGGGAGACTGAGGGAGTCCAGGGGGAGACTGAGGGGGCCGGGGGGAGAGTGAGAGTGTCAATGTGGAGACTATGGCTGTTCAGTGGGAGACTAAGGGGGTCCGAGGGGAGACTGAGGAGGTCTAGGGGGAGACTGAGGGTGTCCAAGAGAGAGATTGAGGGTGCCCGGGTGGGGGGGAGACTGAGGGGTTCAGGGAGAGACTGAGGGTGTCCACAGAGAGACTGAGGGTGTCCATGTGGAGATTGGGCGTGACCGAGGGGGAGAGAGAGGGTGTCCATGGTGTGACTGAGGGTGTGCATGCGGAGACTGAGGGTGTCGAGGGGGAGACTGAGGGTGTCCGGGGGGAGACTGAGGGTGTCCGGGGCTAGACTGTGGATGTCCTGGGGAGACTGATGGTCTCCAAGGAGGAGTCTGAGGGTGTCCAGGGGTAGACTGAGGGTGTCCGGGGGGAGATGGAGGTGGCCCAAGGGGAGATGGAGGTTGAGGGATGACTGTTGTTCTCCGGTCAGAGACTGAGGGTGTCCAGGGGGAGACTGAGTGTGTCCAGGGCAGAGTCTGAGGGTTTCCAGGGTGTGACTGAGGGTGTGCAGGGGAGACTGAGGGTGTGCAGTGGAGACTGAGGATGTTCGAGGGGGAGAGTGAGTGTGTCCAGTGGGAGGCTGAGGGTGTCCCAGGGGGGTGTGAGGGTGTCCAGCAGGAGACTGAGGGTGTCCAGGGGAGACTGAAGGTGTCCGAAGTGTAGACTGAGGGTGTCCGAAGGGGAGAGTGAGGACGTCCAGAGGGAGACTGAGGGTGTCCAGCGAGAGACTGAGGGCGTCCGAGGGGGAGATGGAGGGTATCAAGGGGGAGACTGAGGGTGTCTGGGGGGAGAATGAGGGGGCTGGGGGGAGACTGAGTGTGTCAACGGGGAGACCATGGCTGTTCAGGGTGAGACTGAGGATGTCCGAGGGGAGAATGATGCTGTCGACGGGAAGACTGAGGGTGTCTGGGGGGAGACTGAGGGTGTCTGGGGCGAGCGTGAGGGTGTCCAGGGGTTGATGGAGGGTGTCAGAGGTGAGGCGGAGGTTGAGGTGTGTCTGAGGGTCTCCAGGGGGAGACCGAGGGTGTCCGAGTGGAGCCTGAGGGGCTCCGAGTGGAACTGATGGTGGCCAGGAGGAGACTGATGGTGTCTGAGGGGAGACTGATGGTGTCTGAGGGGAGACTGATGGTGTCAAGGGGGATACTGAGGGTGTCCAGTGGGAGACTGAGGGGGCCGAGGGGAGACTGAGAGTACCAAGCTGTAGACTGAGGGTGTCCAGTGGGAGACTGAGGGGGCCGAGGGGAGACTGAATGTATCACGCTGCAGAATGAGGGTGTCCAGGTGGAGTAGGAGGGTGTCCAGGGGGAGACTGAGGTTGTCCGAGGGGAGACTGAGGATGTCCAGGGGGAGACAGAGTGTGTCCGAAGGGGAGAGTGAGGATGTCCAAGAGGGAGAGGGAGGGGGTCCAGAGGGAGACTGATGGTGTCCAGTGGCAGACTGAGGATGTCCAGGGGGAGAATGAAGATTTCCAGGGGGAGACTGAGCGTGTCTAGGGGGAAAGTGAGGGAGTCTGAGGGCAGACTGAGGGTTTCAAGTGGGAGACTGAGGGTATCCAGGGGGAGACTGAGGGTGTCGAAAGGGGAGGCTGAGAGTGTCTGAGGGGGAGACTGAGGATGTGCCGCGGGAGACTGAGGTTATCCAGCGGGAGACTGAGGGTGTCCGAGGGGGAGACAGATGGTGTCCAGGGGGAGACTGAGAGTGTCTGATGGAGAGACTGAGGGTGTCCAAGGGCTGACTGAGACTGTCCGAGGGTGCAATGATGGTGTCAAGCGGGAGACTGATGGTGTCCAGGGGGAGACTGAGGAGGTCTGGAGGGGAATGAGGGTGTCCATGGGAGAATGAGGTTGTCCGAGGGGAGACGGAAGTTGTCAAGGGGAAGACTGAGTGTGTCCAGGGGGAGACTGAGGGTGTCTGAGGGGAGAATGAGGCTGTAAAGTGGGAGACTGCAGGTGTCCATGGGGAGACCGAGGTTGTCCATGGGGAGACCGAGGGTGTCCGGGGGAGACAGAAGTTGTCCATGGGGAGACAGAGGGTGTCCGAGGTGGAGACTGAGGGTGTCCAAGTGGGAGACTGAGGGTGTCAAGAGGGAGACTGTGGGTTCCCGGGGGGAGCCTGTGGGTGTCCAGGGGGAGACTGAGGGTGTCCGGGCGGAGAGTGAGGGGGCCGGGGGTGAGACACGGGTGTCTGGAGGGAGACTGAGCGTGTCCCATGGGAGACTGAGGGTGTCCGAAGTGTAGACTGAGGGTGTCTGAGGGGGAGAGTGAGGGGGCCGGGGGGGAGACAAGGGTGTCTGTAGGGAGACTGTGGGTGTCCAGGGGGACACTGACGGTGTCTGGGCGAAGAGTGAGGGGTCCGGGGTGGAGACAAGGGTGTCTGGAGGGATACTGAGGGTGTCCAGTGGGAGACTGAGGGTGTCCGACGTGTAGACTGAGGGTGTCTGAGCGGGAGAGTGAGGGGGTCCGGGGGGAGACTGAGGGTGCCCAAGGGGGAGACTGCAGGTGTCCAGCGAGAGGCTGAGGGGGTCCAAGGGGGAGATTGAGGGTGTCAAGAGGGAGACTGAGGGAGTCCAGGGGGAGACTGAGGGGGCCGGGGGGAGAGTGAGAGTGTCAATGTGGAGACTATGGCTGTTCAGTGGGAGACTAAGGGGGTCTGAGGGGAGACTGAGGAGGTCTAGGGGGAGACTGAGGGTGTCCAAGAGAGAGATTGAGGGTGCCCGGGGTGGGGGGGAGACTGAGAGCCTCAGGGAGAGACTGAGGGTGTCCATAGAGAGACTGAGGTTGTCCATGTGGAGATTGGGCGTGACCGAGGGGGAGAGAGAGGGTGTGCATGGTGTGACTGAGGGTGTGCATGCGGAGACTGAGGGTGTCGAGGGGGAGACTGAGGGTGTCCGGGGGGAGACTGAGGGTGTCCGGGGCTAGACTGTGGATGTCCTGGGGAGACTGATGGTCTCCAAGGAGGAGTCTGAGGGTGTCCAGGGGTAGACTGAGGGTGTCCGGGGGGAGATGGAGGTGGCCCAAGGGGAGATGGAGATTGAGGGATGACTGTTGTTCTCCGGTCAGAGACTGAGGGTGTCCAGGGGGAGACTGAGTGTGTCCAGGGCAGAGTCTGAGGGTTTCCAGGGTGTGACTGAGGGTGTGCAGGGGAGACTGAGGGTGTGCAGTGGAGACTGAGGATGTTCGAGGGGGAGAGTGAGTGTGTCCAGTGGGAGGCTGAGGGTGTCCCAGGGGGGTGTGAGGGTGTCCAGCAGGAGACTGAGGGTGTCCAGGGAAGACTGAAGGTGTCCGAAGTGTAGACTGAGGGTGTCCGAAGGGGAGAGTGAGGACGTCCAGAGGGAGACTGAGGGTGTCCAGCGAGAGACTGAGGGCGTCCGAGGGGGAGATGGAGGGTATCAAGGGGGAGACTGAGGGTGTCTGGGGGGAGAATGAGGGGGCTGGGGGGAGACTGAGTGTGTCAACGGGGAGACCATGGCTGTTCAGGGTGAGACTGAGGATGTCCGAGGGGAGAATGATGCTGTCGACGGGAAGACTGAGGGTGTCTGGGGGGAGACTGAGGGTGTCTGGGGCGAGCGTGAGGGTGTCCAGGGGTTGATGGAGGGTGTCAGAGGTGAGGCGGAGGTTGAGGTGTGTCTGAGGGTCTCCAGGGGGAGACCGAGGGTGTCCGAGTGGAGCCTGAGGGGCTCCGAGTGGAACTGATGGTGGCCAGGAGGAGACTGATGGTGTCTGAGGGGAGACTGATGGTGTCTGAGGGGAGACTGATGGTGTCAAGGGGGATACTGAGGGTGTCCAGTGGGAGACTGAGGGGGCCGAGGGGAGACTGAGAGTACCAAGCTGTAGACTGAGGGTGTCCAGTGGGAGACTGAGGGGGCCGAGGGGAGACTGAATGTATCACGCTGCAGAATGAGGGTGTCCAGGTGGAGTAGGAGGGTGTCCAGGGGGAGACTGAGGTTGTCCGAGGGGAGACTGAGGATGTCCAGGGGGAGACTGAGTGTGTCCGAAGGGGAGAGTGAGGATGTCCAAGAGGGAGAGGGAGGGGGTCCAGAGGGAGACTGATGGTGTCCAGTGGCAGACTGAGGATGTCCAGGGGGAGAATGAAGATTTCCAGGGGGAGACTGAGTGTGTCTAGGGGGAAAGTGAGGGAGTCTGAGGGCAGACTGAGGGTTTCAAGTGGGAGACTGAGGGTATCCAGGGGGAGACTGAGGGTGTCGAAAGGGGAGGCTGAGAGTGTCCGAGGGGGAGACTGAGGATGTGCCGCGGGAGACTGAGGTTATCCAGCGGGAGACTGAGTGTGTCCGAGGGGGAGACAGATGGTGTCCAGGGGGAGACTGAGAGTGTCCGATGGAGAGACTGAGGGTGTCCAAGGGCTGACTGAGACTGTCCGAGGGTGCAATGATGGTGTCAAGCGGGAGACTGATGGTGTCCAGGGGGAGACTGAGGAGGTCTGGAGGGGAATGAGGGTGTCCATGGGAGAATGAGGTTGTCCGAGGGGAGACGGAAGTTGTCAAGGGGAAGACTGAGTGTGTCCAGGGGAAGACTGAGGGTGTCTGAGGGGAGAATGAGGCTGTAAAGTGGGAGACTGCAGGTGTCCATGGGGAGACCGAGGTTGTCCATGGGGAGACCGAGGGTGTCCGGGGGAGACAGAAGTTGTCCATGGGGAGACAGAGGGTGTCCGAGGTGGAGACTGAGGGTGTCCAAGTGGGAGACTGAGGGTGTCAAGAGGGAGACTGTGGGTTCCCGGGGGGAGCCTGTGGGTGTCCAGGGGGAGACTGAGGGTGTCCGGGCAGAGAGTGAGGGGGCCGGGGGTGAGACACGGGTGTCTGGAGGGAGACTGAGGGTGTCCCATGGGAGACTGAGGGTGTCCGAAGTGTAGACTGAGGGTGTCTGAGGGGGAGAGTGAGGGGGCCGGGGGGGAGACAAGGGTGTCTGTAGGGAGACTGTGGGTGTCCAGGGGGACACTGACGGTGTCTGGGCGAAGAGTGAGGGGTCCGGGGTGGAGACAAGGGTGTCTGGAGGGATACTGAGGGTGTCCAGGGGGACACTGACGGTGTCTGGGCGAAGAGTGAGGGGTCCGGGGTGGAGACAAGGGTGTCTGGAGGGATACTGAGGGTGTCCAGTGGGAGACTGAGGGTGTCCGACGTGTAGACTGAGGGTGTCTGAGCGGGAGAGTGAGGGGGTCCGGGGGGAGACTGAGGGTGCCCAAGGGGGAGACTGCAGGTGTCCAGCGAGAGGCTGAGGGGGTCCATGGGGGAGATTGAGGGTGTCAAGATGGAGACTGAGGGAGTCCAGGGGGAGACTGAGGGGGCCGGGGGGAGAGTGAGAGTGTCAATGTGGAGACTATGGCTGTTCAGTGGGAGACTAAGGGGGTCCGAGGGGAGACTGAGGAGGTCTAGGGGGAGACTGAGGGTGTCCAAGAGAGAGATTCAGGGTGCCCGGGGTGGGGGGGAGACTGAGGGGTTCAGGGAGAGACTGAGGGTGTCCATAGAGAGACTGAGGTTGTCCATGTGGAGATTGGGCGTGACCGAGGGGGAGAGAGAGGGTGTGCATGGTGTGACTGAGGGTGTGCATGCGGAGACTGAGGGTGTCGAGGGGGAGACTGAGGGTGTCCGGGGGGAGACTGAGGGTGTCCGGGGTTAGACTGTGGATGTCCTGGGGAGACTGATGGTCTCCAAGGAGGAGTCTGAGGGTGTCCAGGGGTAGACTGAGGGTGTCCGGGGGGAGATGGAGGTGGCCCAAGGGGAGATGGAGGTTGAGGGATGACTGTTGTTCTCCAGTCAGAGACTGAGGGTGTCCAGGGGGAGACTGAGTGTGTCCAGGGCAGAGTCTGAGGGTTTCCAGGGTGTGACTGAGGGTGTGCAGGGGAGACTGAGGGTGTGCAGTGGAGACTGAGGATGTTCGAGGGGGAGAGTGAGTGTGTCCAGTGGGAGGCTGAGGGTGTCCCAGGGGGGTGTGAGGGTGTCCAGCAGGAGACTGAGGGTGTCCAGGGGAGACTGAAGGTGTCCGAAGTGTAGACTGAGGGTGTCCGAAGGGGAGAGTGAGGACGTCCAGAGGGAGACTGAGGGTGTCCAGCGAGAGACTGAGGGCGTCCGAGGGGGAGATGGAGGGTATCAAGGGGGAGACTGAGGGTGTCTGGGGGGAGAATGAGGGGGCTGGGGGGAGACTGAGTGTGTCAACGGGGAGACCATGGCTGTTCAGGGTGAGACTGAGGATGTCCGAGGGGAGAATGATGCTGTCGACGGGAAGACTGAGGGTGTCTGGGGGGAGACTGAGGGTGTCTGGGGCGAGCGTGAGGGTGTCCAGGGGTTGATGGAGGGTGTCAGAGGTGAGGCGGAGGTTGAGGTGTGTCTGAGGGTCTCCAGGGGGAGACCGAGGGTGTCCGAGTGGAGCCTGAGGGGCTCCGAGTGGAACTGATGGTGGCCAGAAGGAGACTGATGGTGTCTGAGGGGAGACTGATGGTGTCTGAGGGGAGACTGATGTGTCAAGGGGGATACTGAGGGTGTCCAGTGGGAGACTGAGGGGGCCGAGGGGAGACTGAGAGTACCAAGCTGTAGACTGAGGGTGTCCAGTGGGAGACTGAGGGGGCCGAGGGGAGACTGAATGTATCACGCTGCAGAATGAGGGTGTCCAGGTGGAGTAGGAGGGTGTCCAGGGGGAGACTGAGGTTGTCCGAGGGGAGACTGAGGATGTCCAGGGGGAGACTGAGTGTGTCCGAAGGGGAGAGTGAGGATGTCCAAGAGGGAGAGGGAGGGGGTCCAGAGGGAGACTGATGGTGTCCAGTGGCAGACTGAGGATGTCCAGGGGGAGACTGAGGGTCTCCAGGGGTAGACTGAGGGTGTCAGGGGGGGAGATGGAAGGGGTCCAAGTGGAGCTGGAGGTTGAGGGGTGACTGTTGTTCTCAAGGGGGAGATTGAGGGTGTCCAGGTGGAGAATGAGGGTATCCGAGGGGAGACTGAGTGTGTCCAGTGGGAGGCTGAGGGTGTCCTAGGGGAGACTGAGGGTGTCCTAGGGGGAGACTGAGAGCGTCTGAGTGGGAGACTGAGGGTGTCCGAACTAGAGACTGAGGGTGTCCGAGAGGAGACTGAGGGTGTCCGGGGGGGACGAAGGCTGTCCAGGGGGAGAATGAAGGTTTCCAGGGGGAGACAGAGGGTGTCCGGTGGGGAGACAGAGGATGAGGGGAGACTGAGGGTCTCCAGTGGGGAGACCGAGCGTGTCCAGGTGGAGACCGAGGGGGTTCAGGGGGAAAGTGAGGGAGTCTGAGGGCAGGCAGAGGGTGGCAAGGAGGAGACAGGTTATCCAGGGGGAGACTGAGGGTGTCCAAAAGGGAGGATGAGAGTGTCCGAGAGGGAGCCTGAGGGTGTCCGGGGTGGAAACTGAGGTGTTCAGGGGGGGTCTAAGGGTGTCCGAGGGGGAGACAGATGGTGTCCAGGGGGAGACTGAGTGTGTCCGAGGGGAGACTGAGAGTGTCCATGGGAGAATGAGGGTGTCCAGGGGGAGAGTGAGTGTGTCCAGGGGAGAATGATGATGTCCTAGGTGAGACAGCGGTGGTCCGTGGGGAGAGTGAGGGTGTCCAGTCAGAGACTGAGGGTGTCCAGTGGGAGACTGATGAGATCTGAGGGAGAGTGTGGGTGTCCGAGAGGGAGAGTGAGAGTGTCCAGGGGGAGACCAAGGGCAGAATGAGGGTGTCAAGGGGGAAATTGAGGGTGTCTGGGGTGGAGACTGAGGAGTTCAGGGGGAGTGTGAGGGTGTCCGAGGGGGAGACAGATGTTGCCCAGGGGGAGAATAAGTGCATCTGAAAGGAGACTGAGATTGTCAGAGTGGGAGACTGAGGGTGTCCGAGGAGGGAACGATGGTGTCAAGTGAGGGAATTAGGGAGTCCAGGGGGAGACTGATGAGGTCCAGGGGGAGAATGAGGGTGTCCAGTGGGAGACTGAGCGTGTCCGAAGGGGAGACTGAGGGTGTCCATGGGAGAATGAGGGTGACCGGGGGGAGACTGTGGGTGTCAAGGGGAGTATGATGATTTACGAGGTGAGACAGAGCTGGTTCGTGGGGAGACTGAGGGTGTCCGGGGGGAGACTGAGGGTGTCCACGGGGAGAATGAAAATTTCCAGGGGGAGACAGAGGGAGTCCGGTGGGGAGACAGAAGATGAGGGGAGACTGAGTGTCTCCAGGGGGAGACCGAGGGTGTCCCGGTGGAGAACGAGTGGGTTCAGGGTGGGTCTGAGGGTGTCCAAGAGGGAGAATGAGTGTGTCGAGTAGAAGAATGAGGGTGTCCCGAGGGAGACTGAGGGTGTCCGAAGTGTAGACTGAGGGTGTCCGAGTGGGAGAGTGAGGGTGACCAGGGGGAGACTGAGAGTGTCCAGCGAGAGACTGAGGGGGTCCGAGGGGGAGATTGAGGGTATCAAGGGGGAGACTGAGGGTGTCCGGGGGGAGAATGAGGGGGCTGGGGGGAGACTGAGTGTGTCAACGGGGAGACCATGTCTGTTCAGGGTGAGACTGAGGGTGTCCGAGGGGAGAATGCGGTTGTCCACGGGAAGACTGAGGATGTCTGGGGAAGACTGAGGTTGTCTGGGGAAGACTGAGGTTGTCTGGGGCTAGTGGGAAGGTGTCCAGGGGGTGATGGAGGGTGTCAGATGTGACATGAGGTTGAGGGCAGTCTGAGGGTCTCCAGGGGTGACCGAGGGTGTCCGAGTGGAGGCTGAGGGTCTCCGAGTGGAACTGATGGTGGCCAAGAGGAGACTGATGGTGCCTGAGGGGAGACTGATGGTGTCAAGGGGGAGACTGAGGGTGTCCGGGGTGGAGAATGAGGGGTTCAGAGGGGGTCTAAGGGTTTCCGAGGGGGAGACAGATGGTGTCCAGGGGAAGACTGAGTGTGTCTGAGGGGAGACTGAGAGTGTCCATGGGAGAATGAGAGTGTCTGAGGGGAGACTGAGTGTTTCCAGGGGAGAATGATGGTGTCCGAGGTGAGACAGTGTGGTCCGTGGGGAGACTGAGCATGTCCAGGTGGAGACTGAGGGTGTCCAGTGGGAGACTGAGGAGATCCGGGGGAGACTGACGGTGTCCAGGGGGAGATTGAGATTATCGAGCGGGAGACTGAGGGTGTCCGAGGGGGAGACAGATGGTGTCCAGGGGAAGACTGAGTGCGTCCAAGAGGAGACTGAGAGTGTCCGAGGGAGAGACTGAGGGTGTCCAGGGGGAGACTGAGAATGTCTGAGGGGAAAATGAGGGTGTAAAGGGGGTGACTGAGGCTGTAAAGTGGGAGACTGAGGGTGTCCATGGGGAGACCGAGGGTGTCTGAGGTGGAGACTGAGGGTGTCCGAGCGGGAGACTGAGAGCGTCAAGGGGGAGACTGAGGGTGTCCGGGGTGGAGAATGAGGGGTTCAAAGGGGGTCTAAGGGTTTCCGAGGGGGAGACAGATGGTGTCCAGGGGAAGACTGAGTGTGTCTGAGGGGAGACTGAGAGTGTCCATGGGAGAATGAGGGTGTCTGAGGGGAGACTGAGTGTTTCCAGGGGAGAATGATGGTGTCCGAGGTGAGAAAGAGGTGGTCCGTGGGGAGAGTGAGGGTGTCCAGGCAGAGACTGAGGGTGTCCAGTGGGAGACTGATGAGATCTGAGGGAGAGTGTGGGTGTCCAAGGGGGAGACTGAGAGTGTCCGGGGGAGACCAAGTGCAGAATGAGGGTGTCAAGGGGGAAATTGAGGGTGTCTGGGGTGGAGACTGAGGGGTTCAGGGGGAGTGTGAGGGTGTCCGAGGGGGAGACAGATGTTGTCCAGGGGGAGAATAAGTGCATCTGAAAGGAGACTGATAGTGTCAGAGTGGGAGACTGAGGGTGTCCGAGGAGGGAACGATGGTGTCAAGCGAGGGAATTAGTGAGTCCAGGGGGAGACTGATGAGGTCCAGGGGGAGAATGAGAGTGTCCAGTGGGAGACTGAGCGTGTCTGAAGGGGAGACTGAGGGTGTCCAGCGGGAGAATGACGGTGACCGGGGGAGACTGTGGGTGTCAAGGGGAGTATGATGCTTTACGAGGTGAGACAGAGCTGGTTTGTGGGGAGACTGAGGGTGTCCAGGGGAAGACCGAGGGTGTCCAGGGGGAGAATGAAGATTTCCAAGGGGAGACAGAGGGAGTCCGGTGGGGAGACAGAAGGTGAGGGGAGACTGAGTGTCTCCAGGGGGAGACCGAGGGTGTCCCGGTGGAGACCGAGGGGGGTCAGGGTGGGTCTGAGGGTGTCCAAGAGGGAGAATGAGTGTGTCGAGTAGAAGAATGAGGGTGTCCCGAGGGAGACTGAGGGTGTCTGAAGTGTAGACTGAGGGTGTCCGAGTGGGAGAGTGAGGGTGACCAGGGGGAGACTGAGTGTCCAGCGAGAGACTGAGGGGGTCCGAGGGGGAGATTGAGGGTATCAAGGGGGAGACTGAGGGTGTCCGGGGGGAGACTGAGGGGGCCGGGTGGTGACTGGGTGTCAATGGGGAAACCACGGTTGTTCAGGGTGAGACTGAGGGTGTCCGAGGGGAGAATGATGGTGTCCATGGGAAGACTGAGGATGTCTGGGGGGAGACTGAGGGTCTCTGGGGCTAGCGGGAAGGTGTCCAGGGGGTGATGGAGGGTGTCAGATGTGAGATGAGGTTGAGGGGAGTCTGAGGATCTCCAGGGGTAGACCGAGGGTGTCCGAGTGGAGCCTGAGGGGCTCCGAGTGGAACTGATGGTGGCCAGGAGGAGACTGATGGTGCCTGAGGGGAGACTGATGGTGTCAAGGGGGAGACTCAGGGTGTCCGGGGTGGAGACCGAGGGGTTCGGGGGGGTCTATGGGTGTCCGAGGGGGAGACAGATGGTGTCCAGGGGGAGACTGAGTGTGTCCGAGGGGAGAATGATGGTGTCCGAGATGAGACATAGGTGGTCCGTGGGGAGAGTGAGGGTGTCCAGTCAGAGACTGAGGGTGTCCAGTGGGAGACTGATGAGATCTGAGGGAGAGTGTGGGTGTCCAAGGGGGAGACTGAGAGTGTCCAGGGGGAGACCGAGGGCAGAATGAGGCTGTCAAGGGGGAAATTGAGGGTGTCTGGGTTGGAGACTGAGGGGTTCAGGGGGAGTGTGAGGGTGTCCGAGGGGGAGACAGATGGTGTCCAGGGGGAGAATAAGTGCATCTGAAAGGAGACTGAGATTGTCAGAGTGGGAGACTGAGGGTGTCCGAGGAGGGAACGATGGTGTCAAGCGAGGGAACTTGGGAGTCCAGGGGGAGACTGATGAGGTTCAGGGGGAGAATTAGGGTGTCAAGTGGGAGACTGAGCGTGTCTGAAGGGGAGACTGAGGGTGTCCATGGTAGATTGAGGGTGACCGGGGGGAGACTGTGGGTGTCAAGGGGAGTATGATGCTTTACGAGGTGAGACAGAGCTGGTTCGTGGGGAGACTGAGGGTGTCTGGGGGGATACCTAGGGTGTCCGGGGGAGACTGAGGGTTTCCAGGGGGGTAACAGAGGGTGTCCAGGGGGAGAATGAGGGTGTCCAAGGGGAGACTGAGGGGGTCCGGAGGGAGACTGAGGGTGTCCTTGAGGGAGACAGAGGGAGTCCAGGGGGAGAATGAAGATTTCCCGGGGGTGACAGAGGGAGTCCGGTGGGGAGACAGAAGATGAGGGGAGACTGAGTGTCTCCAGGGGGAGACCGAGGGTGTCCAGGTGGAGATTGAGGGTGTTCAGGGTGGGTCTGAGCGTGTCCAAGAGGGAGAATGAATGTGTCGAGTAGAAGAATGAGGGTGTCCCGAGGGAGACTGAGGGTGTCCGAAGTGTAGACTGAGGGTGTCCGAGTGGGAGAGTGAGGGCGACCAGGGGGAGACTGAGAGTGTCCAGCGAGAGACTGAGGGGGACCGAGGGGGAGATTGAGGGTATCAAGGGGGAGACTGAGGGTGTCCGGGGGGAGTCTGAGGGGGCCGGGTGGTGACTGGATGTCAATGGGGAAACCACGGCTGTTCAGGGGGAGACTGAGGGTGTCCGAGAGGAGAATGATGGTGTCCACGAGAAGACTGAGTGTGTCTGGGGGGAGACTGATGGTGTCTGGGGCTAGCGGGAAGGTGTCTGGGGGTGATAGAGGGTGTCAGATGTGAGACGAGGTTGTGGGGAGTCTGAGGGTCTCCAGGGGGAGACCGAGGGTGTCCGAGTGGAGCCTGAGGGGCTCCGAGTGGAACTGATGGTGGCCAGGAGGAGACTGATGGTGCCTGAGGGGAGACTGATGGTGTCAAGGGAGAGACTGAGGGTGTCCAGTGAGAGACTGAGGGGTCCGGCGGGAGACTGAGGATGTCCAGGGGGAGAGGAAGGTGTTCCAGAGGGAGACTGAGAATGTCCAGGGGGAGACTGAGGGTCTCTGAGGGGGAGTCTGAGAGTGTCCTGGGTTAGACTGAGGGTGCTTGTGGGGGCGATGGAAGGGGTCCAAGTAGAAATGGAGATTGAGGGGTGACTGTTGTACTCCAGGGGGAGACTGAGGGTGTCCAGGTGGAGAATGAGATTGTCCGAGGGGAGACTGAGGGTGTCCAAGATGTGACTGAGGGTGTCCGAGGGGGAGTCTGAGGGTGTCTAGGGTGTGACTGAGGGTGTGCAGGGGAGAATGAGGGTGTGCAGGGGGAGACTGAGGGTGTTCGAGGGGGAGACTGAGTGTGTCCAGTGGGAGGCTGAGGGTGTCCTAGGGGAGACTAAGAGCGTCCGAGTGGGAGATTGAGGGTGTCTGAGAGGAGACTGAGGGTGTCCGAGCTAGAGACTCCGGGTGTCTGAGGGGAAACTCAGGGTGTTTCGGAGGGACTAAGGCTGTCCAGGGGGAGAATGAAGGTTTCCAGGGGGAGACAGATGGTGTCTGGTGGGGAGACGGAGGATGAGGGGAGACTAAGGGTCACCAGGGGGAGTCTGAGGGTGTCCAGGGGGCGGCTGAGGGTGTCCAGGGGGAAAGTGAGGGAGTCTGAGGGCAGACTGAGTGTGGCAAAGGTGAGACTGTGGGTATCCAGGGGGAGAGTGAGGGTGTCGAAAGGGGAGGCTGAGAGTGTCCGAGAGGGAGACTGAGGGTGTCTGGGATGGAGACTGACGGGATCAGGGAGTGACTAAGGGTGTCCGAGGGGGAGACAGATGGTGTCCAGGGAGTGACTGAGTGTGTCCGAGGGGAGACTGAGAGTTTCCGAAAGGGAGACTCAGGGTGTCCGAGGGGAGACTGAAGGTGTCAAGGGGGAGACTGAGTGTGTCCAGGGGAGAATGATGGTGTCCGAGGTGAGACAGAGGTGGTCCATGGGGAGAGTGAGGGCGACCAGGCAGAGATGAGGGTGTCCTGGGGGAGACTGATCAGATCCGAGGGAGACTGTGGGTGTCCGAGTGGGAGACTAAGAGTGTCCAGGGGGAGACCGAGGGCAGAATGAGGGTGTCAAGAGGGAGACTGAGGGTGTCCGAGGTGGAGACTGAGTGAGTCCGGGATGGAGACTGAAGGGTTCAGGGGGAGAATGAGGGTGTCTGAGTGGGAGTCAGATGATGACCAGGGGGAGAATAAGTGCATCTGAGAGGAGACTGAGAGTGTCAGAGGGGGAGACTGAGAGTGTCTGAGGGGGGAATGATGGTGTTAAGTGAGGGACTGAGGGTGTCCAGGGGGAGACTGAGGAGGTCCAGGGGCAGAATGAGGGTGTCAAGCGGGAGACAGAGCTTGTCCAAGGTGGAGAATAAGAGTGTCCAGTGGGAGGCTGAGGGTGTCCGAGGGGGAGTCTGAGGGTGTCCAGGAGGACACTGAGGGATCCCGGGGAGATACAGAGGGTGTCCAGGGGGAGATTGAGTGTGTCCGGGGGAGTATGATGGTTTCCGAGGTGAGACATAGGTGGTCCGTGGGGTGAGTGAGGATGTCCAGCCAGTGACTGAGGGTGTCCAGTGGGAGATTGAGTGTGTCCAGGGAAGTATGATGGTTTCCGAGGTGAGATAGAGCTGGTTTGTGGGGAGACTGAGCGTGTCCAGGGGGAGACCAAGGATGTCCAGGGGGAGACTGAGGGTGTCCGAGGGGGAGTCTGAGGGTGTCCAGGGGGAGACTGAGGGGTTCCAGGGGGGATACAGAGGGTGTCCAGGGGAGACCGAGGGTGTCCAGGGGGAGACTGAGGGTGTCCGAGGGGGAGTCTGAGGTTGTCCAGGGGTAGATTGAGGGTGCCGGGGGAGATAGAAGGGGTCTAAGTGGAGATGGAGGTTGAGGGGTGACTGTTGTTCTCCAGGGAGAGACTGAGGGTGTCCAGGTGGAGAATGAGGGTATCTGAAGGGGAGTCTGAGGGTGTCCAGGGTGTGACTGAGGGTGTGCAGGGGAGGATGTGGGTGTGCAGGGGGAGACTGAGGGATGCAAAGGGGGAGACTAAGTGTGTCCAGTGGGAGGCTGAGGCTGTCCGAGGGGGAGTCTGAGGGTGTCCGGGGGAAGACTGAGGGATCCCGGGGGGATACAGAGGGTGTCAAGCGGGAGACTGAGCGTGTCCAAGGTGGAGACTAAGTGTGTCCAGTGGGAGGCTGAGGGTGTCCGAGGAGGAGTCTGAGGGTGTCCAGGGGGACACTGAGGGATCCCGGGGGGATACAGAGGGTGTCCAGGGGGAGATTGAGTGTGTCCGGGGGAGTATGATTGTTTCCGAGGTGAGACATAGGTGGTCCGTGGGGACAGTGAGGATGTCCAGCCAGAGACTGAGGGTGTCCAGTGGGAGACTGAGGGTGTCCGGGGGAGACTGAGGGTGTCCAGGGGGAGATTGAGTGTGTCCAGGGAAGTATGATGGTTTCCAAGGTGAGATAGAGCTGGTTTGTGGGGAGACTGAGCGTGGCCAGGGGGAGACCAAGGGTGTCCAGGGGGAGACTGAGGGTGTCCGAGGGGGAGTCTGAGGGTGTCCAGGGGGAGACTGAGGGTTTCCGGGGGGATACAGAGGGTGTCCGGGGGAGACCGAGGGTGTCCAAGGGGAGACTGAGGGTGTCCGAGGGAGAGTCTGAGGTTGTCCAGGGGTAGATTGAGGGTGCCGGGTGAGATGGAAGTGGTCCAAGTGGAGATGGAGGTTGAGGGGTGACTGTTGTTCTCCAGGGAGAGACTGAGGGTGTCCAGGTGGAGAATGAGGGTATCTGAAGGGGAGTCTGAGGGTGTCCAGGGTGTGACTGAGGGTGTGCAGGGGAGAATGTGGGTGTGCAGGGGGAGACTGAGGGATGCAAAGGGGGAGACTAAGTGTGTCCAGTGGGAGGCTGAGGGTGTCCGAGGGGGAGTCTGAGGGTGTCCGGGGGGAGACTGAGGGTGTCCGAGGGGAGACATGAGGGTGTCCAGTGGGAGGCTGAGGGTGTCCAGGCAGAGACTGAGTGTGTCCGAGGGGGAGTCTGAGGATGTCCAGGGGTGACTGAGGGTGTCTAGGGAGAGATTGAGTGTGTCCGGGGGAGTATGATGGTTTCTGAGGTGAGACATAGGTGGTCCGTGGGGAGAGTGAGGGTGTCCAGCCAGAGACTGAGGGTGTCCAGTGGGAGACTGAGGGTGTCCGGGGGAGACTGAGGGTGTCCAGGGGGAGATTGAGTGTGTCCAGGGAAGTATGATGGTTTCCGAGGTGAGATAGAGCTGGTTTGTGGGGAGACTGAGCGTGTCCAGGGGGAGACCAAGGGTGTCCAGGGGGAGACTGAGGGTGTCCGAGGGGGAGTCTGAGGGTGTCCAGGGGGAGACTAAGGGTTTCCAGGGGGGATACAGAGGGTGTCCAGGGGGAGAATGAGGTTGTCCGAGGGGAGACTGAGGGTGTCCAGGGGGAAACTGAGTTTGTCCGAAGGGGAGACTGAGGGTGTCCGAGGGGTAGGGAGGGGGTCCAGAGGGAGACTGAGGTTTTCCGAGGGGGTGTCTGAGGGTGTCCGGGGCAGACAGAAGATGTCCAGGGGGAGACTGAGGGTCTCCGAGGGGGAGTCTGAGGGTGTCCAGGGGTAGATTGAGGGTGCCGGGGGGAGAATGAAGGGGTCCAAGTGGAGATGGAGGTTGAGGCGTGACTGTTGTTCTCCAGGGGGTCACTGAGGGTGTGCAGGGGAGAATGAGGGTATGCAGGGGGAGACTGAGGGTGTCCAAGTTGGAGACTGTGTCCAGTGGGAGACTGAAGGTGTCTGGGGGGGGAGTTTGAGGGTGTCCAGGGGGAGACTGAGGGTGCCGGGGGGGAGAATGAGGCTGTCCGAGGGGAGACTGAGGGTGTCCAGGTGGAGGCTGAGGGTGTCCAAGGGGAGACTGAGGAGGTCCAGAGGGAGACTGTGCATGTCCTTGAGGGAGACAGAGGGAGTCCAGGGGGAGACTGAGGCTGTCCAAGGGCAGAATGAGGATGTCAATGGGGAGCCAGAGGGTGTCTGAATGGGAGACTCATGGTGTCCGGAGAGGATACTGAGGGGTCCATGTAGAGACTGAGGGTGTCCAGCGCGAGAATGAGGGTGTCAAGGGAGAGACTGAGGATATCAAGGGGGAACAAGAGGGTGTCCGAAGGGGAGACTGAGGGTGTTCGAGGGAGAGATTGAGGGTTTCTAGGGTGAGACTAAGGGGGCCGGGCGGAGATTGATTGTGTCCTGGGAGAGAATGAGGGTGTCCCAGTGGAGATGGATGGTGTCCAGGGGGAGACTGAGGGTGTCCGAGATGAGACTGAGGGTGTCCAGTGGGGAGACTGAGGGTGTCCTGTGGGGAGACTGAGGGTGTCCGGGATGGGGACTGAGGGGATCAGGGGGTGACTAAGGGTGTCCAAGGGGGAGACAGATGGTGTCCAGGGGGTGACTGAGTGTGTCCGAGGGGAGACTGAGGGTGACCGAAGGTGAGACTGTGGGTGTCCGAAATGGAGACTGAGGGTGTCTGAGGGGAGACTGAGGCTGTCAAGGGGGAGTCTGAGGGTGTCCAGCGGCAGTCAGAAGATGTCCAGGGGGAGACTGAGGGTCTTCGAGGGGGAGTCTGAGGGTGTCCAGGTGTAGATTGAGGTGCCGGGGGGAGACGGAAGGGGTCCAAGTGGAGGTGGAGGTTGAGGAGTGACTGTTGATCTCCAGGGGGAGACTGAGGGTGCCCAGGGGAAAATGATGGTGTCTGAGGTGACACAGAGGTGGTCCGTGGGGACAGTGAGGGCATCCAGCCAGAGACTGAGGGTGTCCAGTGGAAGACTGATGAGATCCGAGGGAAACTGTAGGTGTCCGAGGGGGAGACGGAGGGGGTCCAAAGGGAGACTGAGGGTGTCCGAGGGGGAGTCTGAGGTTGACCAGCGGCAGACAGAGGATGTCCAGGAGGAGACTGAGAGTCTTCGAGGAGGAGTCTGAGTGTGTCCAGGGGTAGATTGAGGGTGCCAGGGAGAGACGGAAGGGGTCCAAGTGGAGATGGAGGTTGAGGGGTGACTGTTGTTCTCCAGGAGGAGACTGAGGGTGTCCAGGTGGAGAATGAGGGTGTCCAAGGGGAGAATGAGGGTGCCCAGGGGGAGATTGAGGGTGATTGAAGGGGAGTCTGAGGGTATTCAGGGTGTGACTGAGGGTGTGCAGGTGCAGAATGAGGGTGTGCAGGGGGAGACTGAGGGTGTCCAAGGGGGAGACTAAATGTGGCCAGTGGGAGGCTGAGAGTGTCCGAATGGGAGTCTGAGGGTGTCCAGGTGGAGACTGAGGGTTCCCGGGGGGATACAGTTGGTGTCCAGGGGGAGAATGAGGGTGTCCAATTGGAGACTGAGGGTGTCCAGGGGGAGGCTCAGGGTTTCCAAGGGGAGACTGAGGATGTCCAATGGGAGACTGAGCGTGTCCTTGAGGGAGACAGAGGGAGTCCAGGGGGAGATTGAGGCTGTCCGAGGGGAGAATGAGGATGTTAATGGGGAGCCAGAGGGTGTCTGAAAGGGAGACTCACGGTGTCCGGAGAGGATACTGACGGGTCCATATAGAGACTGAGGGTGTCCAGCGCGAGAATGAGGGTGTCAAGGGAGAGACTGAGGATATCAAGGGGGAGACTGAGGGTGTCCGAAGGGGAGACTGAAGGTGTTCGAGGGGGAAATTGAGGGTGTCCGGGGTGAGACTGAGGCGGCCGGGCGGGTGTCCTGGGAGAGAATGAGGGTGTCCCAGTGGAGATGGAAGGTTTCCAGGGGGAGACTGATGGTGTCCGAGATGAGACTGAGGGTGTCCTGTGGGGAGACTGAGGGTGTCCGGGATGGAGACTGAGGGGATCAGGGGGTGACTGAGTGTGTCCGAGGGGAGACTGAGAGTGTCCGAAGGGGAGACTGAGGGTGTCCGAAATGGAGACTGAGGGTGTCCGAGGGGAGACAGAGGGTGACCGAGTGGAGTCTGAGGGTGTCAAGGGGGAGACCTAGTGTGTCCAGGGGAGAATGATGGTGTCCGAGGTGAGACAGTTGTGGTCCGTGGGGAGAGTGACGGTGTCCAGCCAGAGACTGAGGGTGTCCAGGGGGAGACTGATGAGATCCGAGGGAGCCTGTGGGTGTTCGAGGGAGAGACTGAGAGTGTCCAGGGGGAGACCGAGGGCAGAATGAGGGTGTCAAGAGGGAGACTGAGGGTGTCCGAGATGGAGACTGAGTGAGTCCGAGGTGGAGACTGAGGGGTTCAGGGGGAGACTGAGGGTGTTCGACAGGGAGACAGATGGTGACCAGGGGGAGAATAAGTGCATCCGAGAGGAGACTGACAGTGTCAGAGGGGGAGACTGAGGGTGTCCGAGGGGGGAATGATGGTGTCAAGCGAGGGACTGAGGGTGTCCATGGGAGAATGAGGGTGACCGAGGGGAGACTGAGGGTGTCAAGGGGGAGATTGATTGTGTCCAGGGGAGCATGCTGCTTTCCGAGGTGAGACAGAGCTGGTTCGTGGGGAGACTGAGGGTGTCCGGGGGAGACCGAGGGCGTCCATGGGGAGAATGACGGTGTCCGAGGGGGAGTCTGAGGGTGTCCGGGGCAGACTGAGGGTTTCCAGGGGGATACAGAGCGTGTCCATGGGGAGAATGTGGTTGTCCGAGGGGAGACTGAGGGTGTCCAGGGGGAGGCTGAGGTTGTCTGAGGGGAGACTGTGGATGTCCAGGGGGTAACTGAGTGTGTCTGAAGGGGAGACTGAGGGTGTTCGAGGAGGAGAGGGAGGGGGTCCAGAGGGAGACTGAGGGTGTCCTATGGGGAGAGGGAGGGTGTCCAGAGGGAGACTGAGGGTGTCCGAGGGGGAGAGTCTGATGGTGTCCAGGGGGAGACCGAGGGCAGAATGAGGGTGTCAAGAGGGAGACTGTGGGTGTCCGAGGTGGAGACTGAGTGAGTCTGGGGTGGAGACTGAGGGGTTCAGGGGGAGACTGAGGGTGTCTGAATGGGAGACTCACGGTGTCCGGAGAGGATACTGAGGGGTCCATGTAGAGACTGAGGGTGTCCAGTGTGAGAATGACGGTGTCAAGGGAGAGACTGAGGATATCAAGGGGGAGAAAGAGGGTGTCCGAAGGGGAGACTGAGTGTGTTCGAGGGGGAGATTGAAGGTTTCTAGGGTGCGACTAAGGGGCCCGGCGGAGATTGATTGTGTCCAGGGATAGAATGAGGGTGTCCCAGTGGAGATGGATGGTGTCCAGGGGGTGACTGAATGTGTCCGAGATGAGACTGAGGGTGTCCTGTGGGGAGACTGAGGGTGTCCGGGATGGAGACTGAGGGGATCAGGGGGTGACTAAGGGTGTCCAAGGGGGAGACAGATGGTGTCCAGGGGGTGACTGAGTATGTCTGAGGGGAGACTGAGGGTGACCGAAGGTGAGACTGAGGGTGTCCGAAATGGAGACTGAGGGTGTACGAGGGGAGACTGAGGGTGTCATGTGGGAGACTGAGTGTGTCCAGGGGAGAATGATGGTGCCCGACATGAGACAGAGGTGGTCCTTGGGGAGAGTGAGGCGTCCAGCCAGAGACTGAGGGTGTCCAGTGGGAGACTGATAAGATCCGAGGGCGACTGTGGGTGTCCGAGGGGGAGAGGGAGGGTGTCCAGAGGGAGACTGAGGGTGCCCGAGGGGGAGTCTGAGGGTGTCCAGCGGCAGACAGAGGATGTCCAGGGGGAGACTAAGGGTCTCCGAGGGGAGTCTGAGGGTGTCCAGGGGTAGATTGAGGGTGCTGGGGGGAGACGGAAGGGGTCCAAGTGGAGATGGAGGTTGAGGGGTGACTGTTGTTCTCCAGGGGTGTCCAGGTGGAGAATGAGGGTGTCTGAAGTGGAGTCTGAGGGTGTCCAGGGGGTGACTTAAGGTGTCCAGTGGGAGGCTGAGGGTGTGCAAGGGGAGACTGAGGGTGTCCAGTGGGAGACTGAGGGTTTCCAGGGCTGATACAGAGGGTGTCCAGGGGGAGAATGATGGTGTCTGAGGGGAGACTGAGGGTGTCCATGGGCAGGGAAGGGTGTCCAGGGGGAGACTGAGTGAGTCCGGGATGGAGACTGAGGGGTTCGGGGGAGACTGAGAGTGTCCGAGGGGGAGATAGATGGTGACCAGGGGGAGAATAAGTGCATCCGAGAGGAGACTGAGAGTGTCAGAGGGGAAGACTGAGGGTGTCGAGGGGGGAATGATGGTGTCAAGCAAGGGACTGAGGGTGTCCATGGGAGAATGAGGGTGACCGAGGGGAGAGGGAGGGTGTCAAGGGGGAGATTGAGTGTGTCCAGGGTAGTATGATGGTTTCCAAGGTGAGACAGAGCTGGTTCGTGGGGAGACTGAGGGTGTCCAGGGGGAGACCGAGGATGTCCATGGGGAGACCAAGGGTGTCCAGGGGGAGACTGAGGGTTTCCGGGGGGATACAGAGGATGTCCTGGGGGAGAATGAGGTTGTCCAAGGGGAGATTAAGGGTGTCCAGGGGGAGGCTGAGGTTGTCCGAGGGGAGACTGTGGATGTCCAGGGGGAAACTGAATGTGTCCGAAGGGGAGACTGGCGGTGTCCAAGGGGGAGAGGATGGCGGTCCAGAGGGACACTGAGGGTGTCCGAGAGGGAGAGGGAGGGGGTCCAGAGGGAGTCTGAGGGTGTCCGAGGGGGAGTCTGAGGGTGTCCGGGGGGAGACCAAGGGCAGAATTAGGGTGTCAAGAGGGAGACTGAGGGTGTCCGAGGTGGAGACTGAGTGAGTCTGGGGTGGAGACTGAGGGGTTCAGGGGGAGACTGAGGGTGTCCAAGGGGGAGACTGATGGTGACCTGGGGGAGAATAAGTGCATCCGAGAGGAGACTGAGAGTGTCAGAGGGGGGAATGATGGTGTCAAGCGAGGGACTGAGGATGTCCATGGGAGAATGAGGGGGACCGAGGGGTGACTGAGGGTGTCAAGGGGGAGATTGAATGTGTCCAGGGGAGTATGATGCTTTCCGAGGTGAGACATAGCTGGTTCGTGGGGAGAGTGAGGGTGGACAGGGGGAGACTGAGGGTTTCCAGGGGGAGACTGAGGGTGTCCGAGGGGGAGACTGAGGGTGTCCGGTGGAGACTGAATGTTTCCAGGGGGGATATAAAGGGTGTCCAGGGGGAGAATGTGGTTATCCGAGGGGAGACTGAGGGTGTCCAGGAGGAGTATGAGGGTGTCCAGGGGGAGGCTGAGGTTGTCCGAGGGGAGACTGTGGATGTCCAGGGGGAAACTGAGTGTGTCCGAAGGGGAGACTGAGGGTGTCCGTGGGGGAGACGGAAGGGGTCCAGAGGGAGACAGAGGGTGGCCGAGGGGGAGTCTGAGGGTGTCCAGCGGCAGACAGAGGATGTCCAGGGGGAGACTGAGGGTCTCCGAGGGGGAGTCTGAGGGTGTCCAGCGGCAGACAGAGGATGTCCAGGGAGAGACTGAGGGTCTCAGAGGGGGAGTCTGAGAGTGTCCAGGGGTAGATTGAGGGTGCTGAGGGGAGACGGAAGGGGTCCAAGTGGAGATGGAGGTTGAGGGGTGAATTTTGTTCTCCAGGGGGAGACTGAGGGTGTCCAGGTGGAGAATGAGGGTGTCCGAGGGGGAGTCTGAGGGTGTCCTGGGTGTGACTGAGGGTGTGCAGGGAAGAATGAGGGTGTGCAGGGGGAGACTGAGGGTGTCCAACGGGGAGACTAAGTGTGTCCAGTGGGAGGCTGAGGGTGTCCGAGGGGGTCAATGAGGGTGTCCAAGGGGAGACTGAGGGTGTGCAGGGGAGAATGAGGGTGTACAAGGGGAGACTGAGGGTGTCCAAGGGGGAGACTAAGTGTGTCCAGTGGGAGGCTGAGGGTATCCGAGGGGAAGTCTGAGGGTGTCCATTGGGGATACAGAGGGTGTCCAGGGGGAGAATGAGGGTGTCCGAGGGGAGACTGAGGGAGTCCAGGTGGAGGCTGAGGGTGTCCAAGGGGAGACTGAGGAGGTCCGGATGGAGACTGAGGGTGTCCTTGAGGGAGACAGAGAGAGACCAGGTGGAGACTGAGGCAGTCCGAAGGGAGAATGAGGATGTCAATGGGGAGCCTGAGGGTGTCTGAAAGGGAGACTCACGGTGTCCGGAGAGGATACTGAGGGATCCATGTAGAGACTGAGGGTGTCCAGCGCGAGAATGAGGGTGTCAAGGGAGAGACTGAGGATATCAAGGGGGAGACTGAGGGTGTCCGAAGGGGTGCCTGAGGGTGTTCGAGGGGGAGATTGAGGGTGTCTGGGGTGAGACTGAGGTTGTCCGAGGGGAGATTAAGGGTGTCCAGGGGGAGGCTGAGGTTGTCCGAGGGGAGACTGTGGATGTCCAGGGCGAAACTGAATGTGTCCGAAGGGGAGACTGGCGGTGTCCAAGGGGGAGAGGATGGCGGTCCAGAGGGACACTGAGGGTGTCCGAGAGGGAGAGGGAGGGGGTCCAGAGGGAGTCTGAGGGTGTCCGAGGGGGAGTCTGAGGGTGTCCGGGGGGAGACCAAGGGCAGAATTAGGGTGTCAAGAGGGAGACTGAGGGTGTCCGAGGTGGAGACTGAGTGAGTCTGGGGTGGAGACTGAGGGGTTCAGGGGGAGACTGAGGGTGTCCAAGGGGGAGACTGATGGTGACCTGGGGGAGAATAAGTGCATCCGAGAGGAGACTGAGAGTGTCAGAGGGGGGAATGATGGTGTCAAGCGAGGGACTGAGGATGTCCATGGGAGAATGAGGGGGACCGAGGGGTGACTGAGGGTGTCAAGGGGGAGATTGAATGTGTCCAGGGGAGTATGATGCTTTCCGAGGTGAGACATAGCTGGTTCGTGGGGAGAGTGAGGGTGGACAGGGGGAGACTGAGGGTTTCCAGGGGGAGACTGAGGGTGTCCGAGGGGGAGACTGAGGGTGTCCGGTGGAGACTGAATGTTTCCAGGGGGGATATAAAGGGTGTCCAGGGGGAGAATGTGGTTATCCGAGGGGAGACTGAGGGTGTCCAGGAGGAGTATGAGGGTGTCCAGGGGGAGGCTGAGGTTGTCCGAGGGGAGACTGTGGATGTCCAGGGGGAAACTGAGTGTGTCCGAAGGGGAGACTGAGGGTGTCCGTGGGGGAGACGGAAGGGGTCCAGAGGGAGACAGAGGGTGGCCGAGGGGGAGTCTGAGGGTGTCCAGCGGCAGACAGAGGATGTCCAGGGGGAGACTGAGGGTCTCCGAGGGGGAGTCTGAGGGTGTCCAGCGGCAGACAGAGGATGTCCAGGGAGAGACTGAGGGTCTCAGAGGGGGAGTCTGAGAGTGTCCAGGGGTAGATTGAGGGTGCTGAGGGGAGACGGAAGGGGTCCAAGTGGAGATGGAGGTTGAGGGGTGAATTTTGTTCTCCAGGGGGAGACTGAGGGTGTCCAGGTGGAGAATGAGGGTGTCCGAGGGGGAGTCTGAGGGTGTCCTGGGTGTGACTGAGGGTGTGCAGGGAAGAATGAGGGTGTGCAGGGGGAGACTGAGGGTGTCCAACGGGGAGACTAAGTGTGTCCAGTGGGAGGCTGAGGGTGTCCGAGGGGGTCAATGAGGGTGTCCAAGGGGAGACTGAGGGTGTGCAGGGGAGAATGAGGGTGTACAAGGGGAGACTGAGGGTGTCCAAGGGGGAGACTAAGTGTGTCCAGTGGGAGGCTGAGGGTATCCGAGGGGGAGTCTGAGGGTGTCCATTGGGGATACAGAGGGTGTCCAGGGGGAGAATGAGGGTGTCCGAGGGGAGACTGAGGGAGTCCAGGTGGAGGCTGAGGGTGTCCAAGGGGAGACTGAGGAGGTCCGGATGGAGACTGAGGGTGTCCTTGAGGGAGACAGAGAGAGACCAGGTGGAGACTGAGGCAGTCCGAAGGGAGAATGAGGATGTCAATGGGGAGCCTGAGGGTGTCTGAAAGGGAGACTCACGGTGTCCGGAGAGGATACTGAGGGATCCATGTAGAGACTGAGGGTGTCCAGCGCGAGAATGAGGGTGTCAAGGGAGAGACTGAGGATATCAAGGGGGAGACTGAGGGTGTCCGAAGGGGTGCCTGAGGGTGTTCGAGGGGGAGATTGAGGGTGTCTGGGGTGAGACTGAGGTTGTCCGAGGGGAGATTAAGGGTGTCCAGGGGGAGGCTGAGGTTGTCCGAGGGGAGACTGTGGATGTCCAGGGCGAAACTGAATGTGTCCGAAGGGGAGACTGGCGGTGTCCAAGGGGGAGAGGATGGCGGTCCAGAGGGACACTGAGGGTGTCCGAGAGGGAGAGGGAGGGGGTCCAGAGGGAGTCTGAGGGTGTCCGAGGGGGAGTCTGAGGGTGTCCGGGGGGAGACCAAGGGCAGAATTAGGGTGTCAAGAGGGAGACTGAGGGTGTCCGAGGTGGAGACTGAGTGAGTCTGGGGTGGAGACTGAGGGGTTCAGGGGGAGACTGAGGGTGTCCAAGGGGGAGACTGATGGTGACCTGGGGGAGAATAAGTGCATCCGAGAGGAGACTGAGAGTGTCAGAGGGGGGAATGATGGTGTCAAGCGAGGGACTGAGGATGTCCATGGGAGAATGAGGGGGACCGAGGGGTGACTGAGGGTGTCAAGGGGGAGATTGAATGTGTCCAGGGGAGTATGATGCTTTCCGAGGTGAGACATAGCTGGTTCGTGGGGAGAGTGAGGGTGGACAGGGGGAGACTGAGGGTTTCCAGGGGGAGACTGAGGGTGTCCGAGGGGGAGACTGAGGGTGTCCGGTGGAGACTGAATGTTTCCAGGGGGGATATAAAGGGTGTCCAGGGGGAGAATGTGGTTATCCGAGGGGAGACTGAGGGTGTCCAGGAGGAGTATGAGGGTGTCCAGGGGGAGGCTGAGGTTGTCCGAGGGGAGACTGTGGATGTCCAGGGGGAAACTGAGTGTGTCCGAAGGGGAGACTGAGGGTGTCCGTGGGGGAGACGGAAGGGGTCCAGAGGGAGACAGAGGGTGGCCGAGGGGGAGTCTGAGGGTGTCCAGCGGCAGACAGAGGATGTCCAGGGGGAGACTGAGGGTCTCCGAGGGGGAGTCTGAGGGTGTCCAGCGGCAGACAGAGGATGTCCAGGGAGAGACTGAGGGTCTCAGAGGGGGAGTCTGAGAGTGTCCAGGGGTAGATTGAGGGTGCTGAGGGGAGACGGAAGGGGTCCAAGTGGAGATGGAGGTTGAGGGGTGAATTTTGTTCTCCAGGGGGAGACTGAGGGTGTCCAGGTGGAGAATGAGGGTGTCCGAGGGGGAGTCTGAGGGTGTCCTGGGTGTGACTGAGGGTGTGCAGGGAAGAATGAGGGTGTGCAGGGGGAGACTGAGGGTGTCCAACGGGGAGACTAAGTGTGTCCAGTGGGAGGCTGAGGGTGTCCGAGGGGGTCAATGAGGGTGTCCAAGGGGAGACTGAGGGTGTGCAGGGGAGAATGAGGGTGTACAAGGGGAGACTGAGGGTGTCCAAGGGGGAGACTAAGTGTGTCCAGTGGGAGGCTGAGGGTATCCGAGGGGGAGTCTGAGGGTGTCCATTGGGGATACAGAGGGTGTCCAGGGGGAGAATGAGGGTGTCCGAGGGGAGACTGAGGAGGTCCGGATGGAGACTGAGGGTGTCCTTGAGGGAGACAGAGAGAGACCAGGTGGAGACTGAGGCAGTCCGAAGGGAGAATGAGGATGTCAATGGGGAGCCTGAGGGTGTCTGAAAGGGAGACTCACGGTGTCCGGAGAGGATACTGAGGGATCCATGTAGAGACTGAGGGTGTCCAGCGCGAGAATGAGGGTGTCAAGGGAGAGACTGAGGATATCAAGGGGGAGACTGAGGGTGTCCGAAGGGGTGCCTGAGGGTGTTCGAGGGGGAGATTGAGGGTGTCTGGGGTGAGACTGAGGGGGCCGGGCGGAGATTGATTGTGTCCTGGGAAAGAATGAGGGTGTCCCAGTGGAGATGGAAGGTGTCCAGGGGGAGACTGAGGGTGTCCGACATGAGACTTCCAATCTCCACCCCTCCATCATTTTCACGTGGTCCATCTCTGACACTTCCCTTCCCTTCCTTGACCTCTCTGTCTCAATGTCTGGTGATAGGTTGTCCACCTATATCCATTATACCGACTCCCACAGCTACCTCGACTACAGCTCCTCACACCCCGCTTCCTGTAAGGACTCCATCCCATTCTTTCAGTTCCTTCGCCTCCGTCGCATCTGTTCCAATGATGCTACCTTCAAAAACAGTTCCTCTGACATGTCTTCCTTCTTCCTTAACCGAGGTTTTCCACCCACGGTCGTTGACAGGGCCCTCAACCGTGTCCGGCCCATCTCCCGCGCATCCGCCCTCACGCCTTTACCTCCCTCCCAGAAACATGATAGGGTCCCCCTTGTCCACACTTATCACCCCACCAGCCTCCGCATTCAAAGGATCATCCTCCGCCATTTCCGCCAACTCCAGCATGATGCCACCACCAAACGCATCTTCCCTTCACCCCACCTATCGGCATTCCATAGGGATCGTTCCCTCCGGGACACCCTGGTCCACTCCTCCATCACCCCCTACTCCTCAAACCCCTCCTATGGCACCTCCCCATGCCCATGCAAAAGATGCAACACCTGCCCCTTCACTTCCTCTCTCCTCACCGTCCAAGGGCCCAAACACTCCTTTCAAGTGAAGCTGCATTTCACTTGCATTTCCCCCAACTTAGTCTACTGCATTCGTTGCTCCCAATGTGGTCTCCTCTACATTGGAGAGATCAAACGTAAACTGGGTGACCGCTTTGCAGAACACCTGCGGTCTGTCCGCAAGAATGACCCAAACCTCCCTGTCGCTTGCCATTTTAACACTCCACCCTTCTCTCTTGCCCACATGTCTGTCCTTGGCTTGCTGCATTGTTCCAGTGAAGCCCAACGCAAACTGGAGGAACAACACCTCATCTTCCGACTAGGCACCTTACAGCCTTCCGGTCTGAATATTGAATTCAACAACTTTAGGTCGTGTGCTCCCTCCACCATCCCCACCCCCTTTCTGTTTCCCCCTTCCTTTTTTTACCAATAAATTATAAAGATTTTCCTTTTCCCACCTATTTTCATTATTTTTTTTAAAAAAATAAAGAAAAACACCCCCACTAGAGCTGTACCTTGAGTGCCCTACCATCCATTCTTAATAAGCACATTCGTTTAGATAATATCACCAACTTTAACTTTAACACCTATGTGTTCTATTGTACTATTGTTGTTGACATCTTTTGATGATCTGCTTCTATCACTGCTTGTTTGTCCCTACAACCACACCCCCCCCTCCACTTCTCTCTCTCTCCGCCCCCCACAAACACCTTAAACCAGCTTATATTTCAACTCTTTCTTGGACTCGAACTCAAGTTCTGTTGAAGGGTCATGAGGACTCGAAACATCAACTCTTTTCTTCTCCGCCAATGCTGCCAGACCTGCTGAGTTTTTCCAGGTAATTCTGTTTTTGTTTTTGTGTAGGGGACTGAGGGTGTCTGAGGGGAGACAGAGGTTGTCCGGAGGGGAGACGGATGATGAGGGGAAACTGAGGGTCTCCAGGGGGAGACCGAGGGTGTCCAGGTGGAGACCAAGGGGGTTCAGGGTGAGACTGAAGGTGTCCAAGGGGGAGTCTGAGGGTATCCAGGGGGAGACTGAGGGTGTCGAGGGGGAAAGTGAGGGAGTCTGAGGGCAGACTGAGGGTGGCAAGGGGGAGACTGAGGGTATCCAGAGGGAGACTGAGGGTGTCCAAAGGGGAGACTGAGAGTGTCCTAGAGGGAGACTGAGGGTATCCGGTGTGGAGACTGAGGGTTTCAGGGGGAGAATAGGGGTGTCCGAGGGGGATACAGATGGTGTCCAGGGGGAGACTGAGTGTGTCCAAGGGGAGAATAAGAGTGGCCGAAGGAGAGACTGAGGGTGTCCGAAGGGGAGATTGAGGGTGTACATGGGAGAATGAGGGTGTCTGAGGGGAGACTGAGGGTGTCAAGGGGGGAGACTGAGTGTGTCCTGGGGAGAATGATGGTGTCCGAGGTGAGAAAGAGGTGATCCGTGGGGAGAGTGAGGGTGTCCAGGCAGAGACTGAGGGTGTCCAGTGGGAGACTGATGAGATCCGAAGGAGAGTGTGGGTTACCGAGGGGGAGACTGAGGGTGTCCAGGAGAGACCGAGGGCAGACTGAGGGTGTCCAGGAGGTGGCTGAGGGTGTCCCAGGGAAGACTGAGGGGGTCCGGAGGGAGACTGAGGGTGTCCTTGAAGGAGACAGAGGGAGTCCAGGGGGAGACTCAGGGGGCCCGAGGGGAGACTGAGTGTGTCCAGTGGGGAGACTGAGGGTGTCCGAGGGGAGAATGAGGGTGTCATGGGGGAGACCGAGGGTTTCCAGTGTGGACACAGTGGGTGTCCAGGGGGAGAATGAGGGTGTCCAGGTGGAGACTGAGGGTGTCCAGGGTGGATACAGTGGGTGTCCAGGGGAAGAATGAGGGTGTCAGAGGGCAGACTGAGGATGTCCAGGGGGAGGCTGAGGGTGTCCAAGGGGAGACTGAGGGGGTCTGGAGGGAGACAGAGGGTGTCCTGAAGGAGACAGAGGGAGTCCAGGGGGAGATTCAGGGTGCCCGAGGGGAGAATGAGGTTGTCCAGTGGTAGGCTGAGGGTATCCGTGGGGGAGTCTGAGGGTGTCCAGAGAGAGACTGAGGGTGTTCAGAGGAGAATGTGGGTGTGCAGGGGGAGACTGAGGGTGTCCAAGGGAGAGACTAAGTGTGTCCAATGGGAGGCTGAGGGTATCCGAGGGGGAGTCTGAGTGTGTCCAGGAGGAGACTCAGGGGGCCCGAGGGGAGACTGAGTGTGTCCAGTTGGGAGATTGAGGGTGTCCGAGGGGAGACTGAGGGTGTCTGAGGGGAGACTGAGGGTGTCCGAGTGGAGAATGAGGGTGTCATGGGGGAGACCGAGGGTTTCCAGTGTGGACACAGTAGGTATCCAGGGGGAGAATGAGGGTGTCCAGGCGGAGACTGAGGGTGTCCAGGGTGGATACAGTGGGTGTCCAGGGGGAGAATGAGGGTGTCAGAGGGCAGACTGAGGGTGTCCAGGGGGAGGCTGAGTGTGTCCAAGGGGAGACTGAGGGGGTCCGGAGGGAGACTGAGGGTGTCCTGAAGGAGACAGAGGGAGTCCAGGGGGAGATTCAGGGTGCCCGAGGGGAGAATGAGTGTGTCCAGTGGTAGGCTGAGGGTGTCCGTGGGGGAGTCTGAGGGTGTCCAGAGGAAGACTGAGGGTGTTCAGGGGAGAATGTGGGTGTGCAGGGGGAGACTGAGGCTGTCTAAGGGGGAGACTAAGTGTGTCCAATGGGAGGCTGAGGGTATCCGAGGGGGGATACAGAGGGTGTCCAGGGGGAGAATGAGAGTGTCTGACGGGAGTCTGAGGGTGTCCAGGGGGAGGCTGAGTGTGTCCAAGGGGAGACTGAGGGTGTCCTTGAGGGAGACAGAGGGAGTCCAGGGGGAGAATGAGGCTGTCTGAGGGGAGAATGAGGGTGTCAAGGGGGAGCCTGAGAGTGTCTGAAAGGGAGACTCACAGTGTCCGGAGAGGATACTGAGGGGTCCATGTAGAGACTGAGGGTGTCCAGCGTGAGAATGAGGGTGTCAAGGGAGAGACTGAGGATATCAAGGGGGAGACTGAGGGTGTCCAAAGGGGAGACTGAGGGTGTTCGAGGGGGAGATTGAGTGTGTCCGGGGTGAGACTGAGGGGGCCGGGCGGAGATTGATTTTGTCCTGGGAGAGAATGAGGGTGTCCCAGTGGAGATGGAAGGACTCCAGGGGGAGATTGAGGGTGTCCGAGATGAAACTGAAGGTGTCCAATGGGGAGACTGAGGGTGTCCGGCGGGGAGATAGAGGCGTCAGGGGGAGACTGAGGGTTTCCTGGGTGAGTCTGAGGGTTTCTGGGGGAGACTGAGGGGGTCCAGGAGGAGAATGAGGGTGTCCGAAGGGGAGACTGAGTGTGTGAGGATGAGGGAGTGAGGACATCCAGGGGGATACTGAGGGTGTTCAGCGGGAGACAGGGTGTCTGGAGTGAGACTGAGGGTGTCCAGGGGAGACTGACAGTGTCCGAGGGGGAGACTGAGGAAGTCCGGGTGAGAATGATGTCCGCAGGGAGACTGAGGGTGTCTGGGGGGAGAATGAGGGTGTCTGGAGCGAGATTGAGGGTGTTCAGGGGGTGATGGAGGGAGTCAGAGGTGAGATGGAGGTTGAGGGGAAATTGATGGTCTCCAGGGGTAGACCAAGGGTGTCCGATTGGAGACTGAGTGTCTCCGAAGGGGAGACTGAGGTTGGCCAGGAGGTGACTGATGGTGTCTGAGGGGAGACTGATGTTGTCAAGGGGGAGACTGAGATTGTCCGGTGGGAGACTGAGGGGGCCGGGGGAGACTGAGGTTGTCCGAGGGGGAGTCTGAGGGTGTCCAGGGGTAGATTGAGGTTGCCGGGGGGAGACGAAAGGGGTCCAAGTGGAGATGGAGGTTGAGGGGTGACTGTTGTTCTCCAGGGGGTGACTGAGGGTGTGCAGGGTAGAATGAGGGTTAACAGGGGGAGACTGAGGGTGTCCAAGGGGGAGACTAAGTGTGCCCATTGAGAGGCTGAGGGTGCCCTAGGGGGAGACTGAGAGCATCCGAGAGTGGTCTGAGGGTGTCCAGGAGGAGAATGATGATTTCCAGCGGGAGACAGGAGTTGTCCAGAGGGGAGACGGATGATGAGGGGCGACTGAGGGTCTCCGGGGGAGACCGAGGGTGTCCAGGTGGAGACCAAGGGGGTTCAGGGTGAGACTGAAGGTGTCCAAGGGGGAGTCTGAGGGTATCCAGGGGGAGACTGAGGGTGTCGAGGGGGAAAGTGAGGGAGTCTGAGGGCAGACTGAGGGTGACAAGGGGGAGACTGAGGGTATCCAGAGGGAGACTGAGGGTGTCCAAAGGGGAGACTGAGAGTGTCCGAGAGGGAGACTGAGGGTGTCCGGTGTGGAGACTAAGGGGTTCAGGGGGAGACTAGGGGTGTCCGAGGGGGATACAGATGGTGTCCAGGGGGAGACTGAGTGTGTCCGAGGGGAGAATAAGAGTGGCCGAAGGGGAGACTGAGGGTGTCCATGGGAGAATGAGGGTGTCCGAGGGGAGACTGAAGGTGTCAAGGGGGAGACTGAGTGTGTCCAGGGGAGAATGATGGTGTCCGAGGTGAGAAAGAGGTGGACTGTGGGGAGAGTGAATGTGTCCAGGCAGAGACTGAGGGTGTCCAGTGGTAGACTGATGAGATCTGAAGGAGAGTGTGGGTTACCGAGAGGGAGACTGAGCGTGTCCAGGAGAGACCGAGGGCAGACTGAGGGTGTCCAAGGGGAGACTGAGGGGGTCCAAGGGGAGACTGAGGGGGTCCGGAAAGAGACTGAGGGTGTCCTTGAAGGAGACAGAGGGAGTCCAGGGGGACACTCAGGGGGCCCGAGGGGACACTGAGTGTGTCCAGTGGGGAGACTGAGGGTATCCGAGGGGTGACTGAGGGTGGCCGACGGGAGAATGAGGGTGTCATGGGGGAGACCGAGGGTTTCAGTGTGGACACAGTGGGTGTCCAGGGGGAGAATGAGGGTGTCCAGGGGGAGACTGAGGGTGTCCAGAGTGGATACAGTGGGTGTCCAGGGGGAGAATGAGGGTGTCAAGGGAGAGACTGAGGGTGTCCGAAGGGGAGACTGAGGGTGTTCAAGGGGGAGATTGAGGGTGTCCAGGGTGAGACTGAGGGGGCCGGGCGGAAACTGATTATGTCCTGGGGTGACTGAGGGTGTCCGAGGGGAGACTGAGTGTGTCCAGTGGGGAGACTGAGTGTGTCTGAGGGGAGACTGAGGGTGTTCAAGGGGAGACTGAGGGTGTCCAAAGGGAGACTGAGGGTGTCCATGTGGAGACTGAGGGTGTCTGAAGGAAGACTGAGGGTGTCCAGCGGAGAGACTGAGGGGTCAGGGGGAGACTGAGGGTGTCCTGGGTGAGCCTGAGTGTTTCTGGAGGAGACTGAGGTGTCCGAGGGGGAGGGTGAGGGTGTCCGGGTTGAGACTGAGGGTGTCCAGGGGGAGACATTGGGTGTCTGAGGGGGAGACGGAGGGTGTCGGAGGGGAGTCTGAGGGGGTCCGAGGGGAGACTGGAGGGTATCCTGGTGAGAATGAGGGTGTCTGTGGGGAGACTGAAGGGGTCCAAGGGGAGACTAAGGGGGCTGGGATGACACTGAGATAGTCCGGGGGCAGAATGAGGGTGTCCCGGGGGAGACTGAGGGAGTCCGGGGGTCGGGGTGAGACTGAATATGTCCGGGGTGAGACTGAGGTTGTTCTGCAGGAGAAAGAGGGTGTCTGAGGGGGAGACTCAGGGGGTCTGATGGGAGACAGAGTCGGTCCAGGGGAAGACTGATGGTGTCTAGGAGGAGACTGAGAATGTCCGAAGGAGAGACTGAGGGTGTCCGAGGTGAAGAGTGATGGGGTCCAGGGGGAGACTAAGGGTGTCCGAGTGGGAGACTGAGGGTGTCAAGTGGGAGACAGAGGGTGACTGAGGGGGAGATGGAGGGTGTCAGAGGGGAGACTGAGGGGATCCGAATGGAGACTGAGGGTATCCTGGGGCGAATGAGGGTTTCCGTGGGGAAACTGAGGGGGTCTGACGGAAGACTGAAGGAGTCCGAGGGGAGACTAAGGGGGCCGGGGGACACTGAAGTTGTCCGGGGGCAGAATGAGGGTGTCCCGCGGGAGACTGATGGTGTCCAATGGTGGAGACTTAGGGTGTCCTCGGGCAGACTGAGGGTGTCTGGAGGGAGAATGAGGGGTCCGGAGGGAGACTGAGGGTCTCCTGGGGAGAATGAGGGTGTCCGTGGGGAGAGTGAGGGGGTCCGAGGGGGAGACTGAGGGTCTCCGGATTGACACTGAGTGTGTCTGTGGGGAAAATGAGGGTGTCCAGGGGGAGACTGAGGCTGTCTGAGGGGAGACAAAGTGGGTCCAGTGGGAGACCAAGGGTGTCTGAAGTGGAGACTGAGGGTTTCCGAGGGGGAGACAGAGGGTATCTGATGGGCAGACTGAAGGTGTCCCGCGGGAGATTAAGGGCATTCAGGAGAAGACTTAAGGTGTCCGGTGGGAGGCTGACGGGTCTGGGGGAGACTGTGGCTGTCTGGGACAGACTGGAGGTGTCCGAGGGGAAGACTGAAGGTGTCCAGGGGGAGACTGAGGGTGTCTAGAGGGAGACTGTGGGTGTCAAGGGGGAGAGTGAGGGTGTCCAGAGGGAGACTGAGGGTATCTGAGGGGGAGACAGAAGGTGTCCAAGGGTAGACTAAGGGTGTCCGAGGGGACACTGAGGGGGTCAAGGGGGAGTCTGAGGGTGTCCAGGGGTATACTGCGGGTGTCTAAGGGAGAGACTGAGGATGTCCGGGGAAGTCTGAGGGTGTCTGAGGGGAGAATGAGGGTGTCAAGGGGGAGACTGAGGGGGTCCAAGGGGAGACTACGGGAGCCGGGGGAAGACTGAGGTTATCCAGGCAGAGAATGAGTGTGTCCCGGAGGAGAATGATTGTGTCCGAGGGGGAGACTGAGGGTATCCGGGGGGAGACTGAGGGAGTCCGGGGTGAGACTGAGGGTGTTGGAAGGGAGACTAAGGATGTCCGAGGGGATACTGAGAGAGTCAAGGGGAGTCCGCGGGTGTCCAGGGGAATAAAGTGGGGGTCCAAGGGAGAGACTGAATATGTCCGGGGGAGTCCCCGTGTCCGAGGGGAGAATGAAGGTGTCAAGGGGGAGACTGAGGGTGTCCAAGGGGAGAATGAGGGTGTCAAGGAGGGAGACTGAGGGTGTCCGGGGGGAAACTGAGGGTGCCCGGTGTGAGACTGAGGGTGTCTTAGGGGGAGACGGAGGCTGTGCCAGGAGACTGAGGGGGTCCAAGGGGAGACAAAGTGGGTCCAGTGGGAGACCGACGGTGTCCGAAGGGGAGACTGATGTTGTCCGCGGGGGAGAAGGAGGGTATCTGATGTAGAGACTGAAGGTGTCCAGCAGGAGACTAAAGGCATCTTGGAGGAGACTTAAGTTGTCCGGTGGGAGACTGAGGGGGCTGGGAGAGACTGGCTGTCTGGGACAGACTGAGGGTGTCCGGGACAGACTGAGGGTGTCCAGGGATAGACTGAGGGTGTCCAGAGGGAGACTGAGGTTATCTGAGGCAGAGACAGAGGGTGTCCAAGAATAGACTAAGTGTGTCCGAGGGGATACTGAGAGAGTCAAGGGGAGTCTGCGGGTGTCCAGGGGAAACTGTGGGGGTCCAAGGGAGAGACTGAATATATCCGGGGGAGTCTGAGGGTGTCTGAGTGGAGAATGAGGGTGTCAAGGGGGAGTCTGAGGGTGTCCAGAAGGATACTGAGGTGTTCTAAGGGAGAGACTGATGATGTCCGGGGAGTCTGAGTGTGTCCGAGGGGTGAATGAGGGTGTCCAGTGGGAGACTGAGGGTTTCCGAAGGGGAGACTGAGGGTGTCCATGGGAGAATGAGGGTGACCGAGGGGAGACTGAGGGTGTCAAGGGGAAGAATGAGTATGTCCAGGGGAGTATGATGGTTTCCGAGGAGAGACAGAGCTGTTTCGTGGGGAGAATGAGGGTGTCCAGGGGGAGACCGAGGGTGTCCAGGGTGGATACAGTGGGTGTCCAGGGGGAGACTGAGGGTGCCAAGGGGAGACTGAGTTTATCCAGTGGGGAGACTGAGGGTGTCTGAGGGGAGACTGAGGGTGTCCTTCAGGGAGACAGAGGGAGTCCAGGGGGAGATTCAGGGTGCCCAAGGAGAGAATGAGGATGTCAATTGGGAGACTGAGGGTGTCTGTAAGGGAGACTCACGGTGTCCAGAGAGGATACTGAGGGGTCCATGTAGAGACTGAGGGAGTCCAGCGCGAGAATGAGGGTTTCAAGGGAGAGACTGAGGATATCAAGGGGGAGACTGAGGGTGTCCGAAGAGGAGACTGAGGGTGTTCAAGGGGGAGATTGAGGGTGTCCGGGGTGAGACTGAGGGGGCCGGGTGGAGACTGATTGTGTCCTAGGGGGAATGAGGGTGTCCCAGTGGAGATGGAGGGTGTCCAGGGGGAGAATGAATGTGTCCAGTGGGCAGACTGAGGGTGTCGGAGGGGAGACTGAGGGTGTCCGAGGGGAGAATGAGGGTGTCATGGGGGAGACCGAGGGTTTCAGTGTGGACACAGTGGGTGTCTAGGGGGAGAATGAGGGTGTCCAGGGAGAGACTGAGGGGGTCCAGGATGGATACAGTGGGTGTCCAGGGGTAGAATGAGGGTGTCAGAGGGCAGACTGAGGGTTTCCAGGGGGAGGCTGAGGGTGTCCAAGGGGAGACTGAGGGGGTCTGGAGGGAGACTGAGGGTGTCCTTGAAGGAGACAGAGGGAGTCCAGGGGGATCTTCAGGGTGCCCGAGGGGATAATGAGGGTGTCAAGGGGGAGACTGAGGGTGTCCATGGGGAGTCTGAGGGTGTCCAGTGGGAAAGTTAAGGAGTCTGAGGGCAGACTGAGAGTGGCAAGGAGGAGACTGAGGGTATGCAGGGGGAGACTGAGGGTGTCCAAATGGGAGCCTGAGAGTGTCCAAGCGGGAGACTGAGGGTGTCCGGTATGGAGACTGTGGGGTTCAGCGGGAGACTGGGGGTGTCCGAGGGGATACAGATGGTGTCCAGGGAGAGACTGAGTGTATCCGAGGGGAGAATAAGAGTGGCCGAAGGGAAGACTGAGGGTGTCCGAAGGGGAGACTGAGGGTGTCCATGGGAGAATGATGGTGTCCGAGGTGAGAAGGAGGTGGTCCGTGGGGAGAGTGAGGGTGTCCAGGCAGAGACTGAGGGTGTCCAGTGGGAGACTGATGAGATCCGAGGGAGAGTGTATCTTACCGAGGGGGAGACTGAGGGTGTCCAGGGGAGACCGAGGGCAGACTGAGGGTGTCCAGGGGGAGGCTGAGGGTGTCCAAGGGGAGACTGAGGGGGTCCGGAGGGAGACTGAGGGTGTCCTTGAAGGAGACAGAGGGAGTCCGGGGGAGACTCAGGGGGCCCGAGGGGAGACTGAGTGTGTCCAGTGGGGAGACTGAGGGTGTCCGAGGTGAGAATGAGGGTGTCATGGGGGAGTCCAAGGGTTGACAGTGTGGACACAGTGGGTGTCCAGGGGGAGAATGAGGGTGTCAGAGGGCAGACTGAGGGTGTCCAGGGGTAGGCTGTGGGTGTCCAATGGTAGACTGAGGGGGTCCGGAGGGAGACTCAGGGTGTCCTTGAAGGAGAAAGTGGGAGTCCAGGGGGAGACTCAGGGAGCCCAAGGGGAGAATGAGGGTGTCAAGGGGGAGACTGAGGGTGTCTGAACGGGAGACTCACGGTGTCCGGAGAGGATACTGAGGGGTCCGTGTAGACACTGAGGGTGTCCAACTCGAGAATAAAGGAGTCAAGGGAGAGACTGAGGATATCAAGAGGGAGACTGAGGGTGTCCGAAGGGGAGACTGAGTGTGTTCAAGGGGGAGATTGAGGTTTTGCGGTGTGAGACTGAGGGGGCCAGGCGGAAACTGATTGTCTCCTGGGGATACTGAGTGTGTCCAGTGGGAGACTGAGGGTGTCCGATGGGAGACGGTGGGTGTCTAGTGGGGAGACTGAGGGTGTCCGGAGAGGATACTGACGGGTCCATGCAGAGACTGAGGGTGTCCAACACGAGAAGGAAGGAGTCAAGGGAGAAACTGAGGATATCAAGGGGGAGACTGAGGGTGTCCTAAAGGGAGACTGAGGGTGTTCAAGGGGGAGATTGAGGGTGACCGGGGTGAGACTGAGGGGGCCGGGGGGAAAATGATTGTGTCCTGGGGAGAATGAGGGTGTCCGAGGGGAGACTGTGGGTGTCTAGTGGGGAGACTGAGGGTGTCCAAGGGGAGACTGAGTGTGTCCATTGGGGAGACTGAGGGTGTCCATGGGGAGTCTGAGGGTGTCCAGTGGGAAATTGAGGGAGTCTGAGGGCAGACTGAGAGTGGCAAGGAGGAGACTGAGGGTATGCAGGGGAAGACTGAGGGTGTCCAAATGGGAGCCTGAGAGTGTCCAAGCGGGAGACTGAGGGTGTCCGGTATGGAGACTGTGGGGTTCAGCGGGAGACTGGGGGTGTCCGAGGGGATACAGATGGTGTCCAGGGAGAGACTGAGTGTATCCGAGGGGAGAATAAGAGTGGCCGAAGGGAAGACTGAGGGTGTCCGAAGGGGAGACTGAGGGTGTCCATGGGAGAATGATGGTGTCCGAGGTGAGAAGGAGGTGGTCCGTGGGGAGAGTGAGGGTGTCCAGGCAGAGACTGAGGGTGTCCAGTGGGAGACTGATGAGATCCGAGGGAGAGTGTATCTTACCGAGGGGGAGACTGAGGGTGTCCAGGGGAGACCGAGGGCAGACTGAGGGTGTCCAGGGGGAGGCTGAGGGTGTCCAAGGGGAGACTGAGGGGGTCCTGAGGGAGACTAAGGGTGTCCTTGAAGGAGACAGAGGGAGTCCGGGGGAGACTCAGGGGGCCCGAGGGGAGACTGAGTGTGTCCAGTGGGGAGACTGAGGGTGTCCGAGGTGAGAATGAGGGTGTCATGGGGGAGTCCAAGGGTTGACAGTGTGGACACAGTGGGTGTCCAGGGGGAGAATGAGGGTGTCCAGGATGCATACAGTGGGTGGCCAGGGGAAGAATTAGGGTGTCAGAGGGCAGACTGAGGGTGTCCAGGGGGAGGCTGAGGGTGTCCAAGGGGAGACTGAGGGGGTCCGGAGGGAGACTGAGGGTGTCCTTGAAGGAGAAAGTGGGAGTCCAGGGGGAGACTCAGGGAGCCCAAGGGGAGAATGAGGGTGTCAAGGGGGAGACTGAGGGTGTCTGAACGGGAGACTCACGGTGTCCGGAGAGGATACTGAGGGGTCCGTGTAGACACTGAGGGTGTCCAACTCGAGAATAAAGGAGTCAAGGGAGAGACTGAGGATATCAAGGGGGAGACTGAGGGTGTCCGAAGGGGAGACTGAGTGTGTTCAAGGGGGAGATTGAGGTTTTGCGGTGTGAGACTGAGGGGGCCGGGCGGAGACTGATTGTCTCCGAGGGGAGAATGAGGGTGTCCCAGTGGAAATGGAGGGTGTCCAGGGGGAGAATGAATGTGTCCAGTGGGCAGACTGAGGGTGTCCGAGGGGAAGAGTGATGGGGTCCAGGGGGAGACTATGGGTGTCCGAGTGGGAGACTGAGGGTGTCAAGCAGGAGACTGAGGGTGTCTGAGGAGGAGACGGAGGGTGTCAGAGGGGAGACTGAGGGGGTCCGAATGGAGACTGAGGGTATCCTGGGGCAAATGAGGGTTTCCGTGGGGAAACTGAGGGGGTCTGACGGAAGACTGAAGGACTCCAAGGGGTGACTAAGGAGGCCGTGGGACACTGAAGTTGTCCGGAGGCAGAATGAGGGTGTCCCGGGGGAGACTGATGGTGTTCAATGGTGGAGACTTAGGGTGTCCTCGAGCAGACTGAGGGTGTCTGGAGGGAGAATGAGGGGTCCGGGGGGAGACTGAGGGTCTCCTGGGGAGAATGAGGGTGTCCATGGGGACTATGAGGGGATCCGAGGGGGAGACTGAGGGTCTCCAGATTGACACTGAGTGTGTCTGTGGGGAAAATGAGGGTGTCCAGGGGGAGACTGAGGGTGTCCAGGGGAGACTGAGGGTGTCCGGGGTGAGACTGGGAGTGTCCAGGGGGAGACTGAGGCGGTCTGAGGGGACACAAAGTGGGTCCAGTGGGAGACCGAGGGTGTCCGAAGTGGAGACTGAGGGTGTCCGAAGAAGAGACAGAGGGTATCTGATGGGCAGACTGAAGGTGTCCAGCGGGAGACTAAGGGCGTTCAGGAGAAGACTTAAGGTGTCCGAGGGGAAGACTGAGGGGGTCTGGGATGAGACTGAAGGTGTCCAGGGTTAGACTGAGGGTGTCCAGGATGAGACTGAGAATGTCCAGGGGGAGACTGAGGGTGTCCAGGGAGGTCTGAGGATGTCCAGGCGGAGACTGAGGGTGTCCAGAGGGAGACTGAGCGTATCTGAGGGGGACACTGAGGGTGTCCAAGGGTAGACTAAGGGTGTCCGAGGGGACACTGAGGGGGTCAAGGGGGAGTCTGAGGTTGTCCGGAGGATACTGAGGGGGTCTAAGGGAGAGACTGAGGATGTCCGGGGAAGTCTGAGGGTGTCTGAGGGGAGAATGAGGGTGTCAAGGGGGAGACTGAGGGGGTCCAAGGGGAGACTACGGGAGCCGGGGGAAGACTGAGGTTATCCAGGCAGAGAACGAGTGTGACCGGGAGGAGAATGATTGTGTCCGAGGGGGAGACTGAGGATGTCCAGGGTGCGGATAATGGTGTCCAGGGGGAGAATGAGGGTATCCTGGGGGAGACATTGGGTGTCTGAGGGAGATTGGAGGGTATCCTGGGGAGATTGAGGGTGTCCATGGGGAGACTGAGGGGGTCCGAGGGGAGACTAAGTGGGCTGGGTGTACACTGAGGTTGTCCGAGGGCAGAATTAGGGATTCCCTGGGGAGACTGAGGGAGTCCAGGGGGCGTGGAGACTGAGTGTGTCCGGGGTGAGACTGAGGTTGTCCAGCGGAAGAAAGAAGGTGTCTAAGGGGGAGACAGATGGTGTCCGTGCGGAGACTCAAGGGGTCTGAGGGGAGACTGAGTGGGTCCAGGGGGAGACTGAGGGGTTCTAGGAGGAGACTCAGGATGTCTGAAGGGGAGACTGAGTCTGTCCGAGGGGAAGAGTGAGGGGGGCAAGGGGGAGACTGAGGGTGTCCGAGGTGGCGACTGAATGAGTCCGGGGTGGAGACTGAGGGGTTCAGGGGGAGACTAAGAGTGTCCAGGGGGAGACTGAGGTTATCCAGCGGGAGACTGAGGGTGTGCGAGGGGGAGATGGATGGTGTCCAGGGGTTAACAAATGCATCCGAGAGGAGACTGAGAGTGTCAGAGTGGGAGACTGAGGGTGTCCGAGCGGGGAATGATGGTGTCAAGTGAGGGACTGAGGTTGTCCAGGAGGAGACTGATGAGGTCCGGGGGAGAATGAGGGTGTCAAGTAGGAGACTGACGGTGTCCTAGGGGAGACTGAGGGTGTCCGAAGGGGAGACTGAGGGTGTCCATGGGAGAATGAGGGTGACCGATGGGAGACTTAGGATGTCAAGGGGGAGAATGATTATGTCCAGGGGAGTATGATGGTTTCCGAGGTGACACAGAGCTGGTTCGTGGGGAGAATGAGGGTGTCCGGGGGAGACCGAAGGTGTCCAGGGTGGATACAGTGGGTGTCCAGGGGGAGAATGAGGGTGTCAGTGGGCAGACTGAGGGTGTCCAGGGGGAGGCTGAGGGTGTCTGGAGGGAGACTGAGGGTGTCCTTGAGGGAGACAGAGGGAGTCCAGGGGGAGATTCAGGGTGCCCAAGGAGAGGATGAGGATGTCAATTGGGAGACTGAGGGTGTCTGTAAGGGAGACTCACGGTGTCCAGAGAGGATACTGAGGGGTCCATGTAGAGACTGAGGGAGTCCAGCGCGAGAATGAGGGTTTCAAGGGAGAGACTGAGGATATCAAGGGGGAGACTGAGGGTGTCCGAAGAGGAAACTGAGGCTGTTCAAGGGGGAGATTGAGGGTGTCCGGGGTGAGACTGAGGGGGCCGGGTGGAGAATGATTGTGTCCTAGGGGGAATGAGGGTGTCCCAGTGGAGATGGAGGGTGTCCAGGGGGAGAATGAATGTGTCCAGTGGGCAGACTGAGGGTGTCCGAGGGGAGACTGAGGGTGTCCGAGGGGAGACTGAGGGGGCCTGGAGGGAGACTGAGGGTGTCCTTGAAGGAGACAGAGGGAGTCCAGGGGGATCTTCAGGGTGCCCGAGGGGATAATGAGGGTGTCAAGGGGGAGACTGAGGGTGTCCATGGGGAGTCTGAGGGTGTCCAGTGGGAAAGTTAGGGAGTCTGAGGGCAGACTGAGAGTGGCAAGGAGGAGACTGAGGGTATGCAGGGGGAGACTGAGGGTGTCCAAATGGGAGCCTGAGAGTGTCCAAGCGGGAGACTGAGGGTGTCCGGTATGGAGACTGTGGGGTTCAGCGGGAGACTGGGGGTGTCCGAGGGGATACAGATGGTGTCCAGGGAGAGACTGAGTGTATCCGAGGGGAGAATAAGAGTGGCCGAAGGGAAGACTGAGGGAGTCCGAAGGGGAGACTGAGGGTGTCCATGGGAGAATGATGGTGTCCGAGGTGAGAAGGAGGTGGTCCGTGGGGAGAGTGAGGGTGTCCAGGCAGAGACTGAGGGTGTCCAGTGGGAGACTGATGAGATCCGAGGGAGAGTGTATCTTACCGAGGGGGAGACTGAGGGTGTCCAGGGGAGACCGAGGGCAGACTGAGGGTGTCCAGGGGGAGGCTGAGGGTGTCCAAGGGGAGACTGAGGGGGTCCGGAGGGAGACTGAGGGTGTCCTTGAAGGAGACAGAGGGAGTCCGGGGGAGACTCAAGGGGTCTGAGGGGAGACTGAGTGTGTCCAGTGGGGAGACTGAGGGTGTCCGAGGTGAGAATGAGGGTGTCATGGGGGAGTCCAAGGGTTGACAGTGTGGACACAGTGGGTGTCCAGGGGGAGAATGAGGGTGTCCAGGATGGATACAGTGGGTGGCCAGGGGAAGAATGAGGGTGTCAGAGGGCAGACTGAGGGTGTCCAGGGGGAGGCTGTGGGTGTCCAATGGTAGACTGAGGGGGTCCGGAGGGAGACTGAGGGTGTTCTTGAAGGAGAAAGTGGGAGTCCAGGGGGCGACTCAGGGAGCCCAAGGGGAGAATGAGGGTGTCAAGGGGGAGACTGAGGGTGTCTGAACGGGAGACTCACGGTGTCCGGAGAGGATACTGAGGGGTCCGTGTAGACACTGAGGGTGTCCAACTCGAGAATAAAGGAGTCAAGGGAGAGACTGAGGATATCAAGGGGGAGACTGAGGGTGTCCGAAGGGGAGACTGAGTGTGTTCAAGGGGGAGATTGAGGTTTTGCGGTGTGAGACTGAGGGGGCCAGGCGGAAACTGATTGTCTCCTGGGGATACTGAGTGTGTCCAGTGGGGAGACTGAGGGTGTCCGATGGGAGACGGTGGGTGTCTAGTGGGGAGACTGAGGGTGTCCGGAGAGGATACTGACGGGTCCATGCAGAGACTGAGGGTGTCCAACACGAGAAGGAAGGAGTCAAGGGAGAAACTGAGGATATCAAGGGGGAGACTGAGGGTGTCCTAAAGGGAGACTGAGGGTGTTCAAGGGGGAGATTGAGGGTGACCGGGGTGAGACTGAGGGGGCCGGGCGGAAAATGATTGTGTCCTGGGGAGAATGAGGGTGTCCGAGGGGAGACTGTGGGTGTCTAGTGGGGAGACTGAGGGTGTCCGAGGGGAGACTGAGGGTGTCCAAGGGGAGACTCAGGGTGTCCGAAGAGAGACTGAGGGTGTCCGAATGGAGACTGAGGGTGTCCAGCGGAGAGACTGAGGAGTCAGTGGGAGACTGAGGGTGTCCTGAGTGAGCCTGAGGGTTTCTGGAGGAGACTGAGGGTGTCTGAGGGGGAGGGTGAGGGTGTCCGGATTGAGACTGAGGGTGTCCAGGGGGAGACATTGGGTGTCTGAGGGGGAGATGGAGGGTGTCAGAGGGGAGTCTGAGGGGGTCCGAGGGGAGACTTGAGGGTATCCTGGTGAGAATGAGGGTGTCTGTGGGGAGACTGAGGGTGTCCGAGGGGGGAATGATGGTGTCAAGTGAGGGACTGAGATTGTCCAGGAGGAGACTGATGAGGTCCAGGGGGAGAATGAGGGTGTCAAGTGGGAGACTGAGGGTGTCCTAAGGGGAGACTGAGGGTGTCCATGGGAGAATGAGGGTGACCGATGGGAGACTTAGGATGTCAAGGGGGAGAATGATTATGTCCAGGGGAGTATGATGGTTTCCGAGGTGAGACAGAGCTGGTTCGTGGGGAGAATGAGGGTGTCCAGGGGGAGACCGAAGGTGTCCAGGTTGTATACAGTGGGTGTCCAGGGGGAGAATGAGGGTGTCAGAGGGCAGACTGAGGGTGTCCAGGGGGAGGCTGAGGGTGTCTGGAGGGAGACTGAGGGTGTCCTTGAGGAGGACAGAGGGAGTCCAGGGGGAGATTCAGGGTGCCCAAGGAGAGAATGAGGATGTCAATTGGGAGACTGAGGGTGTCTGTAAGGGAGACTCACGGTGTCCAGAGAGGATACTGAGGGGTCCATATAGAGACTGAGGGAGTCCAGCGCGAGAATGAGGGTTTCAAGGGAGAGACTGAGGATATCAAGGGGGAGACTGAGGGTGTCCGAAGAGGAGACTGAGGGTGTTCAAGGGGGAGATTGAGGGTGTCCGGGGTGAGACTGAGGGGGCCGGGTGGAGACTGATTGTGTCCTAGGGGGAATGAGGGTGTCCCAGTGGAGATGGAGGGTGTCCAGGGGGAGACCGAGGGTTTCAGTGTGGACACAGTGGGTGTCCAGGGGGAGAATGACGGTGTCCAGGGGGAGACTGAGGGGTTCCAGGATGGATACAGTGGGTGTCCAGGGGTAGAATGAGGGTGTCAGAGGGCAGACTGAGGGTGTCCAGGGGGAGGCTGAGGGTGTCCAAGGGGAGACTGAGGGGGTCTGGAGGGAGACTGAGGGTGTCCTTGAAGGAGACAGAGGGAGTCCAGGGGGATCTTCAGGGTGCCCGAGGGGATAATGAGGGTGTCAAGGGGGAGACTGAGGGTGTCCATGGGGAGTCTGAGGGTGTCCATGGGGAGTCTGAGGGTGTCCAGTGGGAAAGTTAGGGAGTCTGAGGGCAGACTGAGAGTGGCAAGGAGGAGACTGAGGGTGTCCAAATGGGAGCCTGAGAGTGTCCAAGCGGGAGACTGAGGGTGTCCGGTATGGAGACTGTGGGGTTCAGCGGGAGACTGGGGGTGTCCGAGGGGGATACAGATGGTGTCCAGGGAGAGACTGAGTGTATCCGAGGGGAGAATAAGAGTGGCCGAAGGGAAGACTGAGGGTGTCCGAAGGGGAGACTGAGGGTGTCCATGGGAGAATGATGGTGTCCGAGGTGAGAAGGAGGTGGTCCGTGGGGAGAGTGAGGGTGTCCAGGCAGAGACTGAGGGTGTCCAGTGGGAGACTGATGAGATCCGAGGCAGAGTGTATCTTACCGAGGGGGAGACTGAGGGTGTCCAGGGGAGACCGAGGGCAGACTGAGGGTGTCCAGGGGGAGGCTGAGGGTGTCCAAGGGGAGACTGAGGGGGTCCGGAGGGAGACTGAGGGTGTCCTTGAAGGAGACAGAGGGAGTCCGGGGGAGACTCAGGGGGCCCGAGGGGAGACTGAGTGTGTCCAGTGGGGAGACTGAGGGTGTCCGAGGTGAGAATGAGGGTGTCCAGGGGGAGTCCAAGGGTTGACAGTGTGGACACAGTGGGTGTCCAGGGGGAGTCCAAGGGTTTCCAGTGTGGACACAGTGGGTGTCCAGGGGGAGAATGAGGGTGTCCAGGATGGATACAGTGGGTGGCCAGGGGAAGAATGAGGGTGTCAGAGGGCAGACTGAGGGTGTCCAGGGGGAGGCTGTGGGTGTCCAATGGTAGACTGAGGGGGTCCGGAGGGAGACTGAGGGTGTCCTTGAAGGAGAAAGTGGGAGTCCAGGGGGAGACTCAGGGAGCCCAAGGGGAGAATGAGGGTGTCAAGGGGGAGACTGAGGGTGTCTGAACGGGAGACTCACGGTGTCCGGAGAGGATACTGAGGGGTCCGTGAAGACACTGAGGGTGTCCAACTCGAGAATAAAGGAGTCAAGGGAGAGACTGAGGATATCAAGGGGGTGACTGAGGGTGTCCGAAGGGGAGACTGAGTGTGTTCAAGGGGGAGATTGAGGTTTTGCGGTGTGAGACTGAGGGGGCCGGGCGGAAACTGATTGTCTCCTGGGGATACTGACTGTGTCCAGTGGGGAGACTGAGGGTGTCCGATGGGAGACGGTGGGTGTCTAGTGGGGAGACTGAGGGTGTCCGGAGAGGATACTGACGGGTCCATGCAGAGACTGAGGGTGTCCAACACGAGAAGGAAGGAGTCAAGGGAGAAACTGAGGATATCAAGGGGGAGACTGAGGGTGTCCGAAAGGGAGACTGAGGGTGTTCAAGGGGGAGATTGAGGGTGACCGGGGTGAGACTGAGGGGGCCGGGCGGAAAATGATTGTGTCCTGGGAAGAATGAGGGTGTCAGAGGGGAGACTGTGGGTGTCTAGTGGGGAGACTGAGGGTGTCCGAGGGGAGACTGAGGGTGTCCAAAGGGAGACTCAGGGTGTCTGAAGAGAGATTGAGGTGTCCGAATGGAGACTGAGGGTGTCCAGCGGAGAGACTGAGGGGTCAGTGGGAGACTGAGGGTGTCCTGAGTGAGCCTGAGGGTTTCTGGAGGAGACTGAGGGTGTCTGAGGGGGAGGGTGAGGGTGTCCGGGTTGAGACTGAGGGTGTCCAGGGGGAGACATTGGGTGTCTGAGGGGGAGATGGAGGGTGTCAGAGGGGAGTCTGAGGGGGTCCGAGGGGAGACTTGAGGGTATCCTGGTGAGAATGAGGGTGTCTGTGGGGAGACTGAAGGGGTCCAAGGGGAGACTAAGGGGGCTGGGATGACACTGAGATTGTCCGGGGGCCGAATGAGGGTGTCCCGGGGGACCGGGGGTCGGTGGGAGACTGATTATGTCTGGGATGAGACTGAGGTTATCCAGCGGGAGAAAGAGGGTGTCTGAGGGTGAGACTCAGGGGGTCTGATGGGAGACGGAGTCGGTCCAGGCGAAGACTGATGGTGTTGAGGAGCAGACTGAGAATGTCCGAAGAGGAGACTGAGGGTGTCCGAGGGGAAGAGTGATGGGGTCCAGGGGGAGACTATGGGTGTCCGAGTGGGAGACTGAGGGTGTCAAGCGGGAGACTGAGGGTGTCTGAGGAGGAGACAGAGGGTGTCAGAGGGGAGACTGAGGGGGTCCGAATGGAGACTGAGGGTATCCTGGGGCAAATGAGGGTTTCCGTGGGGAAACTGAGGGGGTCTGATGGAAGACTGAAGGACTCCGAGGGGTGACTAAGGGGGCCGTGGGACACTGAAGTTGTCCGGGGGCAGAATGAGGGTGTCCCGGGGGAGACTGATGGTGTTCAATGGTGGAGACTTAGGGTGTCCTCGAGCAGACTGAGGGTGTCTGGAGGTAGAATGAGGGTTCCGGGGGGAGACTGAGGGTCTCCTGGGGAGAATGAGGGTGTCCATGGGGAAAATGAGGGTGTCCAGGGGGAGACTGAGGGTGTCCAGGGGAGACTGAGGGTGTCCGGGGTGAGACTGGGAGTGTCCAGGGGGAGACTGAGGCTGTCTGAGGGGAGACAAAGTGGGTCCAGTGGGAGACCGAGGGTGTCCGAAGTGGAGACTGAGGGTGTCCGAAGGAGAGACAGAGGGTATCTGATGGGCAGACTGAAGGTGTCCAGCGGGAGACTAAGGGCGTTCAGGAGAAGTCTTAAGGTGTCCGGTGGGAGGCTGAGGGGTCTGGGGGAGAATGTGGCTGTCTGGGACAGACTGGAGGTGTCCGAGGGGAAGACTGAGGGGGTCTGGGATGAGACTGAGCGTGTCCAGGGGGAGACTGAGGTTATCTGAGGGGGGAGACAGAGGGTGTCCAAGAGTAGACTAAGGGTGTCCGAGGGGACACTGAGGGGGTCAAGGGGGAGTCTGAGGTTGTCCGGAGGATACTGAGGGGGTCTAAGGGAGAGACTGAGGATGTCCGGGGAAGTCTGAGGGTGTCTGAGGGGAGAATGAGGGTGTCAAGGGGGAGACTGAGGGGGTCCAAGGGGAGACTACGGGAGCCGGGGGAAGATTGAGGTTATCCAGGCAGAGAATGAGTATGTTCCGGAGGAGAATGATTGTGTCCGAGGGGGAGACTGAGGGTGTCCGGGATGCGGATAAGGGTGTCCAGGGGGAGAATGAGGGTATCCTGGGGGAGGCATTGGGTGTCTGAGGGAGATTGGAGGGTATCCTGAGGAGATTGAATGTGTCCGTGGGGAGACTGAGGGGGTCCGAGGGGAGACTAAGTGGGCTGGGTGTACACTGAGGTTGTCCGAGGGCAGCATTAGGGTTTCCCTGGGGAGACTGAGGGAGTCCAGGGGGCGTGGAGACTGAGTGTGTCCGGGGTGAGACTGAGGTTGTCCAGCGGAAGAAAGAAGGTGTCTAAGGGGGAGACAGAGGGTGTCCGTGCGGAGACTCAGGGGTCTGAGGGGAGACTGAGTGGGTCCAGGGGGAGACTGAGGGGGTCTAGGGGGAGACTGAGGGGGTCTAGGAGGAGACTCAGGATGTCTGAAGGGGAGACTGAGCCTTTCCGAGGGGAAGAGTGAGGGGGTCCGGGGGAGACTGAGGTTGTCCGAGGTGGCGACTGAATGAGTCCGGGGTGGAGACTGAGGGGTTCAGGGGGAGACTAAGAGTGTCCAGGGGGAGACTGAGGTTATCCAGCGGGAGACTGAGGGTGTGCGAGGGGGAGATGGATGGTGTCCGGGGGTTAACAAATGCATCCGAGAGGAGACTGAGAGTGTCAGAGTGGGAGACTGAGGGTGTCCGAGGGGGGAATGATGGTGTCAAGTGAGGGACTGAGGTTGTCCAGGAGGAGACTGATGAGGTCCAGGGGGAGAATGAGGGTGTCAAGTGGGAGACTGAGGGTGTCCGAAGGGGAGACTGAGGATGTCAAGGGGGAGAATGATTATGTCCAGGGGAGTATGATGGTTTCCGAGGTGAGACAGAGCTGGTTCGTGGGGAGAATGAGGGTGTCCAGGGGGAGACCGAAGGTGTCCAGGGTGGATACAGTGGGTGTCCAGGGGGAGAATGAGGGTGTCAGAGGGCAGACTGAGGGTGTCCAGGGGGAGGCTGAGGGTGTCTGGAGGGAGACTGAGGGTGTCCTTCAGGGAGACAGAGGGAGTCCAGGGGGAGATTCAGGGTGCCCAAGGGGAGAATGAGGATGTCAATTGGGAGACTGAGGGTGTCTGTAAGGGAGACTCACGGTGTCCAGAGAGGATACTGAGGGGTCCATATAGAGACTGAGGGAGTCCAGCGCGAGAATGAGGGTTTCAAGGGAGAGACTGAGGATATCAAGGGGGAGACTGAGGGTATCCGAAGGGGAGACTGAGGGTGTTCAAGGGGGAGATTGTGGGTTTCCGAGGGGGAGACTGAGGGTTTCCCAGGGGGAGACAGAGGCTCTCTGATGGGGAGGCTGAGGGTGTCCAGCGGGAGACTTAAAGTGTCTGGTGTGAGACTGAGGGGTCTGGGAGAGTGTGGCTGTCCGGGACAGACTGAGGGTGTCCGAGAGGAAGATTGAGGGTGTCCTGGATGAGACTGTGGCTGTCCGGGACAGACTGAGGGTGTCCGAGGGGAAGATTGTGGGTGTCCTGGATGAGACTGAGGGTGTCCAGCCGGAGAAAGAGTGTGTCTGATGGGGAGAGAGAGGGTGTCCGTGCAGAGACTCATGGGTCCAGGGGAAGACTGAGGGTGTCTAGGAGGAAACTGAGGGTGTCCGAGGGGAAGAGTGAGCGGGGTCCATGGGGAGACTAAGGGTGTCCGAGGGGGAGACTGATTGTGTCCAGAGGTAGACTGAGGGTGTTCGGGAGCAAGACGCTGGGTGTCCGGGGGGACTGAAAATGTCAAGGGGGAGACTGAGGGTGTCCGAGGGGAGAATGAGGGTGTCAAGGCGGAGACTGACGCTGTCTGATGGGGAGACAGAGGGGTTTATGGGGAGACTGAGGGCATCTTGGGGAGAATGAGGGTGTCCATGGGGAGACTGAGGAGGTCTGAGGGGAGACTAAGGGGGCCGAGAGGAGACTGAGGGTGTCCGGGCAGAGAATGAGGGTTTCCCGGAGGAGAACGATTGTGTCCGAGTGGGAGACTGAGGGTGTCCGGGGTGAGACTGAGGGTGTCCAGGGGGAGACAGAGGCTGTCTGACGGGGAGACAGAGGGTGTCAGAGGGGAGACTGAGGGTGTCAAGCGGGAGATTGAGGGTGTCCGAGGTGAGACTGAGGGTGTCCAGGGGTGGACCTAAGGTGTCCAGTGGGAGACTGAGGGGCCTGGGGGAGACTGTGGCTGTCTGGGACAGACTGAGGGTGTCCGAGGGGAAGACTGAGGGTGTCCAGGGGAGAATGTGAGTATCTTAGGGGAAGACTGAGCGTGTCCAGGAGGAGACTGCGGGTATTCAGGGGAAGACTGAGGGTGTCCAGGGGGAGACTGCAGGTATTCAGGGGGAGATTGTGGGTGTCCCAGAGCTAGACGGAGGGTTTCCAGGGGGGGACTGAGGGTGTCCGAGGGGGAGACTGAGGGTCTCCAATGTGGAGAATGAGCTTTTCCAGTGAAGACTGATGTTATCTGATGGGTGAATGAGGGTGTCAAGGGGGAGACTGAGGGTGTCAAGGGGGAGACTGAGGGGGTCCGAGGGGAGACTAAGTGTGCCGCAGGAGACTGAGATAGTCCTGCGGGAGAATGAGGGTGTCCATGGGGAGACTGAGGAGGTCTGAGGGGAGACTAAGGGGGCCGAGAGGAGACTGAGGGTGTCCGGGCAGAGAATGAGGGTTTCCCGGAGGAGAACGATTGTGTCCGAGTGGGAGACTGAGGGTGTCCGGGGTGAGACTGAGGATGTCCAGGGGGAGACAGAGGCTGTCTGACGGGGAGACAGAGGGTGTCGGAGGGGAGACTGAGGGTGTCAAGCGGGAGACTGAGGGTGTCCGAGGTGAGACTGAGGGTGTCCAGGGGTGGACCTAAGGTGTCCAGTGGGAGACTGAGGGGCCTGGGGGAGACTGTGGCTGTCTGGGACAGACTGAGGGTGTCTGAGGGGAAGACTGAGGGTGTCCGAGGGATAGAATGTAAGTATCTTAGGGGAAGACTGAGGGTGTCCAGGAGGAGACTGCGGGTATTCAGGGGAAGACTGAGGGTGTCCAGGGGGAGACTGCAGGTATTCAGGGGGAGATTGTGGGTGTCCCAGAGCTAGACGGAGGGTTTCCAGGGGGGGACTGAGGGTGTCCGAGGGGGAGACTGAGGGTCTCCAATGTGGAGAATGAGCTTTTCCAGTGGAGACTGATGTTATCTGATGGGTGAATGAGGGTGTCAAGGGGGAGACTGAGGGTGTCAAGGGGGAGACTGAGGGGGTCCGAGGGGAGACTAAGTGTGCCGCAGGAGACTGAGATAGTCCTGCGGGAGAATGAGGGTGTCCTATGGGGAGACTGAGAGCATCTGAAAGGGGACCGAGGTTGTCCGGGGGGACTAAGGCTGTCCAGGGGGAGAATGAGGGTTTCCAGTGGGAGACAGAGGATGTCCGGTGGGGAGATGGAGGATGAGGGGGGATGAGGTTCTCTGGGGGGAGACCGAGGGGGTTCAGGGGGAGACTAAGGGTGTCCGAGGGGGAGACAGATGGTGTCCAGGGGGAGACTGAGTGTGTCCGAGGTGAAACAGATGTGGTCCGTGGGGAGAGTGAGGGTGTCCAGGCAGAGACTGAGGGTGTCCAGTGGGAGACTGATGAGATCTGAGGGAGAGTGTGGGTGTCTGAGGGGGAGACTGAGGGTGTCCAGAGGGAGACCGAGGGCAGAATGAGGATGTCAAGGGGGCGACTGAGGGTGTCTGAGGTGAAGACTGAGTGAGTCCAGGGTGGAGACTGAGGGGTTCAGGGGGAGACTAAGGGTGTCCAGTGGGAGACTGAGGTTAGCCATGGGAGACTGAGGGTGTTCAGGGGGAGACTCAGGGTGTCCAGAGGGGACCGAGGATGTCCAGGGGGAGACTGAGGGTGTCCAGAGGGGACTGAGGATGTCCAGGGGGAGACTGAGGGTGTCCAGAGGGAGACTGAGGGTGTCTGAGGAGGAGACAGAGGGTATCCAAGGGTAGAGTAAGGGTGTCCGCGGGGACACTGAGGGGGTCAAGGGGAGTCTGAGGGTGTCCAGGGGGATACTGAAGGGGTCCAAGGGAGAGACTGAGGATGTCCGGGGGAGTCTGCGGATGTCCTAGGGGAGAATAAGACGATCAAGGGGGAGACTGAGGGTGTCCGAGGGTGAGACTGAGGGTGTCGGGAGGAGACTGAGGTGTTCAGGGGGAGACTGAGGGTACCCTGCAAAGAATGAGGGTGTCCGTTGGGAGACTAAGGGTGCCGGAGGGAGAATGAGGGTGTCCCAGAGGAGAATGATTGTGTCCGAGGGGGAGACTGAGGATGTCGAGGGGGAGACTGAGGGTTTCCGGGGGGAGACTGAGGGTGTCAAGTGGGAGACTGAGGGTGTCCGGAGTGAGACTGACGGTGTCCACGGGTAGACCTAAGGTGTCCGGTGGGAGACTAAGGGGCCTGGGGGAGACTGTGGCTGTCTGGGACAGACTGAGGGTGTCTGAGGGGAAGACTGAGGGTGTCCGAGGGATAGAATGAGGGTGTCAGTGGGGGAGAATTAAGTTGTCCGGTGGGAGAGACTGAGGGGCTGGGGAAGACTGTGGCTGTCCGGGGCAGACTGAGGGTGTCCGAGGGGAAGATTGAGGGTGTCCGTAATGAGACTGAGGTTGTCCAGGGGGAGACTGAAGATGTCCGAGGGGGAGATTGAGGTTGTCAAACCGGAGACTGAGGGTGTCCAGGGGAGAATATGAGTATCTTAGGGGAGACTGAGGGTGTCCAGGGGAGAATGTGAGTATCTTAGGGGAGACTGAGGGTGTCCAGGGGGAGACTGTGGGTATTCAGGGGGAGACTGTGGGTGTCCAGGGGGAGACTGCGGGTATTCAGGGGGAGACTGTGGGTGTCCAGGGGGAGACTGCGGGTATTCAGGGGGAGATTGAGGGTGTGCCGGAGCGAGTCGGATGGTTTCCAGGGGGAGACTGAGGGTGTCCGAGGGGGAGACTGAGGGTCTCCGATGTGGAGAATGAGGGTGTCTGGTGGAGACTGATGTTATCTGATGGGTGAATGAGGGTGTCAAGTGGGAGACTGAGGGTGTGAAGGGGGAGACTGAGGGGGTCCGAGGGGAGACTAAGGGTGTCGGCGGGAGACAGATAGTCCCGCGTGAGAATGAGGGTGTCCTAGGGGGAGACTGAGAGCGTCCGAAAGGAGACTGATGGTGTCCGGGGGGGGATCTAAGGCTGTCCAGGGGGAGAATGAGGGTTTCCAGGGGGAGACAGAGGGTGTCCGGTGGGGAGACAGAGGATAAGGGGGGACTGAGGTTCTCTGGGGGGAGACCGAGGGGGTTCGGGGGAGACTAAGGGTGTCCGAGGGGGAGACTGAGTGTGTCCGAGGGGCGACTCAGGGTGTCCATGGGAGAATGATGGTGTCCGAGGTGAGACAGAGGTGGACCCTGGGGAGAGTGAGGGTGTCCAGGCAGAGACTGAGGGTGTCCAGGGGGAGACTGATGAGATCCGAGGGAGAGTGTGGGTGTCCGAGGGGGAGACTGAGGGTGTCCGGGGGAGACCGAGGGCAGAATGAGGGTGTCAAGGGGGCGACTGAGGGTGTCTGAAGTGGAGACTGAGTGAGTCCGGGGTGGAGACTGAGGGGTTTGGGGGAGTCTAAGGGTGTCCAGCGGGAGACTGAGGGTGTGCGAGGGTGGAATGATGGTGTCAAGTGAGGGACTGATGGTGTCCAGGGGGAGACAGAGGGTGTGCAGGGGGAGACAGAGAGTGTCTGAGGAAGAGACGGAGGGTGTCGGAGGGGAGACTGAGGGTATCCTGGGGAGAATGAGGGTGTCCGTGGGGAGATTGAGGGGCTCTGAGGGGAGACTAAGGGGGCTGGGGGTACACTGAGACTGTCCGGGGGCAGAATGAGGGTGTCCCAGGGGAGACCGAGGGTGTCCGAAGAGGAGACTGATGTTGTCCGAGGGGGAGAAAGAGGGTATCTGATGTGGAGACTGAAGGTGTCCAGCAGGAGACTAAAGGCATCCAGGAGAAGACTTAAGGTGTCTGGTGGGAGACTGAGGGGGCTGGGGGAGACTGTGGCTGTCTGGGACACGCTGAGGGTGACTGGGATGAGATTGAGGGTGTCTGGGATGAGACTGAGGGCGTCGAGAGGGAGACTGAGGTTATCTGAGGGGTAGACAGAGGGTGTCCAAGGGTAGACTAAGGGTGTCCGAGGGGAGACTGAGAGAGTCAAGGGGAGTCTGAGGGTGTCCAGGGGAACACTGTGGGGGTCCAAGGGAGAGAGTGAATATGTCCGGGGGAGTCTGCGGGTGTCCGAGGGGAGAATAAGAGTGTCAAGGGGGAGACTGCAGGTGTCCGAGGGGAGAATGAGGGTGTCAAGGGGGAGACTGCAGGTGTCCGAGGGTGAGACTGAGGGGTTCTGGGGGAGAGTGAAGGTACCCTGGAAAGAATGAGGGTGTCTGTAGGGAGACTAAGGGGGCCCGGGGGAGAATGAGGGTGTCGAGGGGGAGACTGAGGGTGTTGAGGGGGAGACTGAGGATATCCGGGGGAGACTGAGGGTGTCCATGGTGAGACTGAGGGTGTCCAGCAGGAGACAGGGTGTCCGGAGTGAGACTGATGGTGTCTAGGTAGAGACAGAGGGTGCCTGATGGGGAGACGGAGGATGTTGGAGTGGAGACTGAGGGAATCCGAGGGAGACTGAGGGTATCCTGGGGAGAATGAGGTTGTCCGTGGGGACTCTGAGCGGGTCTGAGGGGAGACTAAGGTGGCCAGGGAGAGACTGAGATTATCCAGGGGCAGAATGAGTGTGTCCTGGGAGAGACTGATTTTGTCCAAGGGGAGACTAAGGGGTTCAGGGGGAGACTGAGGGTATCTTGGTGAGATAGAGGGTGTCCGTGGGAGACTGAGGGGGACCGAGGGGGAGACTGAGGGTCTCCGGTGTGACACTGAGGGTGTCTGGTGGGAAATTGATGGTGTCCGGAGGAAGACTGAGGGTGTCCGTGGTGCGACTGAGGTTGTCCGGTGGGGAGACTGAGGGGTTCAGGGGGAGACTAAGGGTGTCCGAGGGGGAGACAGATGGTGTCCAGGGAGAGACTGAGTGTGTTCGAGGGGAGACTGAGAGTGTCCGAATGGGAGACTGAGGGTGTCCGAAGGGGAGACTCAGGGTGTCCGTGGGAGAATGATGGTGTCCGAGGTGAGACGGAGGTGGTCCCTGGGGAGAGTGAGGGTGTCCAGGCAGAGACTGAGGGTGTCAAGGGGGAGACTGATGAGATCCGAGGGAGAGTGTGGGTGTCCGAGCGGGAGACTGAGGGTGTCCAGGGGGAGACCGAGGGCAGAATGAGGATGTCAAGGGGGCGACTGAGGGTGTCTGGGGTGGAGACTGAGTGAGTCCGGGGTGGAGACTGAGGGGTTCGGGGGAGACAAACGGTGTCCAGTGGGAGACTGAGGTTATCCAGCGGGAGACTGAGGGTGTGCAAGGGGCGAATGATGGTGTCAAGCGAGGGACTGAGGGTGTCCAGGGGGAGACTGCGGGTGTCAAGCGGGAGCCTGAGGGTGTCCTGGGTGAGACAGAGGGTGTGCAGGGGGAGACAGAAAGTGTCTGAGGAGGAGACGGATGGTGTTGGAGGGGAGACTAAGGGTATCCTGGGGAGAATGAGGGTGTCCGTGGGGAGAATGAGGGGGTCCAAGGGGAGACTGAGAGGGTTAAGGGGAGTCTGAGGGTGTCCAGGGGAACACTGTGGGGGTCCAAGGGAGAGACTGAATATGTCCGGGGGATTCTGCGGGTGTCCGAGGGGAGACGGAGGCTGTCCTAGGTGAGACTGAGGGGGTCCGAGGGGAGACAAAGTGGGTCTAGTGGAAGACCGACAGTGTCCAATGAGGAGACTGATGTTGTCTGAGGGGGAGAAAGAGGGTATCTGATGTGCAGACTGAAGGTGTCCAGCAGGAGACTAAAGGCATCCAGGGGTAGACTTAAGGTGTCTGGTGGGAGACTGAGGGGGCTGGGGGAGACTGTGGCTGTCTGGGACAGACTGAGGGTGTCTGGATTGAGACTGAGGGTGTCCAGGGGTAGACTGAGGGTGTCTGGGATGAGACTGAGGGTGTCGAGAGGGAGACTGAGGTTATCTGAGGGGTAGACAGAGGGTGTCCAAGTGTAGACTAAGGGTGTCTGAGGGGATACTGAGAGGGTCAGGGGGAGTCTGTGGGTGTCCAGGGGAGTACTCTGGGCGTCCAAGGGAGAGACTGAATATGCCCGGGGGAGTCTGAGGGTGTCTGAGGGGAGAATGAGGGTGTCAAGGGGGAGGCTGAGGATGTTCACAAGGAGACTGGGGGTGTCCAGAGGGAGACTGAGGGTATCTGAGGGCCAGACAGATGGTGTCCAAAGGTAGACTAAGGGTGTCCGAGGGGACACTGTGGGGGTCAAGGGGGAGTCTGAGGGTGTCCAGGAGGATACTGAGGGGGTCCAAGGGAGAGACTGATGATGTCCGGGGAGTCTGATGGTGTCCGAGGGGAGAATGAGGGTGTCAAGGGGGAGACTGACGCTGTCCGAGGGGGAGACTGAGGGGTTTATGGGGAGACACAGGTCATCCTGGGGAGAATTAGTGTGTCCATGGGGAGACTGAGGAGGTCCGAGGGGAGACTAAGGCGTCCGGGGGGAGACTGAGGGTGTCCGGGCAGAGAATGAGGATGTCCCGGAGGAGAACGATTGTGTCCGATTGGGAGACTGAGGTTGTCCGGGGTGAGACTGAGGATGTCCAGAGGGAGACTGAGGGTGTCCAGGGGTTGAAAGAGGGTGTCGGAAGGGGAGACAGAGGGGGTCCGAGGGGGAGACAGAGGGTGTCCGTGCAGAGACTCAGGGGGTCCGAAGGGAGACTGAGTGGGTCCTGGGCAAGACTGAGGGTGTCTAGGAGGAGAATGTGGGTGTCCGAATGGGAGACTGAGGGTTTCCGAGGGGGAGACTGAGGGTGTCCGGGCTGAGACTGAGGGTGTCCAGGAGGAGACAGAGGCTGTCTGAGGGGGAGACGGAGGGTGTCGGAGGGGAGACTGAGGGTGTCAAGCGGGAGACTGAGGGTTTCTGGGGTGAGACTGATGGTGTCCAGGGGTGGATGTAAGGTGTCCGGTGGGAGACTGAGGGGCCTGGGGGAGACTGTGGCTGTCTGGGACAGACTGAGGGTTTCCGAGGGGGAGACTGAGGGTGTCCTGGCTGAGACTGAGGGTGTCCAGGAGGAGACAGATGCTGTCTGAGGGGGAGACGGAGGGTGTCGGAGAGGAGACTGAGGGTGTCAAGCGGGAGACTGAGGGTTTCCGGGGTGAGACTGATGGTGTCCAGGGGTGGATGTAAGGTGTCCGGTGGGAGACTGAGGAGCCTGGGGGAGACTGTGGCTGTCTGGGACAGACTGAGGGTGTCCGAGGGGAAGACTGAGGGTGTCCAGGGGTAGACTGAGGGTGTCCAGCGGGAGACTGAGGATGTCCAGAGGGAGACATTGGGTATCTGAGAGGGAGACAGAGGGTGTCCAAGGGTAGACTAAGGGAGTCCGAGTGGATACTGAGGGGGTCAAGGGGAGACTGAGGGTGTCCAGGGGGAAACTGAGGGTGTCCAAGGGAGAGATTGAGGATGTCCGGGGGAGTCTGAGGGTGTCTGAGGGGAGAATATGAGTGTCAAGGGGGAGACTTAGGGGGTCCGAGGGGATACAAAGTGGGTGCAGGGGGAGACTGAGGGCGTCCGAGGGGGAGACTGATTGTGTCCGAGGGGGAGACAGAGGGTCTCTGATGGGGAGGCTGAGGATGTGCAGTGGGAGAGTTAAGGTGTCCGGTGTGAGATTGAGGGGGCTGGGAGAGACTGTGGCTCTCCGGGACAGACTGAGGGTGTCCGAGGAGAAGTTTGAGGGTGTCCTGGATGTGACTGAGGGTGTCCGGGACAGACTGAGCGTGTCCGAGGGGAAGATTGAGGATGTCCTGGATGAGACTGAGGGTGTCCAGCTGGAGAAGGAGGGTGTCTGAGGGGGAGACAGAGGGTGTCCGTGCAGAAACTCAGTGGGTTCGGCGGAGACAGAGGGTGTCCGTGCAGTGACTCAGGGGGTCTGAGGGGAGACTGAGTGGGTCCAGGGGAAGACTGAGGGTGTCTAGGAGGAGACTGAGGGTGTCCGATGAGGAGACTGAGGGTGTCCGAGGAGAAGAGTGAGAGGGGTCCAGGGGGAGATTAAGGGTGTGCGAGGGGTAGACTGATGTTGTCCAGAGGTAGACTGAGGGTGTCCGGGAGCAAGACGGTGGGTGTCCAGGGGGTCTGAAGATGTCCAGGGGGAGACTGAGGGTGTGCAGAGTGAGACTGAGGGTATCTGAGGGGGAGACAGAGGGTGTACAAGGCTGGGCTAAGGGTGTCCGAGGGGATATTGAGGGGGTCAAGATGGAATCTGAGGGTGTCCGAGGGGAGAATTAGGCAGTCATTTGGGAGAATGAAGGTGTCCAAGGGGGAGACTGAGGGTGTCCGGGGGTGAGACTGAGGTGTTCATGGGGAGACTGAGGCTATCCTGGGGAGAATGAGGGTGTCTGTGGGGAGACTGAGGGTTTCCGGGGGGAGACATTGGGTGTCTGAGTGAGAGACTGAGAGTGTCGGAGGGGAGACTGAGGGGGTCCGAGGGGAGACTGGAAGGTATCCTGGGGAGAATGAGGGCGTCTGTGGGGAGACTGAAGGAGTCCGAGGGGAGACTAAGGCGGCCAGGGAGACACTGAGATTGTCTGGGGGCAGAATGAGGGTGTCAAGGGGGAGACTGAGGGTGTCCAATGGGGAGACTGAGGGGTTCATGGGGAGACTGAGGGCATCTTGGGGAGAATGAGGTTGTCCGTGGGGAGACTGAAGGGTTCCGAGGGGAGACTAAGGGGGCCGGGGGTACACTGAGATTTTCCGGGGGCAGAATGAGGGTGTTCAGGGGGAGACTGAGGGAGTCCGGATTGACACTGAGGGTGTCTGTGGGGAAACTGAGGGGGTCCAGGGGGAGACTGAGGGTGTCCGGGGGGAGACGGAGGGTGTTCGGGGTGAGACTGAGGGTGTCCAGAGGGAGAGCGAGGGTGTCTTAGGGGGAGACGGAGGCTGTCCCAGGGCAGACTGAGGGTATTTGATGGGGAACTGAGGGTGTCCAGCAGGAGACTAAGGTCATCCAGGAGGAGACTTAAGGTGTCAGGTGGGAGACTGAGGGGGCTGGGGGAGACTGTGGCTGTCCAGGACAGACTGAGGGTGTCCGAGGTGAAGATTGAAGGTGTCTGGGATGAGACTGAGGGTGTCCAGGGGGTCTGAGATGTCCAGGGGGAGACTGAGGGTGTCCAAGGGAGACTGAGGGTATCTGAGGGGGAGACCGAGGGTGTCCTAGGGTAGACTAAGGGTGTCCGAGGGGATACTGAGGAGGTCAAGGGAGTCTGAGGGTGTCCCGTGAGATACTATGGGGGTCCAAGGGAGAGACTGAATATGTCCAGGGGAGGCTGAGTGTGTCCGATGGAAGAATGAGGGTGTCAAGGGGGAGACTGAGGGGGTCCAACGGGGAGACTGAGGGGTTCATGGGGAAACTGAGGGCATCCTGGGGAGAATGAGGTTGTCCGTGGGGAGACTGAGGGGTTCCGAGGGGAGACTAAGGGGGCCAGGGGTACACTGAGATTGTCTGGGGGCAGAATAAGGGTGTCCCGGGGGAGACTGAGGGAGTCCGGGGGTGGAGACTGAGTGTGTCCGTGGTGAGACTGAGGTTGTCCAGCCGGAGAAATAGGGTGTCTGAGGGCGAGACAGAGGGTGTCCGTGCAGTGACTCATGAGGTTGAGGGGAGACTGAGTGGGTCCAGGGGAAGACAGAGTGTGTCTAGGAGGAGACTGAGGGTGTCCGATGGGGAGTCTGAGGGTGTCCAGGGGGATACTATGGGGGTCCAAGGGAGAGACTAAATATGTCCAGGGGAGTCTGAGAGTGTCCGAGGGAAGAATGAGGATGTCAAGGGCGAGACTGAGGGTGCCCAAGGGGGAGACTGAGGGGTGCATGGGGAGACTGAGTGCATCCTGGGGAGAATGAGGGTGTCCATGGGGAGACTGAGGGGGTCCGAGGGGAGACTAAGGGTGCCGGGGGGAGACTGAGATTGTCCGGGCAGAGAATGAGGGTGTCCAGGAGCAGAATGATTGCGTCCGAGGGGGCGACTGAGGATGTCCGGGGTGAGACTAAGGGTGACCAGGGGAAGACTGAGGGTGTCTGAGGGGGTGACATAGTGTCCGTGCAGAGACTCAGGGGTTCCGAGGGGAGACTTAGTGGCTCCAGGGGGAGGCTGAGGGTGTCTAGGAGGAGACTGAGGGTGTCCAAAAGGGAGACTGAGGGTGTCTGAGAGGAAGAGTGACGGGGTCCAGGGGGAGACTAAGGGTGTCCGGGGGGAGATTGAGGGTGTCAAGCGGGAGACTGAGGGTGTTAAGCGGGAGACTGAGGTTGTCCAGGGGGAGAGTTAAGGTGTCCGGTGGGAGTCTAAGGGGGCTGGAGGAGACTGTGGCTGTCCGGGGCAGACTGAGGGTGTCCAGAGGGGACTGAGGATGTCCAGAGGGAGACTGAGGGTGTCTGAGGGGGAGACAGAGGGTGTTGAAGGGTAGACTAAGGGTGTCCGAGGGGACACTGAGGGGGTCAAGGGAGAGACTGAGGATGTCCGGGGGAGTCTGCGAGTGTCCTAGGGGAGAATAAGACTATCAAGGGGGAGACTGAGCGTGTCCAAGGGTGAGACTGAGGGTGTCTGGGGGGGAGACTGATGTGTTCAGGGGGAGACTGAGGGTACCCTGCAAAGAATGAGGGTGTCCGTTGGGAGACTAAGGGGGCCGGACGGAGAATGAGGGTGTCCCAGAGGAGAATGATTGTGTCCGAGGGGGAGACAGAGGGTGTCGAGGGGGAGACTGAGGGTATCCGGGGGAGACTGAGGGTGTCCATGGTGAGACTGAGGGTGTCTGAGGGGGAGACTGAGTGTGTCCATGGTGAGACTGAGGGTGTCCAGCAGGAGACAGGGTGTCCAGTTTGAGACTGATAGTGTCTAGGGGGAGACAGAGGGTGCCTGAGGGGGAGACGGAGGGTGTTGGAGTGGAGACTGAGGGGATCCGAGGGGAGACTGAGGGTATCCTGGGGAGAATGGGGGTGTCCGGTGGGAGTCTGAGCGGGTCCAAGGGGAGACTAAGGGGGCCAGGGAGAGACTGAGATTGTCCGGGGGCAGAATGAGTGTGTCCTGGGAGAGATGGACGTTGTCCGAGGGGAGACTAAGGGTTTCGGGGGAGACTGAGGGTATCCTGGTGAGAAAGAGGGTGTCCGTGGGGAGACTGAGGGGGACCGAGGGGGAGACTGAGGGTCTCCGGTGTGACACTGAGGGTGTCTGGGGGGAAATTGATGATGTCTGGGGGAGACTGATGTTGTCCGGGATCAGACTGAGGGTATCCAGAGTGTGACTGAGGGTGTCCAGGGTGTGACTGAGGATGTCCAGGGTGTGACTGAGGATGTCCAGGGTGTGACTGAGGATGTCCAGGGGGAAACTCAGGGGTCCAGAGGGAGACTGAGGTTGCCCAGGGGGATACTGAGGGTGTCCGAGAGGGAGATTGAGGGTGTCCGATGTGGAGAATCTGGGTGTCCGGTGGAGACTGAGGGATTCCGAGGGGAGAATGAGTGTGTCAAGGGGGAGACTGAGTGTCTCCCAGGGGGAGAATGAGGGTGTCAAATGGAGACTGAGGGTGTCCAGGGGAAAATGTGGGAGTCTTAGGGGAGAATGTGGGAGTCTTAGGGGAGTCTGAGGGTGTCTAGGGGAAGACGGAGGGTGTCCGAAGGGGAGACTGAGGGTATTCGAGGGGGAGAGTGAGGGGGTCCAGGGGGAGATTGAGGGTGTCCGATTTGGAGACTGAGGGTGTCTGAGGGGAAGACTGAGGGTGTCCGAGGGGGAGAATTAAGGTGTCCGGTGGGAGACTGAGGGGGCTGGGGGCGACTGTGGCTGTCCGGGGCAGACTGAGGGTGTCCGAGGGGAAGACTGAGGGTGTACAGGATAAGACTGAGGGTGTCCAGGTGGAGACTGAGGGTGTCTGAGAGGGAGACTGGGGGTTTCTGAGGGGAGAATGAGGGTGTCCAGGGGGAGACTGAGGGTTTCCGAGGGGAGAATGAGGGTGTCCGCAGGAGACTGAGGATGTCCGAGGGGGAGATTGAGGTTGTCAAAGGGAAACTGAAGTTGTCTAGGGGAGAATATAAGTTTCTTAGGGGAGACTGAGTGTGTCGAAGGAGAGACTGAAGGTGTCCAGGGGGAGACTGCGGGTGTCCAGAGGGAGACTGATAGTGTCTGGGAGCGAGACGGAGGGTGTCCAGGGGGAGACTGAGGGATCCCAGAGAGAGACTGAGCGTGTCCAGGGGGTGACCGAGGGTGTCCCAGGGGACACTGAGGGTGTCCAAGTGGAGCCTGACGTTGTCTGCGTGAGACTCAGGGTGTCAGAGGGGATGCTGTGGGGCTCAGTGGGGAGCCTGAGGGTGTCAAGGGGGAGACTGAGGGTGTCCGAGGGGGAGAGAGTGGGTGTCCTGGGGGAGACTGAGGGGTTTAGGGGGAGACTGAGGTGTCCTGAGGGCAAATGAGGGTGTCCGGGGGACACTGAAGGTGTCCGAGTGGAGACTGAGGGTGTTCAGGGGTGAGACTGATGGGTTCAGGGACAGACAGAGGCCGTCTTTGGGAGAATGAGGGTGTCCCTGGGGAGACTGAGAGGGTCCGAGGGGAGACAGAGGGTGTCTGGGGGAGACTGAGGGTGTCCGGGAGCGAGACTGAGGGAGTGCAGAGACAGACAGTGCGTGTCCAGGGGTGAGTCTGAGTGTGTCCGGGGTGAGACTGAGGGTATCCTCGGGAGAATGAGGGTGTCCATGGGGAGACTGAGCGTGTCTGAGGGCAGACTAAGGGGGCCGGGGGGAGACTGAGGGTGTCCAGGTGGAAACTGTGTCCAGGGGCAGACTGAGCGGTCCAGAGGGAGACTGAGGGTGTCTGAGGGGGAGACTGAGGGTGTCCGGGTGAGACTCAGGGTGTCCAGGGGGAGACATTGGGTGTCTGAGGGGGAGACGGAGGGTGTCGGAGTGGAGACCGAGGGGGTCCAAGGGGAGACTGGAGGGTATCCTGGGGAGAATGAGGGTGTCCGAGGGGAGACTGAGGGGTTCCGAGGGGAGACTAAGGGGCCGGGGTGACACTGAGGGATTCCAGGGGCAGAATGAGGGTGTCCAAAGGGAGAGACTGAGGGTGTCCGGGGGGAGACTGATGGTGTTCACGGGGAAACTGAGGGTGTCAGGAGGGAGACTGAGGGAGTCTTGGGTGAGACTGAGGGTGTTCAGGGTGAGACAGAGGCTGTCCGAGGGCAGACTGAGTGGGTCCAGGAGGAGACTGAGTGTGTCCGAATGGGAAGACTGAGGGTGTCCAAGGGGGAGACTGAGGGTCTGCGATGTGGAGTATGAGGTTGTCCGGTGGAAACTGAGGTTTTCCGAGTGGTGAATGTGGTTGTCCTGGGGGAGACTGAGGGTGTCCGAGGGGGAGATAGAGGGTGTCAAAGGGGAGACTGAGAGTGTCCGAGGAGAGACTGAGGGTGTCCAGGGGGAGAATAAGGGTGTCCGAGGGGGAGACTCATGGTGGCGGATGGGGAGACTGAGGGTGTCCGAGGGGGAGAGTGAGGGGGTCCAGGGGGAGACTGAGCATGTCCGAGGGGGAAACTGAGGGTGTCCAAGGGGGAGAATTAAGCTGTCCGGTTGGTGACTGAGGGGGCTGGGGGAGAAAGTGGCTGTTCGGGGCAGACTGAGGCTGTCCGAGGGGAAGACTGAGGGTGTCTGGGATGAGACTGAGGGTGTCCAGGGGGAGACTGAGGGGTCGAGGGGGAGACTGAGGTTACCCAGGGGGAGACTGAGAGTGTCCGAGGGGGAGACTGGGAGTCTCCGCTGTGGGAATGAGGGCGTCCAGTGGAGAGTGAAGGTTTCCAAGGGGAGAATGAGAATGTCCGGGGTGAGATTGAGGTTGTCCAGGGGGAGACAGAGGGTGTCTGAGGGGGAGATAGAGGGTGTCCGTGCAGAGACTGAGGAGGTCCGAAGGTAGACTGAGTGGGTCCAGGGGGAGACTGAGGGTGTTTAGGAGGAGACTGAGTGTGTCCAAAGGGGAGACTGAGGGTGCCCGACAGGAAGAGTGAGGGGGTCCAGGGGGAGACTGAGGTTGTCCAGGGGGAGACAGAGGGTGCCGGAGGGGGAGACTGAGGGTGTCGGAGGGGAGACTGAGGGGGTCCGAGGGGAAACTGAGGGTATACTGGGGAGAAGGAGGGTGTCCGCGGGGAGACTGAGGGGGTCCGAGGGGAGACTAAGGGGGCCGAGGAGAGACTGAGATTGTCCGGGGGCAGAATGAGGGTTTCCTGGGGGAGACTGAGGGTGTCTGAGGGGAGACTGAGGGGTTCAGGGGGAGCCTGAGGGTATCCTTGGGAGAATGAGGGTGTCCATGGGGAGACTGTGGAAGTCCGAGGGGGAGACTGAGGGTCTCCGGTGTGACACTGAGGGTGTCTGGGGGGAAATTGAGGGTGTCCAGGGTGAGACTGAGGGTTTCCGGGGGAGACAGAGGGTATCTGAGGGAAGACGGACGATGTCTGAGGGGACACTGATGGGATCCGAGGGGAGACAAAGTGAGTCCAGGGGGAGATTGAGGGTGTCCGAAGCGGAGACTGAGGGTGTCTGAATGGGAGACTGAGGGTGTCCGAGGAGAGACTGAGGGTGTCCAAGAGGAGATTGCGGGTGTCCAGGGGGAGACTGAGGGTGTCCGAGGGGTGAGTGACGGGGTCCGGGGGAGATGGAGGGTGTCCGAGGGGTAGACCTAAGGTGTCCGGTGGGAGAGACTGAGGGGCTGGGGAAGACTGTGGCTGTCCGGGGCAGACTAAGGGTGTCCGAGGGGAAGACTGAGGGTGTCCGTAATGAGACTGAGGGTGTCCAGGGGGAGACTGAGTGTGTCAACGGGGAGACTGAATGTGTCCGAGGTGGAGAATGTGAGTATGGGGAGATTTAGATTGTCAAAAGGGAGACTGAGGGTGTCCAGGGGAGAATGTGATTATCTTAGAGGAGACTGAGGGTGTCCAAGGGGAGACTGTGGGTATTCAGGGGGAGACTGAGGGTGTCCCGAAGCGAGACAGAGGGTTTCCAGGGGGAAACTGAGGGTGTCCGAGGGGGAGACTGAGGGTCTCCGATGTGGAGAATGAGGGTGCCCGGTGGAGACTGATGGTATCTGAGGGGAGATTGAGGGTGTCCGAGGTGGAGAGTGACGGGGTCCAGGGGGAGACTGAATGTGTTTGAGGGGGAGACTGAGGGTGTCCGAGGGGGAGAATTAAGGTGTCCAGTGGGAGACTGAGGGGGCTGGGGGACACTGTGGCTGTCCGGGGCAGACTGAGGGTGTCCGGGATGCGACTGAGACTGTCCAGGGCGAGTCTGATGGTGTCCGGAATGAGGCTGAGGGTCTCTGAGGGGAAAACTGATTATGTCCAGAGGGAGACTGAGGGTGTCCAAGGGAGAATGAGGGTGTCCGTTGGTAGACTGAGGGTGTCCAGGAGGAGACTGACGGTGTCCGACGGAGAGACTGAGTATGTCCGAGGGGAAGAATGAGGGGGTGCAAGGGGAGACTGAGGGTGTCCAAGGGGGAGACTGAGGGTGTCCAGGGGGAGACTGAGGGTGTCCGGGTGGAGACTGACGGTGTCCGGTGTGAGACTAAGGATGTCCAGGGGGAGACAGAGGTTGTCGGAGGGGAGACTGAGGGGGTCCGAGGGTAGACTGAGGGTATCCTCGGGAGAATGAGGGTGTCCGTGGGGAGACTGAGCATGTCCAAGGGGGGAGACTAAGGCAGCCGGGGGGGAGACTGAGGTTGTCTGGGGGCAGAATGAGGGTGTCCAGGGGGAGACTGATGGTGTCCGATGGGGAGACTGAGGGTGTCCGAAGCGAGACTGAGGGTGTACAGGGGGAGAGAGAGGGTGTCAGATGGGGAGATGGAGGGTGTCAGATTGGAGACAGAGGGTGTTCGAGGGGAGACTGAGTGGGTCCACGAGGAGACTGAGGTTGTCCGAATGGGGAGACTGAGGGTGTCCAGGGGGAGTCTGAGTGGTCCGGGGGAGACTGAGGGTGTCCAGGGGGAGTCTGAGTGGTCCGGCGGAGACTGAGGTTGCCCAGGGGGAGACTGAGGGTGTCCGAGGGGGAGACTGAGGGTCTCCGATGTGGAGAATGAGGGTGTCCGGAGGATACTGATAGTATCCGAGGGGTGAATGAGGGTGTCAAGGGGGAGACTGAGGGTGTCCGTGGGGAGACTGAGGGTGTCCAGGGAGAGATTGCGGGTGTCCAGGCGGTGACTGAGGATGTCCGAAGGGGAGACTGAGGGTGTCCAAGGGGGAGAGTGACGGGGTCCAGGGGGAGACTGAATGTGTTCGAGGGGGAGACTGAGGGTGTCCGAGGGGGAGAATTAAGGTATCCAGTGGGAGACTGAGGGGGCTGGGGGAGACTGTGGCTCTCCAGGGCAGACTGAGGGTGTCTGAGTGGAAAACTGATGGTGTCCAGGAGGAGACTGAGGGTGTCCGAAGGAGCGACTGAGGGTGTCCGAGGGGAAGAGTGAGGGGGTCCAAGGGGGAGACTGGGGTTGTCCTTCAGGAGACTCAGGGTGTCCAGGGTGAGACTTAGGGTGTCCGGGTTGAGACTTTGGGTGTCCGAGGGGAGCATGAGGGTGTCCCGGTGGAAACTGATCGTCTCCAAGCGGGAGACTGAGGATGTCCGAGGGGCAGACTGAGGGTGTCTGAGGGGGAGACAGAGGGTGTCTGAACGGGAGACGGATGGTGTCAGAGGGGAGACTGAAGGGTTCCGAGGGGAGACTGAGGGCATCCTGGGGAGAATGAGGGTGTCCGTGTGGAGACTGAGGGGGTCCGAGAGGAGACTAAGGGTGCCAGGGGGAGACTGAGATTGTCCGGGGGCAGAATGAGGGTGTCCGGGGTGAGACTGAGGGTGTCCAGGGGGAGACTGAGGGTGTCCAGGGGGAGACTGAGTGTGTCCAGGGGGAGACTGAGGGTGTCCGAGGTGAGACTGTGGGTGTCCAGGGGGAGACTGAGGGTGTCTGAGGGGTAGACGGAGGATGTTCGAGGGGACACTGAGGGGATCCGAGGGGAGACAAAGTGGGTCCGGGGGAGACTGAGGGTGTCTGATGGGGAGACTGATCTTGTCCGAAGGACAGACTGAGTATATCAGAGGGGAAGAATAAGGGGGTCCAGGGGGAGACTGAGGGTTTCCGATGGGGAGACTGGGTGTGTCCAGGGTGAGACTTAGGGTGTCCAGGGGTAAATGGAGGTTGTCGGAGGGGAGATTGAGGGGGTCCGTGGGGAGACTGAGGGTATCCTTGGGAGAATGAGGGTGTCAGTTGGCAGACTGAGTGTGTCTGATGGGAGACTGATTGGGTCCAAGGGGGGAGACTAAGGCAGCCGGGGGAGAGACTGAGGTTGTCTGGGGGCAGAATGAGGGTGTCCAGGGGGAGACTGATGGTGACTGATGGGGAGACTGAGGGTGTCCAGGGTGAGACTGAGGGTGTACAGGGGGAGAGAGAGGGTGTCAGATGAGGAGATGGAGGGTGTCAGATGAGGAGACAGAGGGTGTTCGAGGGGAGACTGAGTGGGTCCAGGAGGAGACTGAGGTTGTCCGAATGGGGAGACTGAGGGTGTCCAGGGGGAGTCTGAGTGGTCCGGGGGAGACTGAGGTTGCCCAGGGGGAGACTGAGGGTGTCCGAGCTGGAGACTGAGGGTCTCCGATGTGGAGAATGAGGGTGTCCGGAGGATACTGATAGTATCCGAGGGGGGGATGAGGGCGTCAAGGGGGAGACTGAGGGTGTCCGTGGGGAGACTGAGGGTGCCAAGGGGGAGATTGCGGGTGTCCAGGCGGTGACTGAGGATGTCCGAAGGGGAGACTGAGGGTATCCGACGGGGAGAGTTACGGGGTCCAGGTGGAGGCTGAGTGTGTTCGAGGGGGAGACTGAGGGTGTCCGAGGGGGAGAATTAAGGTATCCAGTGGGAGACTGAGGGGGCTGGGGGAGACTGTGGCTGTCCGGGGCAGACTGAGGCTGTCCGAGAGGAAAACTGAGGGTGTCCGGGATGAGACTGAGGGTGTCTGAGGGGAAAACTGATGGTGTCCAGGAGGAGACTGAGGCTGTCCGAGAGGAAAACTGAGGGTGTCCGGGATGAGACTGAGGGTGTCTGAGGGGAAAATTGAGGGTGTCCAGGAGGAGACTGAGGGTGTCCGATGGAGAGACTGAGGGGGTCTGAGGGGAAGAGTGAGGGTGTCCAGGGGGAGACTGAGGGGGTCCTGCGGGAGACTCAGGGTGTTCAGGGTGAGACTTAGGGTGTCCGGGTTGAGACTGTGGGGGCCGGGGCAGACTGTGGCCGTCTGGGGAAGAATGCAGGTGTCTGAGGCTAAGACTGAGGGTGTCTGGGGGAGAATTTGGGTGTCCGAGTGGAGCATCAGGGTGTCCCCGGCGGAGACTGCTGGTGTCTGAGGGGGAGACAGAGGATCTCCGTGCAGAGACTGAGGGTGTCCGAAGGGTGGACTGAGTGGGTCCAGGGGGAGACCAATGTGTCTAGGAGGAGACTGAGAGTGTCCGAGGTGGAGTCTGAGGGTGTCCAGTCGGAGACAGAGGGGGGAGACTAAGGGGGCCGGGGGGGAGACCGAGGTTGTCTGGTGGCAGAATGAGGGTGTCCAGGGGGAGACTGAGGGTGTCCGAAGGAGAGACTGAGGGTGTCCGAGGGGAAGAGTGAGGGTGTCCAGGGGGAGACTGAGGGGGTCCGAGGGGGGAGACTGATGGTGTCAGAGGGGAGACTGAAGGGTTCCAAGGGGAGACTGAGGGCATCCTGGGGAGAATGAGGGTGTCCTGGTGGAGACTGATGGTGTCCGAAGGGGTAGGCTTAGGTTCTCTGGTGTGACACTGAGGTTGTCTGGGGGAAACTGAGGGTGTCCAGGGGGAGACTGAGGGTGTCCAGGGGGAGACTGAGGGTGTCCGAGGTGAGACTGAGGGTGTCCAGGGGGAGACTGAGGGTGTCTGAGGGGTAGACGGAGGATGTTTGAGGGGACACTGAGGGGGTCCGAGGGGAGACAAAGTGGGTCCGGGGGGAGACTGAGGGTGTCTGATGGGGAGACTGAGCGTGTCCAAGGACAGAATGAGTATATCAGAGGGGAAGAGTGAGGGTGTCCAGGGGGAGACTGATGGTGGCCGAAGGAGAGACTGAGGGTGTCTGAGGGGAAGAGTGAGGGTGTCCAGGGGGAGACTGAGGGAGTCCGAGGGGGGAGATTGGGGGTGTCCTGCGGGAGACTCAGGGTGTCCAGGGTGAGACTTAGGGTGTCTGGGTTGAGACTTTGGGGGCCGGGGCAGACTGTGGCTGTCCGGGGCAGACTGAGGGTGTCTGAGGCTAAGACTGATGGTGTCCGGGGAGAATTTGGGTGTCCGAGCGGAGCATGAGGGTGTCCCGGGGGAGACTGATGGTTACCAAGGGGTAGACTGAGGGTGTCTGAGGGGGAGACTGAGGGTGTCTGAGGGTGGACTGAGTGGGTCCAGGGGGAGACCGAGGGTGTCTAGGAGGAGACTGAGGGTGTCTGAGGTGGAGTCTGAGGGTGTCCAGTCTGAGACAGAGGGTGTCTGGCGGGGAGACAGATGGTGTCAGAGGGAGACTGAAGGGTTCCGAGGGGAGACTGAGGGCATCCTGGGGAGAATGAGGGTCTCCGTTGGGAGACTGTGGGGTTCCAAGAAGAGACTAAGTGTGCCGGGGGCAGAATGAGGGCGTCCCGGGGCAGACTGATGGTGTCCGAAGGGGGAGACTTAGGGTCTCCGGTGTGACACTGAGGGTGCCTGGGGTGAGTCTGAGGGTGTCCAGGGGGAGACTGAGGGTGTCTAAGGGGTAGACGGAGGATGTTCGAGGGGACACTGAGGGGGTCCGAGTGGAGACAAAGTGGGTCCGGGGGAGACTGAGGGTGTCCGAAGGGGAGACTGAGCGTGTCCAGCGTGAGACTTAGGGTGTCTGGGATGAGAGTGTGGGGGCCGGGGCAGACTGTGGCACTCTAGGGCAGACTAAGGGTGTCTGAGCGGAAGACTGAGGGTGTCCAGGGAGAGACAGAGGGTGTCCGGGCGGAGACTGAGGGTGTCTGGGGTGAGACTAAGGGTGTCCGGGGGAGATAGAGGTTGCTGGAGGGGAGACTGACGGGGTCCGAGGGTAGACTGAGGGTATCCTCGGGAGAATGAGGGTGTCCTTGGGGAGACTGAGCGTGTCCAAGGGGGGAGACTAAGGGGGCCGGGGGGAGACTGAGGTTGTCCGGGAGCAGATTGAGGGTGTCCAGGGGGAGACTGATGGTGGCCCATGGGGAGACTGAGGGCGTCCGAGGGGGAGAATTAAGATGTCCAGAGGGAGACTGAGGGGGTCCGACGGGGAGACTGGGGGTGTCCTGCGGGAGACTCAGGGTGTCCAGGGTGAGACTTAGGGCGTCCGGGGTGAGACTGTGTGGGCCGGGGCAGACTGTGGCTCTCCGGGGCAGACTGAGGGTGTCTGAGGCTAAGATTGAGGGTGCCCGGGGGAGAATTTGGGTATCTGAGGTGACACTGAGGTTGTCCAGAGGGAGACTGAGGGTGTCCCGGGTGACACTGATGGTGTCCAAGGGGGAGACTGAGGGTGTCCGAGGGGGAGACTGAGGGTGTCTGAGGGGGAGACAGAGGATGTCCGTGCAGAGACTGAGGGGGTCTAAGGGTGGACTAAGTGGGTCCGGGGGAGACTGAGGGAGTCTAGGAGGAGACTGAGGGTGTCAAAGGTGTAGTCTGAGGGTGTCCAGTCGGAGACAGAGGGTGTCCAGGGGGAGACTGAGGGTGTCCAGGGTGGGTCTGAGGGGACCAGGGGGAGAATGAGATTGCCCAGGGGGAGACTGATGGTGTCCGACGGAGAGACTGAGGGTCTCCGATATGGAGAATGAGGGTGTCCGGTGAATGCTGAGGGTTTCCGAGGGGAGAATGAGGGTGTCAAGGGGGAGACTGAGGGTGTCCAAGGGGGAGATTGAGGGTGTCAAAGGGGAGACTGATGGTGTCCAGAGGAGAATGTGGGTGTCTCAGGGGAGACTGCGGGGTGTTCGAGGAGAGACTGGGTGTCCGCGGGGAGATTGCGAGTTTCCAAGCGGATACTGAGGGTGTCCGAGGGGGGATAGTGAGGGTGTCCAGCGGGAGACTGAGGGTGTCCGATGGGGAGACTGAGGGTGTCCAGCGGGAGACTGAGGGTGTCCAGGGTGAGACAGTGGGAGCCGGGGCAGACTGTGGCTCTCCAGTGCAGACTAAGGGTGTTTGAGAGGAAGACTGATGGTATCCAGGAGAGAATATGGCTGTCCGAGGGGAGAATGAGGGTGACCCGGAGGAGACTGATGGTGTCCGAGCGGGAGACTGAGGGTGTCCAGGGAGAGTCTGAGGGTGTCCGGGCAGAGACTGAGGGGTGGGGAGGGTGGGTTCAGGGACATAGTCTCGGGGATGGAATTAGGGGGCTGGGGGGGATTCGGGGACATAGTTTCGGGAAAGGGGGAGGAGGTGGGGAGGTTTCAGGGACTTAGTCTCGGGGAGGAGGGAGAGGGGGGTGGGGTGGGTTCAGGGACATAGTCTCGGGGAGTAGGGGGGCGGGGGGGTGGGGGGGGTTAAGGGACATAGTCTCGGGGAGGGGGGGGTAGGGGGGTTGGCAGGCTTCAAGGACATAGTCTTGGGGAGGGGGGTGGGGTGGTTTCAGGGACATAGTCTCGGGGAGGGGGGGTTCAGGGACATAGTCTCGGGGAGACGGAGGAGGGTGGTGGGGGGTATTCAGGCACATAGTCTTGGGGAGGGGGGTGGGAGTTGGGTTCAGGGACATAGTCCCGGGGGCAGAGTGGGGGTGGGAGGGTTTCAGGGACCTAGTCTCGGGGAGGGTGGGGGGTTTCAGGGGCATAGTCTCGGGAAGGGGGTGGGTGAGTGGGGGGAGTTCAGGGACATAGTCTCGGGGAGGGGGGGTGGAGTTCAGGGACATAGTCTCGGGTAGGAGGGTGGGATTCAGGGACATAGTCTCGGGGAGGGATGTGGGGGGGTTAAGGAAAAAATAGTCTCGGGGAGGGGGGTGGGGGGGTTCAGGGACATAGTCTCGGGGAGGGGTGGGTTCAGGGACATAATCTCGGGAAGTGGGGGTGGGGTTCAGGGACATAGTCTCGGGTGGGGGGTTGGGGTTCAGGGACATTCTCTCGGGGAGGTGGGTGTTCAGGGACGTAGTTTCTGGGAGGGGTGTGTTTCAGGGAGATAGTCTCGGGGAGGGGTGCGGCTTTCAGGGACATAGTCTCGGGGTGGGGGGTGTTCAGGGACATAGTCTCGGGGTGGGGGGTGTTCAGGGACATAGTCTCGGGGAGGGGTGCGGGTTTCAGGGACATAGTCTCGGGGAGGGGGATGTTCAGGGACATAGTTTCTGGGAGGGGTGTGTTTCAGGGAGATAGTCTCGGGGAGGGTGTTGGGGGGGTTAAGGAAAAAATAGTCTCGGGGAGGGGGGTGGGGGGGGGTTCAGGGACATAGTCGGGGAGGGAGGTTTCAGAGACATAGTCTCAGGGAAGGGTGGGTTCAGGGACATAATCTCGGGGAGTGGGGGTGGGATTCAGGGACATAGTCTCGGGGAGGGGGGAGGGTGGTTAAGGAAAAAATAGTCTCGGGGAGGGGGTGGGGGGGTTCAGGGACATAGTCTTGGGGCGGGTGTTTCAGGGACATAGTCTCGGGGAGGGGTGGGTTCAGGGACATAATCTCGGGGAGTGGGGGTGGGGTTCAGGGACATAGTCTCGGGGAGTGGGGGTGGGGTTCAGGGACATAGTCCCGGGGGCAGAGGGGGGTGGGAGGGTTTCAGGGACCTAGTCTCGGGTGGGGGAGTGGGGTTCAGGGACATTCTCTCGGGGAGTGGGTGTTCAGGGACATAGTTTCTGGGAGGGGTGTGTTTCAGGGAGATAGTCTCGGGGAGGGGTGCGGGTTTCAGGGACATAGTCTTGGGGTGGGGGGTGTTCAGGGACATAGTCCCGGGGAGGGACGGCATCAGGGACATAGTCTTGGGGAGGGGGGGGTTTCAGGTACATAGTGTCGGGGAGGGGAGTGGGGAGGGTTAAGGAAAAAATAGTCTTGGGGAATGGGCTGGCGGGGTTCAGGGACATAGTCTCGGGAATGGGGTGGGGGGGGTTCAGGGACATAGTCTCGGGGAGGGGGGGAGGGGGTCGGGGGGTGGGTTCAGGGACCTAGTCTCGGGGTGGGGGGTGGGTTTCAGGGACATAGTCTTGGGGAGGGGGGGGAGTGGGTTGTGCGGGGTTCAGGTACATAGTCTCAGGGATGGGAGGAGGGTTATTGGGGGGGGGTTCTGGGACATAATCTCGGGGAGGGGGGGTTTAGGGACATAGTCGCGGGGAGGAGGGTGGTTAAGGGACATATTCTCCGGGAGGTGGGTGCGGTTCAGGGACATACTCTCGGGTAAGGGGGTGGGGTTCAGGGACATAGTCTTGGTGGGGTGGGGGTATTCAGGGACCTAGTCTCGGGGAGGGGAGTGTTTCAGGGACATAGTCTCGGGGATGGGTGGGGTTTCAGGGACAGAGTCTCAGGAGTGGGGGGTGTTCATGGACATGGTCTCGGGGAGGGAGGCGGCTTCAAGGACATAGTCTCGGGGAGGGGCGGTTCAGGGACATAGCCTCGGAGAGGGGGGTGGGTTTCAGGGACATGGTCTCGGGGAGGGAGGGGGCTTCAGGGACAAAGTCTCGGGGAGGGGCGGTTCAGGGACATAGTCTTGGGGAGGGGCGGTTCAGGGACATAGTCTTGGGGAGGGGCGGTTCAGGGACGTAGTCTTGGGGAGGGGCGGTTCAGGGACGTAGTCTCGGGGAGGGGGGGTTCAGGGACATAGTCTCGGGGAGGGGGGGGGTTCAGGGACATAGTCTCGGGGAGGGGGGGCGTTCAGGGATATAGTCTCGGGCAGGGGGCAGGGTTCAGGGTCATAGTCTCGGGGAGGGGGCGGGTTTCAGGGACATAGTCTCGGGGAGGGGGAGGGGTTCAGGGTCATAGTCTCGGGGAGGGGGGTGGGGGTAGATCAGGGACATAGTCTCGGGGAGGGGGGCGTTCAGGGATATATTCTCGGGCAGGGGGCGGGGTTCAGGGTCATAGTCTCGGGGAGGGGGAGGGGTTCAGGGTCATAGTCTCGGGGAGGGGGGGTGGGGGTAGATCAGGGACATAGTCTCGGGGAGGTAGGGGGGTTCAGCAACATAGTCTCGGGGAGGTGGGTTCAGGGACATAGTCTCGGTGAAGGGGGGGCTTCAGGGACATAGTCTCGTGGAGTGGAGGGTTCATGGACAAAGTCACGGGGAGGGGCGGTGGGGGGGGGTTCTGGGACATAGTCTCGGGAAGGGGGGGTTTAGGGACATAGTCTCGGGGAGGGGTGGGTTCAAGGACATATTTTCGGGGAGTGGGCGTGGGGTTCAGGGACATTGTGTCGGGTGGGGGGGTGGGGTTCAGGGATATTCTCTCGGGGAGTAGGGTGTTCAGGGACATAGTCTCGGGGAGGTGGATTCAGGGAGATAGTCTCGGGGAGGGTGTGGTTCAGGGAGATAGTCTCGGGTGGGGGGTGGGGTTCAGGGATATTCTCTCGGAGAGTGGGGTGTTCAGGGACATAGTTTCGGGGCGGGGTGTGTTTCAGGGAGATAGTCTCGGGGAGGGTGTGGTTCAGGGACATAGTCTCGGGGAGGTAGAGGGGTTCAGCGACATAGTCTCGGTGGGGTGGGGTGTTCAGGGACATAGTCTCAGGGATGGGTGGGGTTTCAGGGACAGAGACTCGGGAGTGGGGGGTGTTCAAAGACATAGTCTCGGGGAGGGGGGCATTCAGGGACATGGTCTCGGGGAGGGTGGGGGCTTCAGGGACATAGTCTCGGGGAGGGGCTGTTCAGGGACATAGTCGCGGGGAGGGGGAGTACAGGGACATAGTCTCCAGGAGGGGGGCGTTCAGGGATATAGTCTCGGGGAGGTGGCGGGGTTCAGGAATATAGTCTCGGGGAGGGGGGTGGGGGGGGGTTCAGGGACATAGTCTCGGGAAGAGGGTGGGTGAGTGGGTGGTGTTCAGGGAGTTAGTCTCGGGGAGGGTGGTGGTTTCAGGGACATAGTCTCGGGGAGGGGGTGGGGGTTCAGGGACGTGTTCTCGGGGAGGGGGGGGTGGGGTTCAGGGACATAGTCTCCGGGAGGGGGGGTGGAGTTCAGGGACATAGTCTCGAGGAGGGGGGGGGTTCAGGGACATAGTCTCGGGGAGGGAGGGGGCTTCAGGGACATAGTCTCGGGGAGGGGCGGTTCAGGGACATAGTCTCGGGGAGTGGGGAGGGTTCAGGGACATAGTCTCGGGGTGGGGTGCGTTCAGGGATATAGTCTCGGGCAGGGGGCGGGGTTCAGGGTCATAGTCTCGCGGAGGGGGGTGGGGGGTGGATCAGGGACATAGTCTCGGGGCGGATGTGAGGGGGATTCAGGGACATAGTCTCGGTGATTGGGGTGCTGTGTGGGTTCAGGGTTATAGTCTCGGTGAGGGGTGGGGGAGGGGGGTGAGGGGGGTAGGTTCAGGGACATAGTCTCGGGAAGACGGGAGGGGGTGGGGGGGTGTTCAAGAACATAGTCTAGGGGAGGTGGGGGAGGGGGGTAGGGTGGGTTCAGGGACATATTCTTGGGGAGGGGGGTTAGGGGGTTGGGGAGGGTTCAAGAACATAGTCTCGGGGAGGGGGGGAGGGGGGTGTGGTGGTTTCAGTCTTGGGGAGGAGGGGTTCAGGGACATAGTCTCGGGGAGACGGGGGAGGGTGGTGGGGGGTGTTCAGGCACATAGTCTTGAAGAGGGGGGTTCAGGGACATAGTCTCGGGGAGGGGGGAGGGTCGTAGGTGGTGTTCAGGGACATATTCTCAGGGAGTGTGGAGGGAGGGGGTGGGAGTTGGGTTTAGGGACATAGTCTCGGGGGGGGAAGGGGGGTGGGGGAGTTTCAGGGACCTAGTCTTGGGGACGGTGGGGGGGTTTCAGGGACAGAGTCTCGGGGAGAGGGGGGGAGCGTGGTTGTGGGGGTTCAGGGACATAGTCTCGAGGAGGGGGGGGTTCAGGGACATTTTCTCGTGGAGGTGGGGGTGGGGTTCAGGGACATAGTCTCGGGTGGGGGGTGGGGTTCAGGGATATTCTCTCGGAGAGTGGGGTGTTCAGGGACATAGTTTCGGGGCGGGGTGTGTTTCAGGGAGATAGTCTCGGGGAGGGTGTGGTTCAGGGACATAGTCTCGGGGAGGTAGAGGGGTTCAGCGACATAGTCTCGGGGAGGGGGGTTCAGGGACATAGTCTCGGTGGGGTGGGGTGTTCAGGGACATAGTCTCAGGGATGGGTGGGGTTTCAGGGACAGAGACTCGGGAGTGGGGGGTGTTCAAGGACATTGTCTCGGGGAGGGGGGGCATTCAGGGACATGATTTCGGGGAGGGTGGGGGCTTCAGGGACATAGTCTCGGGGAGGGGCTGTTCAGGGACTTAGTCGCGGGGAGGGGGAGTACAGGGACATAGTCTCCAGGAGGGGGGTGTTCAGGGATATAGTCTCGGGGAGGTGGCGGGGTTCAGGGATATAGTCTCGGGGAGGGGGTGGGGGGGGGTTCAGGGACATAGTCTCGGGGAGGGGGTGGGGGGGGTTCAGGGACATAGTCTTGGGACGGGTGTGGGGGTTGAATCAGGGACATAGTCTCGGGGATGGGGGTGCGGGTTGGGTTCAGTGATATAGTCTCGGTGAGGGGTGGGGGAGGGGGGGTGAGGGGGTGGGTTCAGTGACATAGTCTCGAGGAGTGAGGTGGGTTTCAGGGACATAGTCTCGGGAGGGGCTAGGGGGTGGGGGTGGTTTCAGTGACATAGTCTCGGGGAGGGGCGGTTCAGGGAAGTAGTCTCGGGGAGGGGGGGTTCAGTGACATAGTCTCGGGGAGGGGCAGTTCAGGGACATAGTCTCGGGGAGTGGGGGTTCAGGGACATAGTCTCGGGGAGGGGGGATTCAGGGACATATTCTCGGGGAGGGGGGTTCAGGGATATAGTCTCGGGGAGGAGCGGTTCAGGGATATAGTCTCGGGGAGGAGCGGTTCAGGGACATAGTCTCGGGGAGGGGCGGGTTCAGGGACATACTCTCGGGGAGGGGGGGTTCAGGGACATAGTCTCCAGTAGGTGGGCGTTCAGGGATATAGTCTCGGGGAGGTGGCGGGGTTCAGGGTCATAGTCTCAGGGAGGGGAGTGGGGGTGGATCAGGGACATAGTCTCGGGGCGGGTGTGGGGGGGATTCAGGGACATAGTCTCGGGGATGGGGGTGCTGTGTGGGTTCAGGGATATAGTCTCGGTGAGGGGTGGGGGAGGGGGGTGATGGGGTGGGTTCAGGGACATAGTCTCGGGAAGACGGGAGGGGGTGGGGGGGTGTTCAAGAACACAGTCTCCGGGAGGGGGGGAGGGGGGTAGGGTGGGTTCAGGGACATAGTCTTGGGGATGGGGGATTTAGGGACATAGTCTTGGGGAGGGGGTGGGGGGGGGGTTCAGGGACAGCCTTGGGGAGGGGGGGAGGGCGGTGGGGGGGGGGGTTCTGGGACAGTCTCGGGCAGGTGGGTGTTGGGGGTGGGGCTGGGTTCATGGACATTGTCTCGGGGAGGGGGCGGAAGGGGGTTGGAGGGGCCTCAGGGACATTGTCTCGGGGAGGGGGTGGGGGAGGGGGATGGGGGGGTTCAGGGACATAGTCTCGGGGAGGGGGGGTTCAGGGACATAGTCTCGGGGAGGGAGAGTGGTTCAGGGACATATTCTCCGGGAGGGGGTTGCGGTTCAGGGACATAATTTTGGGGAGAGGGGGGGTTCAGGGACATAGTCTCGGTGGGGTGGGGTGTTCAGGGACATAGTCTCGGGGAGTGGGGAAGGGTGGTAGGGGGCGTTCAGGGACATGGTCTCTGGGAGGGTGGAGGCTTCAGGGACATAGTCTCGGGGAGGGGCGGTTCAGGGACATAGTCTCGGGGAGGGTGGGGTTCAGGGACATAGTCTCGGGGAGGGGCGTGGGGGGGTTTCAGGGACATAGTCTTGGGGCGGGTGTGGGGGGGTGAATCAGGGACATAGTCTCGGGGAGGGTGGGGTTCAGGGACATAGTCTCAGGGAGGGGGGGGTGGGGGGGGTTCAGGGACATAGTCTTGGGGCGGGTGTGGGGGGGTGAATCAGGGACATAGTCTCGGGGATGGGGGTGTGGAGTGTGTTCAGTGATGTAATCTCGGTGAGGGTGGGGGAGGGGGGGGTGAGGGGGTGGGTTCAGGGAAATAGTCTCGGGGAGGGGTGGGTTCAGGGACATTTTCTCGGGGAGTGGGGGGTGGGGTTCAGGGACATAGTCTCGGGTGGGGGGTGGGGTTCAGGGATATTCTCTCGGAGAGTGGGGTGTTCAGGGACATAGTTTCGGGGCGGGGTGTGTTTCAGGGAGATAGTCTCGGGGAGGGTGTGGTTCAGGGACATAGTCTCGGGGAGGTAGAGGGGTTCAGCGACATAGTCTCGGGGAGGGGGGTTCAGCGACATAGTCTCGGTGGGGTGGGGTGTTCAGGGACATAGTCTCAGGGATGGGTGGGGTTTCAGGGACAGAGACTCGGGAGTGGGGGGTGTTCAA